>OZ007584.1:6170931-6540931 GCA_963931925.1 Onchidella celtica | reverse complement strand
TCGAATAGCAAATCGTCCCCTAATAGAATGACACGTCACCTTAGAATGACTAGGTGGTATCTCCACTTTCTGGCTGAACTGAGTTACACAATACACATTATTCCTAAAGGCTCTTTCGAATGTTGTGTCCAAGAAGTCAGTTTTTATAAAAACGCATGCGCCCGAAGCGTTTTGCGCTAGGAGTGGGAACTTATAAGCGCTATCCCTAACCCTGTCCTTATCCTCCACCCTAAATCTTATCTAATCCCTATCCCTCCCCCTTACCCTTTCAATCAAAAAAAAGGAGGGAAACAAAAAGAAAATGTGAAAGAATAATCTATACTATATATATTTTGTGGACTTGAGATTTTTCGTTGCAAAAGGCTTCTGAACCACTCAACACTAAGACTTCAAATGTTATATGGCGCATCAGAATGGATGTAAGGGTGCACCGTTTTTAACAGAAGTCTCAAATCGGTGTCGTTTTTTTTTTATTGGAAATGTATTGTTTCCCCAATTTTAGATCTATTTCGAGTCATGGTTCGCCATTTTAATGTTTCGTTATCACTTCCTGCGATGTGTTCGCTATCAAACACACTAACCCGTGCTAAGACCATGCTATTGTACGGGATGCGCAGGGGGTCAACTCACAAAGGCAGAGCAGTAAGACTTAATTAAAAACAAACAAACACAAATAAAATAAACAAATAGGAACAGGCCAGATGAAGCAGGTCCATAATAACCACCCAGAACTGAAACTAATATTCAAACCGATTTATCCCGGGCAGGGCCAGTGACCTCAGCTAGTTAATCATAATTAACAAAGAGTATTTCGGGAGGAGCTCTCTAGCTGTGGAGTCACGAAAGGCTTTAAAATATGTATCCCTAGCGTAACAAACCTTCGGCGGGGGGTGGGGGTGGGGTGGGGAGGGAGGGTGCACCTACAACAATATCCGTCCAAGAATGGTGTATTCGACGTGAAATCTGTAAGAATTACTCAAAAGAATAAAAACTTCGTTTCTCTAAAAGCTTTGAGTTCACGAAACTTCAATCATCAGTATCTCAAATGTTGAGGAACGGGAGTTGGAGCCTTGCCATTATAAGTGGACGAATTGTTATCATTCAAAAGAATAATATCGAATATTCGTTAAAGCGTATTCGACACATTTTCGAATACTTTTTTTTTTCATATTCAAGAACTGCAACTCCATTCAAAACCACATTTTTTTATTTTTTTTTTGAAAGGGGGGGGGGGGGTCCTGCGCGGTTTTGAAGTAGGGATGGTACATCTGAACGCATTATTCTCGTTCTTTATGGAGTCAGACGTTAATATTAAATAGCAAAAACAGCGATCATTAGGGCCGGACTGAGAGACCTAACGAGGCTCGTAGCACATAACAGATATTGGTGCTCTCAAATCGTGACCTAAAATTCTTGTTCGTTCTATCTCTATTTAAATGAAAAAAACAAAAACTGTAGATCTTTTAGTATGTAGAAGAGGTATAACAAATGCACACTTTAACACTTGCTTAAAATGCGGTGTACCATCATTGTGATTCACAGTTCCCATTTCCTCTAAGTCTTACTTGTAGTATAAAAGCAGCAAAAGTTTAACATCCAATTTCTCAGCTGAGCACAAAAGCGGAGTTGGCGCAAAGAATAAACGCCAACTATAGTCGTGATCTTCTGTATTTGTGTAGCTGCCCTAAAAATTGAGGCACTTCGTGCATTTTAGTAGTACGGAGATATTGGTATCACGAAACAGGTTATTCAAAGTCCTTGCTTTTGGTAAAAAAAAAAAAGTATGGCTGTGATAATTATAAGGAGCAGAGAAGAAAAATATTAGGGCCTCTCAAATACAGGAAGTGACACAACCACAGTTTTGAGTAAAACGATGTAATTGATTACTCATGCGTTGTCCCCAATTCGATGGTCTGTCATGATTCGTTAGAATTATGATACCTTTTTAAAGAATGTTTTTTTGTTTTTTTTGTCTGAAGTTGTGAAAACCCTGGTTTAGCACTGAGGTGTGTGTACAAAGGGGAGGGGGGGGGGATGGGGGTGGCTCACTTTTCCTTGGGATTCGAATAGAAATTTTACCACAGTAAAAATCATTGAGAATGTATTCCCTTCGTATCCCTCTCTTCCTCTCTCGCGCTCTTTCTCTCTCTTCATCCGCCTCACTCTCTCATGTTTTTCTATGAAACAGCACCCAGCAAGACTAGAGCCGAAGACCCCCGGCTCAGACAATCCGATAGGAGATCAGCCCGTATAAATCACGAGAATTCACGAGAACTTTGTTAAGAAAGTGTATTGAGCTCAGTAAATCCCGTCTAGTAACCAACATGGTTCAGACTACATCAATACTGAGCGATCGCTACACCCAGACAGGTGGGCCTTTTTGGATGGCTTTTGTTAGGGGGGCGTAGTGCTTTACATAGAAAGCTATAGCTGAATAGTGAACGCTGCGGAGTACTTTTTTCTATTTGGCTTTGTAGTTGGACTACGTTCCCCTAGCACCAGCCTTGTTGTGTTGCATCTGAATTTACCACTAGAGCACGGGCATTTTCTGGATACTAGCATGGAAGTACGATTGTTTTTGTTGCTGTTGCTGTTCTTCTAGTGTTGTTGTTGTTGTTGTTACTGTTCTTGTTAGTTTTAATGTTATGTTGTTGTTGTCGGGTATGGTGTTGTTGCTGCTGTTGTTGTTGTTGTTGTTGTTGTTGTTGAGGCTGGTATTGTTGCTGCTGTTGTCAATGGTGTTGTTGTTTTTGTCGAGGTTTGTATTGTTGTTGCTACTAGTGCTGGTGTTATAGTGTATCCCATACTACCACTAGTGTTGGTGTACATTCTCTACTAGTACTAGTGTTAGTGTATATCCCCTACTACTGCTAATGTTTGAGAGTATATCCCCTACTACAAATAGTGTTAGAGTGTATCCTCTACTAGTACTAGTGTTAGTGTATATCCCCTGCTACTGCTAGTGTTAGAGATTGTATCCCCTAATGCTAATATTGTTAGAATGTTTCAATTCTAGTGTTAGAGTGTATCCCCTACTAGTTTTAGTGTTTGAATGTATCCTCAACTAGTGCTAGTGTCAGAGCGTATCCTTTACTACTAAGAGTGTTAGAGTGTATCAAATACTACTACTAGCGTCAGAGTGCCTCCCCAACTAGTTCTGGTGTTAGAATGCATCCCCTACAGGTGCTAGTGTCACAGTGTATCCCTTACCGGTACTAGCGCTAAAGTGTATACTACACTAGTACTGGTGTTACATTGTATAGCCTAATCTATTAATACTAGAGTTTGAGTGTATCCCGTATTAGTACTAGTGTCAACGTGGCAAACGATGTAGCCTGCTCTTTTTAATGACAAACGTTGGCACAATACTCATTATCAAACGTGATTTTTTTTTTTTAACTATCACAAAATCGCACCCATTGTAATGTAATGTGATGTAATAATTAACTTGTATAGGCTCAAATCCACACACACACACACACCCACACAAAATCCTGTGCTCTAAGGCGCTGAACTAAAATTAAAAACAGGATTAGCATAAGATCAATTCATCATGCTCCCACTCACACACATTACAAAAACACTCGATCTACTCTCATCCTCAACTCTCTCAGACCAAAAACTGACAGCATTTAATTTCAATGAAAACAGTCCTAAACAATTCAGTTGTGAGCCTATTTTTAAGTGTGGCCAGGTTTTCACTTTTCCTGGTGTCAACGCTGATGTTGTTCCATAATTTAGGTCCAGCAAAGGGACAATCCGACTGCCGGTGTCTCAAGAATTTTCGCGCCTTAAAGTGTGTGCTGGCCGGTCTGATTCCGCTAGCTGTGAAAGATATTCTGGGGGTAGCCCTCTTAAATATTTAAAATTAAAGCATAGAATCTTGACGTCCCGGCTTTAGTTAATGGGTAGCCAATGGACCGACTTACAGAATTGGAGACACATATTGACCTCCTGCCCAGCGTATACAAGGAGCGGCTTCAACCCGGGGGTGGTGCGTTGGTTGAAGAAACAATAGGTTGAAACATAAAAATTTAGTTGGTGGGAATATTTACTGTTCACTCTTTCTCTCTCCCTGTGTCCCTTTCGCTCTGTCTTTCTCTCTCTGTCTCTTTCTGCCTGTGTGTTTCTCTGACTGTCTCTCTATCTGTTCCTTGATCTCTCTTTTTTAACTGTCTCTCTCCTTCTGTCTCTTTTTCTGTTTATTTCTCCCCCCTCCCCTTTCTCTCTCTCTCTCTCTCTCTGTATGCCTTTCTCTGTTGCTCTTGTCTGTCTTCCCCTGTGTCTCTCTTGTCCATTTGTCTCTCTCTCTGCATCTTTTTCTTTCTTTCTTTCTCTCTCTCTCGTTTTCTCTCTTACTCCTTTCTCTCCTCTCTTTCTCTCTCTCTCTGTCTCTCTTTCTCTCTTTCTGTCTCTCTGTTTCTCTTTCTCTCTCTCTCTCTCCCGCTTCCCCCCCAACCCCCACCCCACCCCCCGCTGTCTGTGTAATAGATTCTACATCAATTATTGATGACCTGCGAACGTCAAACGCGAAAAAACCGAGCGGGGCTTTTCATGACCCTCATTGTAGTTTAATGCGATACTTTTGTATGTAAAACGTCTAATGTGTTTATAAGGCCTTTTCTGGACGGGTGACTAGTTTGGTGTGTTTGAATAGACCAAAGCTTAAACATCTTGTGGGTATTTTTGTTGCTGTGGTTTTTTCAATTTCTTGGAGGCTTTTTGCAGGTGATCGTTTTAGTGTGTTTGAATCCCTCTCTCCTTCCCTCTCTCTCTCTCTCTCTCCCTCTCTCTCTCTCACACACACACACACTCAGTCTCTCTCTCTTTCACTCTCACTCTCTCTCCCTCTCTTTCACTCTCACTCTCTCTCTCTCTCTTTCACTCTCTCTCTTTCACTCTCACGCTCTCTCTCTCTCTCTCTCTATCTCTCTCTCTCTCTCTCTCTCTCTCCCTCTCGGAGTCTTAGAAGACCGCTGGGGCGTCACAGAAGACTCCGCAACCAGCTTCCTCAGACGCTCTTAGGCAGTTGCTGAGTGTGAGGCCAGTCCATTTACCAACGTTGTCCTCGCATCTCTTCACCTGTCTTCCTCTCCTTCTGCCTCCTCGCACTGTTCCTTATAGAATGGTTTTGGCAAGTCCTGTAGATCTTGATACATGGCCACACCGTCTCATTTTCCTTCCTTTCATCGTGGACAACAGGTCTTGGTATGTTCCAATGGCTTGCCTTCTGATGCTGGACCTCCAGGTTGGTGATGCGGTCTGGGCATGAGATGCCAAGGACCTTGCGGAAGCATCTCATCTCTAATGCCTGAATCCTTCTCTCAAGTCCAGTTGTCAAAGACCACGTCTCACAGGGATAGAGGAATATGGCCATGGCCTAGATAGCGCATCAGTCTGATCTTGGAACTGTCGGTGATGTTTCTGTCGTTCCAGGTGGATCTTTGTCTACACAGCGCTGTTTGAACCTACGAAAGCTAAGACCACCTTGTGATTAGCTTTGTTGTTGATGTTGTAGTTTTTACCTTTGTTGCTGTTGATGTTTTTTTTTTTAATTTTTCTTTGGTATTGATGTTGCTGGGGTTGTAGTTTTTGTTGTTTTTGTTTAATTTCTTCCAGGTCTCTGTTTATACATCTCAGTGGGCTTCTAGGATCATTTCTAGATGATTCTTTTAGTGTGTTTTAATTGACGAAGGTCAAAAAGGTTGTGCGGGTTAGTTGTGGTTGTTGTTGTGTTGTTAATGTAGTTGTTGTTTTTGTTTGATTTTGTTATATATCCATATATTATAATCAAGGGAAATTATGCATACATGTACTTACCTAGTTACTGGCCTTGGTTAGACATATACTTAATTACGTAGTAAGGGAAATAATTTACCTCTTATTCGTTGTGTGATTAATTAACACCACCACTTTACCTACACTACTTTTCATGTTGCATTACTCTCAGTAGGTCGGTTATACATTAGGTCACCTATTCTAAAGTATGAAAGTGTGTGAATGACTTTATCTTTATTGATATTTGGTGGCAATCATTACTCTATGCATTATTGTGTACATATACTACGATACTGTATATAACTAATGACCTGTAAATATTACCGGAATAAAGTTGCTTATCTTCCCGGCTACAACTGACTTCTCTTTGTTTGTTATCACCACATAACAGACTTCATAGGGCTTTCTTCATATATCCAATTTAATGCGCTGCCGGGACATTTTGTAGATGCTTCTCCCGATGTGTCTGAGCCGATGAAAGCTAAAACCATCATAAGATTACTTATTGTTGTTGTTGTTGCTGCTGTTGTTGTTGTTGTTGTTGTTATTGTTGATGTTGTTTTTATTGTTAATTAATTTCATAGGGGTCTCGGCGTATGCAACTTAATGCATTCCTAGGGTCTTTTCATGATTATTCCTTTAGTGTGTTGCAACCGATGAAGGATAGAGCCAGGTTGGGGTTAATGGCTGTTGTTGTTGTTAGCGAGGAGAGATGTATGTGTTGGTGGGGGCGGGGGGGGGGGGGGGAGTGTGTGGCGTTGTGTGTTCAAGCAAAGACGAGAATTAGTTTGTCTTTTATCTGTGCTAGAGACAGGTGTGGGTTCAATTTACGCTAATGATCCTAAGAGCGTCGTGCGCTGAGGTGTCGTTTGTGGTTGTTGTTAATATTGTTTAGGGTGCTAGTGCATCTCTGTGTGTGTTAACGAGAGAGAGAGAGAGAGAGAGAGAGAGAGAGAGAGAGAGAGAGAGAGAGAAATAGGGAGAGTGAAATATACAGAGGGGGAGAGAGAGGTAGCGAGAGAGCCAGTGAGACAGATAGAAAAGAGGGGAAAGAGGAGGAGGAGAGAGAATGATAGAGAAAGGTGAGCAAAAGTACACAGCGAAAGAGAGAAAGAAAGATAAAGATACAGAGACAGAGAGGCAGAGACACAGAGAGGGAGAGATACAGGGGCAGAGAGACAGACAAAAGCCGAGTCAGAGAGAAACACAAACACAAAGTGAGAGACCGAGACACACGGAGGGAGAGAGAGAGACAGGGGGGGGGGGGACAGGGTCAGAGAGAGATAGAAAGTCAGACAGAGACAGGAAGAATGAGTGGATAAGGGGAGAGACAAAGGCAGGGCGAAAGAGAGAGAAAGAGAGGCAGAAAGAAGACACACAGACACACACACACACTCAGACACATACACAGATATTCACGAGTTGACCCGGAGACATTAAAAGCGAAATAGAATTACACTTTTCTTTGTTGGTAATCGAGTTGAGCTTGGAGAAAGAGGGAGAGCATGGATGGGGAGAAAGAGAAAGGGGGGGGGGAGGTGGGGGAGGGGAAGTGGGAGGTGGGGATGTTGAACTCAAGACGTTAAAAGCCTGTTAGAGTGAAATCTCCTGTTGGCATGTACACAGCCCCGGGGTGTACGGAGGAAATGCTAGAAGAAACGCAACGAAATAAACTTTGTAATTTCAAAGATAGATCGGAGAATGAATGCGAGCCTTCTTAAGTCAGGGGACACGACGGTCTTTGTTTCGTCTGGAGGCAAAGTGCTCACATCTCATGCTCAAGGTGCCGGCGTAAAATTCCAAGGCAACTTTGTATTGTGATTTCCGGGAGCGAAGTATGTAGTATGTATTATGTACGTATTTGATACCGGATGACAGTGGTAAAGAACAACTTAAACTGAGGTGGAAATAAGCAATGGCCTTGAGTTGTTTATAAAAACAATATATGGTAGGGTATAGTCTGGCCTAGCCCAAATTATACCCCGGGGTATAAAGTAGGTTGGCTCAGAATTAATTTAGGGGGTTTACAATTGGCTGGACCATTTTAACCCCGGGTATAGTCTAGGGGGTAGAATCTGGCCTGCTACACCGGGTTCGACGAAAAACTTGGAGGGCCCGTGTGCACGTTGCGCACGTTAAAGATACCCTGGCTGTTGGAGGTCGAGAAGAGCAGGCTTAACAAGGCCGGCTGCCAGGCAAAAAAAAAAAAACTTACCACAAAACCACGTAAAAACATATACAAGAAAAATGAAAACAGAAAAGTGAAATGCAAATTAAATACCAAAAAGCAGCGAATCTCCTAACATAAAGACTTATAACACAACGATAGGTCTCCTAATGAATGTGACAGCGCTTAAGTCCGCAGGCTATGTTATAAGTTCAGTGTTAAATTCTGATAACTGTGTGTATTCATGTCTTTGTTTTCAGAGGATCAGTCCCCCGGGCATTTGAAAAGGATTTTTCCAAAACTGAGTAAGTCAAATTTTGCATGGGTCATGGTCCCTTTTAGATAGACATTCAAAAGTAGTGTAAGACGCCGTGTAAATGTTCAGTTAGAATCTACTACTTGCTATGTCCTGTCTTGATCTTCGGATGAAGACAGCACTGTCATAGCAAAAATCTTTATTGAACACTGCGCGACCCTCTCGTTCACTTGAATAATGTGTTTTTATAGTTCAGTGATGGGTGTCTAACGTAATTTTAGGTCAAACTCGGTGGGTGCGGCGGATCGGGAGGGAGGTCAAAATTGGTTGGCAGGTCGGAATGCGGTCCTCGGGTCGTAGGGTGAGCGTCTTTGCTATAGGCGCTAAAAGCCGCGCCCTTTTAGTATAAATTCCAAAATATCCAAAAGGCCATGGGGTGGGGGCAGATTTTCTGTGTAGAATAATGGCATAATGTAAAATAAGATGTGAGTGTCATTTCAGGTATTTTCTATTTCATTGGCAGAACCCCTCCTCTTCCCCCCCCCCTCCTCCCCCTCCCCCGCCATATACATATTTTAAAACGAAAAAAAAAAAAAAGGTCTTGCCACTTCGTGACACTGGAAGGATATTTATGTAAATGTGTGTTGCAAGTTCTGACAGTACATACACACACACACACACTTTCTCTCTCTCTCTCTCTCTCTATCTATCTCTCTCTCTCTCTCTCTCTCTCTCTCTCTCTCTCTCTCCCCTCTCTCTCTCTCTCTTTCAGCGTGTTCGCAAGTCCTGACCGGACACGCGCACTCTCTCTCTCTCCCCCCCTCTCTCTCTCTCTCTTTAAGCGCATATTCAAGTCTTGGTAGTATTCTTCATCTCTCTCTTTGTTTCTCTCACCCTCTCTTTTGCCCTCTCTCTCTCTGTATCTCCCTTTCTTTCCTTTCTTCTCTCTGTGTCTGTCTCTCTCGCCCTCTCTCTCTCTCTCTGTCTCCTTCCTTCTCCCCCAACTCTCTCTCCCTCTCTATTCCTACCCCTCTCTCTTTCTAACATTATGATTTCACTTAATGATTTACTCTCTTTCTCCTTACCTCTCAAAACCCCGTACGTGTTAGAAAAGGAATTTAAAAAGGCAAAGAAGACGGACCGGAGGAAAATATCTCACAGGAATAGAATCTGCGGAAAACGCTGAGCTGACGGTACATTAGGTAGTACGCGAAAAAGGTAATATTGTTAAACTATCCGAGTGTGAAAGATAATAGTAATAATAATACTAATAATGATTCAAAAACGAAAAGACGAAAAGGGAAACATCCTTTGATGTTTCATTAAGTGCAGAAAAACAGCGAATTTAAAAAAAAAAAATCTTCTTATTATTAAAAGGAAAAAAAAAAGTAGTGGCGAGAGTGATTCACTGCGTGCAATTTCGGTTCTTTTTTGCTCGATGCTTCAGCCTAAATGACAGTTTCAAAAATTATAAATTATTTTAAAGTGTCAAATAATCCAGCCCAGTCGTTTTTGTATCGATCGATAGTGTGGATTCAAGTTTCGGGAATGTTTAATATAAAGTTGTGAAAAAAGTAAAATACAATGATCTTTGTTTTGACTCCCTGTAATAAACCCACCGCAGCAGAAACGAATTGAAACGATATTAATACGCGTTCAATTCCATTCGCGCAATTTCCCTACCAGAAATGAGTGCGTAGTGCTGGGTTGCGCATGAACTCTGTAGTAAGACTGTAGAATATGAGAAGCTTTCTACACCAAAAAGAGAGAGGAATAGAATGGGGGGTTCACAGGTTTATCCCGGATAATGCCGGGAACACATCTAGTTAAAAAAAAAAAAATGTGACGGGAGTAATTCATTGTGATGCAATTTTGGCCCTTATTTTGCTCGACCTTACAGCATAATTTTGAATGACCCTTTCAAAAATATATAAAATTAATTTTTTTTCAAGTGTCACCTAATTCAATCCAATCGCTTTTGTGTCCATACAAATTTCAGGTATTCTAAAGATCAAGTTGTAAAAATTTAAACAATAATGATATTTGTTTTGGCTCCCCGTAGAAAGTCCACCCACACAGGAAAACGATACGTGACTGTATTAATACGCGTTCATTTGCCGCGCGAACGTTCCCTACCAGCAGTGAGTACATAGTGCTCTGGTGCGCATGAAGACTGTAGTAAAACTGTAGAACATGGGAAACATTCTGGAGCAAAACCAGAGAGAGATAGAAGGGTGGGTTCACAGGTTTATCCCGATTAATGCCGGGTACCTCATCTTGTTATTAAAACAAAATAGTGGCGGGAGTAATTCATTGTGGTGCATTTTTTTTTTTCTTTTGCTCGCCACTACAGTCTAAATGACAGATTCAGAAATAATTAATTTTATTTTCTTCAGTGTCAACTAATCCAGCCCAATCCCTTTTGTATCGATCGATTGTCTTGATTCAAGTTTCGGGCATTTTTAAATAGAAAAAAAAAATGTAAAAATGTAAAGTACAGTGATCATTGTTTTGTCTCCCGGTGAAAAGCCCACCTCATAGGAAAGGATATTAACCCTTTACTTGCCAATGCCGGAAAGTTACAATTTTCATATTCCTTGTTACTTTCAGATATCATTACTGCAGACGCTTCAAGTTGTGAATATGAATCTGCATAGTGAAATGTATCAATTTTCAACAAAGGATTTTCACTTTTCTACAATTTTACAAGCTGTACTACAATTCTCAGCCCACGAGTTTGCACTGCTGGCAGTGAAAGGGTTAATACGCATTCAATTTCTATCAGAAGTAATTGCCTAGTACTCTGCTGGTGCGCATGAAATGTGGAAAAGAAAAAAAAATATGTGCAATATGGAACGCTGTGTAGACCATAAAAAAAAAAAAAAGAGAGAGAGATGGAAGCGTGGGTTCACAGGTTTATCCCGCATAATGAAAGGTATCTCATCCAGTAATAATAAATACTAGCTGAAGTCCCCCGCCCTGCCCGGGATAAATCTGTTTGAATATTAGTTTCGGTTCTGGGTGGTTGTTTTAGACCTGCTTCATCTGGCCTGTTACTATTTGTTTACTTTATTTTTGTTTGTTTGTTTTTAAATAAGTCTTACTGCTCTGCCTTTGTGAGTTGACACCCTACGCATCCCGTACAATAGCATGATTAATTTTGCGCACGGTTTAGTGTGTTTGATAGTGAACATATCGCAGGAAGTGATAACGAAACCTTAAAATGGCGAACCATGACTCGAAATAGAACTAAAATTGGGGAAACAATAAATTTCCAATAAAAAAAACTACACCGATATGAGACTTCTGTTAAAAACTGTGCACTCTTACATCCATTCTGATGTACCATATAAAATTTGAAGTCTGAGTGTTGAGTGGTTCAGAAGCCTTTTGCAACGAAAAATCTCAAGTCCACAAATATAATATAGTATAGATATAGATAAGTACTTTTGAAAAGTTCATGTCGTGGTCTGCGCCGTGAACTACAGTAAATCGGTTCCAACAAATTCATCAGGACGAGCAAACAATTAAATCACTTTATGATTTTTAAATTTTTTTTTTTGGTATTTTGTATACTACTTTAATCTCATATGCGATATTTGCCCCTTTGTATCATTGCACCCAGTTACAACTGAAGCAGGCACGTCGTCGCCACAGTGCAGAACCGGTCCCCTTTTTTGGGGGAGATGGGGGTGGGAGATGAGGGGCGGGGGGGGGGGAGGAGTGGTAAGGATGAATTTTTATTTATTTTTGCCAGGGCAGCGGCCTGTTCAGCCTTCTCTTTTCTATTTCGATTAAACGTGCGCAACTTGCACACGGGCCGTCTGAATTGTTCGTCCTTGTTCGAGAACACTAGGCTCTCGGTCCCACCTCTCATAAGACCAGGGACAGGAAAATATGAGAAAAATCCCAAAATATCAACCAGACTGCACCGACCGGGATTTGAACCCAGTACCTTAGGCATGAGATTCGAGCGCCTTGCCTCTAGACCACCGTGTCCCCATTATATTTATTAATTTATGACTCAATAGTTTACAACATTAATAAAAAAATAAAATATAAAAAAACCAGAAAAAAAAACAACAACTTTATTTAACCCTTAATTGTCAGAATTTTATTTCACCCCCAGCTAATTAATATAACATGCGGGATGTCAAGGGGTAGTGTAGAAGATATCTGAATTAGGTTGAGTTGCGAAAGTTGACTTTGCTGCCCTCGATGGTCTTATTATCAAGGGAAGAGACTTACTGAATGTTCAAAACAGTAACAACAACAACGACGACGACAAAATGCTGAAAATAATATTACTTTGTAGTCTTACCATTCAACTGAAATGTTCCATATAATCACGTCATACAATACTCATTAATATTAATCCAACGAATTAGAAAAAAAAAAAGTCCAAAACAACACGTGTCCAGGAAGTCAATCACAGCACAGCATGGCCAGAAACATAAATAATTAATGAACGAAACTTTATAAAGGTATAATTAACCTGTTATGACCCAAAATATTCTTACAAGTATGTAAGTCCTCCTAGTTTTGGTTTGTTTTGTTTTTTTCACTAGGGGTTCGTATTTTAAAGCCGTTTGTGATTCCCGATGTAGACAGCTCCTCTCGAAATACTCCTAACAACAGCCCTAATTAATTATTCTTTCAGATTTTCTTTTTTTATTTTCCTTCTGTTTTTTTTTTTGGTTTGTTTTTGTTTGAAAGGGTAAAGGGCAGGATTAGGAATTCGATAAAATTTAGGGTTGAGGATAATAACAAGGTTAGGCATAATTACGTATAAGCACGCGCCACTGTCGGAAAAACGCGTGGGAACCGGACGCATTTATAACAACAACCAAACATTAATTACTTATTGAACGAAACTTTTTAAGGGCGTATTGACTTGTTGTGATCCAGGCTAGCTGTGACTGATAACTTTAGTTGCACAAAACTAACGAATGCATTTTTTTTCTTTCTGTTATTACATTTAAGTCTGTTGTTACTGATACCTGCTCACCCCAAGCTTTTGAGCTAGGGGCGCGCACGTATACATACCTATCATTAGCTCCATCCTTATCCTCGACCCTAAATCTCATCGAATCCTTACCCTGCCCCTTACCCTTTAAACAACAACAACGACAACAAACAAAAAAAAACAATTTAAAAAAAAAACAAAATTAGGTGGAAAAGAACAAGAAAATGTGAAAGAATGATTATTAATCAAGTTTGTTGTTCGGATTATTTCGGGAGGAGCTCTCTTGTTCTTTGGTTTTGAGGTCTTTATTTTAGGAGGTTCGCTGCCCTTGGCATTTACACCTCACTTTACTTGTTTTATTATTTCTTGTTCTGGCGGGGCGGGGGGGGGGGGGGGAGATGATATAAAGCTCTCTAGTTCTGGATTCATAAAAGGCTTTTAAATGCATGTAGGCCTACGTACTCCTAGGGCAAAGAAAATTAAAAAAGAAAAAAAAAACACTCGACAGATGTAGGTACTCGTAACAGCGCTCTACATTTAATTGTTGGTTTATGTGAAATCTATTGAATTTGAGAGTTTGGCGTTGGTTTAGGTCTAGTCGTCAAAGATATCGGCTACTTTACGCCTTTGACCGGGTATTCGGGTATTTTAATTATGTTTGCTAATAAGAGCTTTCATCCATTTAAATTTTACAGGTAGAAGTAATTAGTTCCGTGTAAACTTGATCTCACTGATCAAATTCTCAAAAAAAAATATTTTGTATGGATCTCAATCGAGTTTTATAAATGACTTGGCCTTACAGGTTTTTTTTTTTTTTTAAATCAAACTGCAGATCTTCGCCGCTTTCGGAAAGTAAATAATTCTTCCATGGATCCGTAGCCATAGTGCCTTCTTGTGATTATATGCATAAAGACTACGCATTCACTCACAATGATTATGTTGTCTTGATAGTTGACGGTTGTTTGCCACACTTTCCCCCCGAAAAGGGGGGTGGGGAGGGGGAGGGGGGGGGGGATTATTTTGATCTCTCTTATTCCGCTGAGCCTACTGTCCAAGTTGGGTTGGGATGAAGTGTAGTTTATTTGTTGTTTGTTCATCTCATCTTTCCTGCCATCTTGACTTAATGAATTTATTGATAGACAAAAATGTTTTCAGGCCCTCTATTATAAAAATAAAATAATATAACATTATTATTATTATTATTATTGTTATTATTATCATTATTATTATTACTGTTGTTGTTGTTGTTTTTATTATTGTTATTGTTGTTAGATTAGTACTGTTGTTGTCATTATTACTATCATTATTATCACTGCTATTATACAAGCAATTCCTTGTACTATCATCGCTATTCGTACTGTTCTTGTTATATTATGAGTAATATGAAAATAAAAAAATTCAGCTACGTTGGGCAGGACATGTTGTCAGAATGCCCGACTCCAGACTCCCTAAGCAAATCTTCTTCTCTGAGCTCGCCAATGGAACGAGGAATGTTGGGGCCCCAAAGAGACGGTACAAAGACACTCTCAAGCAATGACTGAAGGCCTTTGCCATTGATGTGAGTGAGTGGGAAAAGCTCTCGCTTGATCGTGCAAATTGGAGGGCGGCCCTTACCAGAGGCAGCAAAGCATGGGAAGCTGACAGAGTCCAGCAGGCTATCAAAAAAAGAGAACGGCGCAAGAAAAGGCCCAGTGGTACTGAACCAACGGAGCACTCTTGTCATTTATGCGGAAGGGTCTGCAGGGCAAAAATAGGACTTATCAGTCACATGAGAAGCCATAAGTCATGAAAGAACAGTCTTTCCATTCTGTCCTCTGTGTCCTTTACTTCTCTTTATTGTCCATGTGTTGAAATTCTCAACAATTTCTGTTCTTTATTCCTCTGGTGTTGTTAAGGTCATCATCATACCTGATGGACGAACTATTATGATAATGATGATGATGATCATGATGACTGCTGCTATTATTATGCTATTATTGTTATTATTATTATTATTGTTATTATAATAATAATAATTATTTTTTTTGTTGTTGTTTTTGTGGTTTTTGCTAAATAGGAGAATATTTTTAAAATCCACTCAGTTCTGATAGTACAACAACAACAAAACAAAAAAAAAAAAAAAAACTAAATTTAAAATATGGAATAATACACGGCCATATTTGACGCTCAAAAAGAAAAAAATAAAACCTTCCAATAAGTTCTCAGAGCCCAAACAGGGAAAAAGACTGTGTTAAAAAAAAATATGAACTATCCCTAGCCTAGTATGACTAAAAATATAAACACTTTCACTAAGTACTCACAGCACAGATAAGACAAAAACAATTGAATGCAAGAAGTATGGAAATTATCGGGCCAATTATGACCGGAAACGAAAAAAGTAATCCACAGTCACTGTTTCACCGAAGTTCACAGTTATCACAATTAACTCCACAAAGCGCATGAGGTGATGAGCAGTGAATATACTGAAGCGCGTGCTAAGGCTAGAGAGTCGCCATTAGCGGGAGTGCTCACCCTCGCGACCACGCTTGTGCAAGTCTTGAGTGCCACCCTCGCTTTGCGCGCGCGCTGTCCCCTGAGAGAGAGAGATGCACGAGGGAGACAGACTTCAGTCGCAATCTTGACTCTCGGTAAAGAAGAGCGAACTTGCAAAACTTAACCGAGAACTCCAAAGTAACCACAAAATCTGAAACATGGTGTTTTCTCGCATATTATCTAGATGACGAAGTGCGCGCCTGCCATGCCGAATGTAGTGGGTTCGAGTCCCGGGTTGATGAAGGCATGATGGGATTTTGCTTTTCTTTCCACATATTTTCTGTGCCCGATCCTATGGGATGTAAGATACAGAACCTAATCTTCTTGGATGAAGACGAAACATTCGGATGGCTCGTGTGCACGCTGCGGACGTTAAAGATACCTTGTCAGTTGGAAGTCGAGAAGTGCAGGCACTACAGACCGCTGGAAGATAAAAAAAAATCATCTCTACCACTCCCCCCCCCCTCCCCGACAAAAAAAAAACCCAGCCCAGACGGCCGCCGCTGCACTGTGGCGACAACCTGTCTGCTCCAGTTGTAACTGGGGTGTAATGACACCAAGGCAGATTTCCCAAATATACAAAATATAAAAATACAGTAAAAACAACAAAAAAATTAAACCAATTTGTACTCTTGCGAAATTTTCAGTTGTATTTCGTATTTAGTCGGAACCTCCGATGTTATATATAATAATTTTATGTATTGCTAATTGAGGTACCTTACGTAGGCCCAGAATGAATAGCTTTGTTAGTTTCAATTCTGAATGATTAGAATAGATCTGCTTCGCTTTGTCCCGGTATTTTTAAGTTTATTTTCTTGTTGCTTGTTCGTTTGTTTTGAAAGAAAAAAAATAATTCTCAACGCATCCCATTCTCGCGTTAATGCTGTGAGCAGCTTTCCACCATTTGCGATTTACTGCACTTGCCGTCAGCATCCTGACTCTCCTCTATATTGACATGAAGTGGCCATAATCTGCACACAAAGCAGTGTGGTTAATAGGGAACAGATGGCAGGAAATCATAGCGTCAAGGGCTCATGCATTCCTTGAAAAGAGAAGACGAATGGGGCGGGGGGGGGGGGCCGGGGCTAAATTAGCGACACAATACAAACTAAAAAAAAAATAAAAAAATAAAAAAAAATCCAAAGGGGAACCTACCCATGGCAGAAAAGGGAAACCATTAACATTTCACCCAAATCTTAGCCGTGGAAGTGTTCTTGTCCAAAGCATCAGCTCGTCCATTTTTACAAAAAATGACGTGTGAAACACTGTTTGCCTCAATATACTTGTCCACAGCATCCGTTCCGCTCTGCTCCTCACCGCTATTAAGCAAAGAGAGTTTTTCGTACGTCATTTTTCGTAAACACAGCCGAATGTATGCTATGGACAAGATCACTAAGCGGCGGTAAGTCTTGATATAGGTCGAACGAGTTTTATTATTATTATTGTTATTAGATCTGTTTCCTTCTGGAGTTTCAGTTCTTCTTTCCTGATTACTGCAAAACTTTGCAAGTGCGCATGCTCAACCTTCGCGATGTAATCATCAAAATTTGGGATTGCCTAAGAGAAACAAACCCATTGCTGAGATGACGCTGTAAATTGGGGTAAATCGTGCCACCGAAACTGTATCTTGCTATTCCGTTTACCACCCTCAGGGAGAAATCTGTATTTTGCATACATATTCCCTCATCTCAAATGTTTCATGTTTTTAATTCTTTGTGTGTGTGTGTAAATTTTGTCTGGGATGGGCAAGAAAAATTAATGATAAAATAATGGATTGTATATTTGATTCTTTCACACAACGAGAAGGGGCGGTTTTGTACAAACAACATTAAATTTCAATCCTATAAGAATATTTCAAAGTCTCCGGAGGGCGATACACAGGAGTGCTGCACAGCGGCGGGCATACATTTTTGTGGGCCCCTGAAGCGTGAACTGTCATTGGATCCCTTCAAGACCAGCAACAATAGGACAGCATTCAAAACCTGTGATAAACGGAGACACGTTGGTCTAGAGGCAATGTGCTCGCCACTCTTGCCGAAGTGACAGGGTTCGAGTCCCAGTCCGTGCAGGCGTGTTGGAAGTTTGACATTGTTCTACTTTTTTCCTGCCCCTGACCCTATAGTAGGCAGGATCGGGCACATAAAAGTCGGATGGCCCGTGTGGACGTTGAGGAAGTTAAAGATACCTTGGCAAGTCGAGAATCTAGAAGAGCAGGGCAAACAGGGCTGCTGCCTGGGCAAAATTAATAAGAAGGACAATGTGATCTAGAGGCAGAGTGCTCGCCTCTCATGTCAAGGGTCGAGGGTTCAAAACCCGACCGGTGCAGGCATGTTGGAAGTCTGGGATTTTTCTCATATTTTCGTGTCCCTGATCTTATTGCGGGTAGGATCGAGTACCTAGTCTTCTCGGATAAGGACGAAAAAATTCGGAGGGCCCATGTGCACGTTGCGCACGTTAAAGATACCTTTGCAGTTGGACATCGCAAAAAGCAGGCCGAACAGGCCGCTGCCCGGGAAAAATTATATAAAATTCATCCCTACAATTCCCCCCCCCCCCCAATCCTTCCCTCATCTCCCAACCCAAAAACAACAACAACAACAAAACAAACCCGCCGATCGGCGCTTCACTGTGGCGACGACGTGCCTGCTCCAGTTGTAAATGGGTTGGAATGGCACAAGGGCAAATTTCCCAAATGAGATTGAATAGGTATACAAAATACACAATAATAATAAAAAAGTATCCTTATTCCCCCCAGCCCCCCACCCCACCCGATACATACACATAAACACGGCGACAACTGCGAAGACGTATCTGCTCTAGTTGTAACTGGACTGAAATGATGAAAAGCTTGGGGCAAATTTCCCAAATGGTACCAGAGAAGTATACAAATACAAACAAAAAAGTTCACCAACTAAAAATAATTTCTACTGGGGCTCTCCAGGACGAAGGGCATTAAACGTTGAACTTTATTAGGTTCACTAGTAACTGCCCCATTCTTCGAATGGTAAAAAACAAAGCTCAGCACTCCAGACCGACAGGAATCAGCACAAAGACATTGATGTCGAGACACTTTGGGTCATCCACATAAAATCGGCGATCAATAGATAGATAGGATAGTATTACAGTAGTACACAGTGCACAGTCGTGCGCACCGAGCATTATTCATGGGCTCATGTGTTCGTAAAAAAATGATCTAAATATTTACGCACAGTTTTCTTGGTATGAATGAATGGCACTCACCTCATCTGTATAACACTATACTCGGTATCACTATCAAAGTTTTCTTGGCGTGGC
Source organism: Onchidella celtica (assembly GCA_963931925.1). Taxonomy (NCBI): domain Eukaryota; kingdom Metazoa; phylum Mollusca; class Gastropoda; order Systellommatophora; family Onchidiidae; genus Onchidella; species Onchidella celtica. The sequence goes on along the minus strand of OZ007584.1, from coordinate 6,521,938 downwards.
TGGATCGTGAACTCTAGTTTACATTTCCGGTAAGAGGCGGAAATGACGAAATTGACGGGAGTACATTATCACGACGTATTCGCAATCATGAATTGATAACTGATAATTATAACTGAATTTCTGGGAAAAGTAAAGAGTTTGGGGAAAAAAATGAGCTCGACACGTACAGGCTTAATAAATTTTACATACATGTGCCAAGTTTCATTTCTCTACGTTGCGTAGTAAAAAAGCCTTTGCGGTCGCAAAGTTGGGCCCAAGCTCCATTATTATATGATAGTAGATCCTCCACTGGAGGCGAATGCACATAAAGGATGTAATAACATGATTTAAAAAAAAAAAATCTTTTTAACACGAAATGTGCACATTGACGAATTGACTGTTGTAACAAATATGTAAGCACCCCCCCCCCCGCCCCCATTTTTTTCTTCTGCTAGAGATGCGTACATTAAAGTCTTTTGTGACACCAGAGCTGGAAAGCTCCTCCCGAAATCCTCCCAACAAGAACCTTAATTAATTATTCTTTCAGATTTTTTATTTTATTTTCATCCTGTCTTTTGTTTGAAACTGTAAGTGGCAGGGTCAATGATTCAATTAGATTTAGGGTTGATAAGGACGGAGTTAGGGATAGGTATATAATTATACGTGGGCAGTCCGAGCACAAAACGCTAGGGGACCGTGCTTTCATATAATATTAGCCTTGCGAATAAGAACTTTTTTTTAAATTTTTAGCTAAACCGGATCACAAAGAGCACGCCTATTGCATTATTTAGACGCTCCTTGTGGGATTCGTTTGGGAATTTAATTTGGACACAGTCTAGAATTTTCGTCACGTGGCCTAGAGGGACAGACAGACAGACACCGTTCTCATTCTTAAGTAAACCTTTCAATAAGCGCTGGAGACGAATAAAGGGAGACAAGTCTTTCTAAAACTGTGCATAGAATACCCATCCTTCGTTGTTTAACACTTTCGCTGCCAGTGCTGAAAAAGATGTGGTATAGTGGGGCGGGGGGGGGGGCAACTTGCTCTATCTCGTCAAATAAGCCTTGAACCTTGCACTGAAAAAAATATACTCAAGAAACTGCCGGATATAGACCCTTTCAACTTCCGCGTTACGGTTGTTTGCGGGGAGCCGCACGGCTTCGAAAAGCACCGTGTAGGGCAAAAACCTCAACTTGCCTTGATGATGACATCTGAATATGTGCACAGTCTAAGCAAAGCTGCATTTTTATGCCAGAACCAGCACGTAACGGGTTTGTACAGTTGGGTCCCCAACAAGAGGACGGCATCGTTCGACCGTTGTCCACCGCTTCCGCCCTACAAGTGGGGCACGCCGCCATTTTGTTTTGCAAATCACATGAAATGGAGGACGGTAAACTAAAAAGGTCTATATTTGGCGAAAGGGTGGCATGATGTATGTAGATGCGATTATGTCCCCAATTTCATTTAGAAATTAGTGCAGTTGTGGACACCTTGAAGCTCTCAGGAGAACCGCAGGGGACAAGTTAATCTAGAGGCAAGGCGCTCACTCCTCACGGAGAAGGTACCTGATTCGATTGCTGGTCGGTACATTCATGTTGGAATTCCCCTTGGGAAAAGTCCTGTCCCCGATCCTAATTTAGGTAGGAGTGAACATCTAGTCTTCTCGGAGAAGGACCAAAACTCGGATGGCCGGTAAAGATACTTTGATAGTTGGAAATCGAGAAGAGCAGGCCGAACAAGTCCGGTTGCCCGTTAAAATTTCACACACACACACCACACACACACACACACACACACACACACCACACACACACACACACACACTACCACCAAAAAACACTTACAAGAAAAGTGAGATGGAAATTCAGAGAAAATCTTTTTAAAAAAACTTAAAATATAAATACCGCCTTTATGTGCAGGAACCCTCCACTGAAAAAGTAGTACTTGTTTGTAAATGTAGAATAAAAGGCAAGAAAATGCTGTATGTCGTTATGTGGACCCAGGCGTGATCAAGTTTTACTGAGCTGGCTTTGAAAGGGTTAAAAAGACAACTACTTTGTCAATTCGGAACTGTTTCGCTCAGACTTTGAGACAATTGTCTGTTCAATTGGCGAGGTCATGGAGTCCTTTGTCAGAGAGATTGAAAATAGATAAACATTCATCTTTCAAAAGTTGGCAGGGTCTGGGACAATTAACGCTAACTTTCGGTTGGGGGGCGGGGGGGGGGGGGCTGTGTAATGGGATCCAAAAAGCTTTGGCCAGATTTCTGAACTTGGGAATGATTGGGGGTGGGGGGGGGGGGTGAGAAAGGGCAGTGAAAATAAAATTGAACTCGAAAAATGTTGGTGCCTCGTGTTGTTGTTTTTGTTGTAGTTGTTGTTGTTGATGATGATGTCGATGTTAATATAGTTGCTATTGTTGCTCTTATTGGTGTAGTTCTTAATGTAAGTATATTGTTGTTGTTGTTGTTGTTCCCGTCATCATTTCTCGTTCGTTCGAGCTCCAATTTATACAAAACTGAGAAATTCGATGTTAAACGTTTGCAGCTTTAGTATTATGATAAAGAGTTAGAATAAATCGAAACTGTGAAACAGCTTGATAAGTGCCACAGCGCATTTTAAACAAGTGTCAAAGTCTGCATTTGTTATACATCTTCTACATACTAAAAGATCTCCAGTTTTTCAGAAAATGGGGATAGAAAAAAAAAAAAAAAACAAGAATTAAGATTCCGCGCTGTTGATGTTGTTGTAGTCATTGGCCCGTGTAACAGTTAAGAAAATTTCAGCACGTTATGATAGGGAGAGTCAGATAAACTGTACGTCTACCCTTTAAAAACGAAACTGTCTCGAACTGTTGTAGAAATAAATAACAGGATCCGATGAACACTTAATACTAACTTTTAATAACTGTAAACAAGAGCTGATATCCACAAGTTACTTACACCTATCAGGGAAGGCACTTACACTTCTACTACAACTGGATTTACGCACCTTACGATTTTCACCCACGATTTGCACTTTACGATTTTCACCCACGACCCTCACTTCTCCTACTCGCCTGGCCCTCCTTATATAGATTCTGTCCAGGAACGTTCAGGAAGCGGCTTAACCGCCCCATAAGCACGAGACAGACCTAGATCGTTCGGGACACATACAAGCCACCCAATCGTACATAGACATGTCACAGAATTACATCACTCAAGGTCGACCTAGCGTAATCTCGGACACTGCAGTATCTTCCAGACCCTCTAGATTTTCTACAGTGAAACAAACAAGCCACACAGCGAGACATCAAAGGGAAATACCGGCCTTGCTGGCGAGATGGGGGGGGGGGGGGGGAGGAAGGTCGCCCAGTGAGACTCGCCATGCAGGGGTGAGAAAAATATCGATCGTTCAACTAGTGGGACGCTACAGCCCGGTTATTGTTGTGTTGATGATGATGATGATGATGATGTTGATGTGAAAGTTGGTCCTATTTGTTTGATGTTGTTGCTTGCAACGCTTCATCTGTTCCCACCTCTTGCACGAATGTCATGTCCTTACGTAACAGATGCGTCTGTAAACGCAGCAAGTGCGGCTATTAATTTTGGCCTTGGAGGCAGTGTTTTTTGGGGGGTAAAGTGTGTAGTGATTTCATAAAGGAATGGTAGCCAATTGTGCGCGGAACTGATTATTTGATTGTTTTTACAAATTTTAATGACAAAGAGGATAAGAACTATCTATCTATCTAGCCATCTATCTGCCTATATATCTATCTATCTATCTATCTATATCTATCTATCTATCTATCTATCTATCTATCTATCTATCTATCTATCTATCTATCTATCTATCTATCTATCTATCTATCTATCTATCTATCTATCTCTCTCTCTCTCTCTCCCTCTCTCTCTCTCTCTCTCTCTCTCTCTCTCTCTCTCTCTCTCTCTGTATCTTCTTTCTATCTACATCTATCTATCTATCTACCTACCTCTCTCTCTTTCTCTCTCTTTTTCTCTCTCTGTGTCTCTTGCTCTCTCTCTCTCTCTCTCTCTCTCTGTCTATCTATCTATCTATTTGTATTTTGTATTTTTTTGTACTTTATTTACTTCTTTAGTCCCATTCGGGAAATTTGCCTTCGTGTCATTGCAGCCCAGTTACAACTGGAGCAGACAAGTCAGTAGTTTTTTTGTTGTTTTTTTTCTTTGGGGGGGGGGGGGTGAATTTTATTAAATTTTGCCCGGGAAGACGCCGGTTCGGCCTGTTCTTTCCTATTTCCACGGGCCCTCCGAAGTTTTTCGTCCTTATCCGAAGAGACTAGGTGCTCGATCCAACCTCCCATATGATCAGGGACAGGAAAATAAGGGAAAAATCCCAAAAATCCAACATGCCTGCAGCGACCGGGATTTGAACCTGGTACCTTCGGCTTGAAAGGTGAGAACTTTGACTTTAAACCAGGGAGTGCCGTGTCTATCTGTTTTGTTTTTTTCATAAGTTCTCTCTGACAGCACATACATTATTGCATGGGTTTTCCTGAACACTATTTAAAATGGTGGGAAACAACATTTTGACGAACGGTGGATTTCCCTATTCCATGCCAAATGACAATCTGGCAACCCGTCACCAATGACTGGCTTTGGCAAGTGACAGCGGGATTTTGCATGCTATCTACTCATTGACTTCCTCGCGTCAGGACTCGGAAATTGTGGTGAATAAAAACAGGGAAGAGGGGAGGACAAAAGGGAATAAGAAGACGAGAGGCGAGGGAGGGTGGAAGGTTCTCGTTCTGTTTAGGTACTTTAACCCCCTACGACCTGCTTCTACTTGTGCCTGGGGAAAAATTCTCAATATCTGAAAAAAAAAAATTCTGGTTTTAGTTTTTATTTTGGGAGGTTCGCTGCTATTGGCATTTACATCTCATTTTTTTAGTTTCTATTTTTCTTCTTAAAATTTTGTCGTGTATTTTTGTGGTTGAGATCAGTTCGTTTTTGTTTACTTTTTAAAAAAAATGCTCTCGGAACAGCAGGCCTTGTTAAGCATGCTATTCTCGATTTGCAACCAGCAATGCATACTTAACGTGTGCAACGTGCGCACAGGGCCTTCGAGTTTTTCGTCCATATCCGAGAAGTCTAGGTGCTGGATCATACGTACCATAGGATCAGGGACAGGAATTTTCTACATAATATCTCCACATGCCTGCACCAACCGGAACTCGAACCCGGTACCTTCGGTGTTGGAGCCGAGCACATTCTTCCATCGCCCCATTAGGCTTCATATTTACTTTCATCGAATCTCTCCTCGTCATCCCCCACCCACCCCCCCCCCTTGTTCTCCACCCTACCCTCACTCTTCACCCCAGTACCCTACTCAAATCCAACGAATACATTTCACAAAAGACAGATATTAAGTTTTTCAAAGATGTAATAGTGATTATCCATTCTAAAACAGAAAGCATTCTTTATCAAATGTACCAATAAAATGGGCCTGTTCTGTTCACAAAAACCCATTACGCGGTCTGTTAAACAAGTCAGTAGCTGCCCCGTATTTCCACCCCAAATTGCAGTCCACCATGCCCCCCACCCCACACATTCACCCCCTTTCCCCTTTTTCACATAACCTTCACAGTTAGTTCATTTCAGGCCCACTGAAAATCACTCCCCCACCCCCCCCCCACCGCCCCATGGGTTCGAGATAGCTCCTGCTGAGAACAACTGATTCAACCTAAAATGATTATAGTGTTATATATTTTGGAAATTTCCTCGCCCTCAGTCCGTGTGTGAACTGCAGCCGAGTGAGGAGGAAGAGAGAGAGAGACAGAGAATGAGAGAGCACGAGACAGACAGAGAGAGAGAGAGAGAGAGAGCGAGAGAGAGAGATGTGATTACACGCGTGCCTCCATTAAGAACCTTTAACAAGCCTTCTGGTGTACATGACAGTTTGCCTTTTGTCTTCTGCATTTGCACCCCATTAAGTTGACAGAGAAATGGCCTCTCACGTCAAAAAATGCGCTTTGTTTTTTTCTCTTTAATTCAATTTTCTTTTAATGTGACTTTTGGTATTGTTTAAGTTTGTTGTTTTTTTTATTCATTTTTATTTCTGTTTGTTCTTTTTCGCTGTCCATTTCAAAGTTTTGATTATTACTTAAGACTCCTTTTCTCCAGTATCTGTCTATCTATCTATCTATCTATCTATCTATATATCTTTCTATCTATCTATCTATGTATCTATCTATCTTTCTATCTATCAATTATCTATCTATCTATCTATCTATCTATCTATCTATCTATCTATCTATCTATCTATCTATCTATCTATCTATCTATCTATCTATCTATCTTTCTATCTATCTATCTATCTATCTATCTATCTATCTATCTATTTATCTGTCTATCTATCTATCTATCTATCTATCTATCTATCTATCTATCTTTCTATCTATCTATCTATCTATCTGCTATCTTTCTACACCACAGAAGACCATACCGGCTCGGTCGTCGCCCGGCCTCAAAAGGCCACGATTGAGATCCTCACAACTATCTGTAACAAGATCTGGCAGACAGGTGAATGGCCGACAAAATGGACCCAGTCATTAATTATAGTTCTCCCCAAGAAAGGCAATCTTCAGCTCTGCCAAAATTACAGAACTATCAGCCTTATCAGCCATGCAAGCAAGATCATGCTTAGAGTCATTCTTAACCGACTAAGACCCCAGGTGGAAGAACTCGTTACTGAAGAACAAGCAGGCTTTCGCAAAGGTAGGAGCACCACAGAGCAAATCTTCAATCTCCGTGTTCTCTGTGAGAAACACCTCCAGCACCAACAGAAATTGTATCATGTCTTTATTGACTTCAAAAAAGCCTTCGATAGAATTTGGCACAATACATTATGGGCCACCATGAAGAAATTCAACATGGGGAGAAGAATCACCAACATCATCCAGCAATTATACGCCAATGCCACAAGTGCTGTACTCGCCCACAACGTGAGGGGGGAATGGTTCCACACTACTGTTGGAGTTCGCCAAGGCTGCCTCCTCTCCCCCTTCCTTTTTAACGTGTTCTTAGAGAGAATAATGATGGATGCACTGGAAGATCATGAAGGCACAGTTAGCATCGGAGGTAGAACCATCACAAATCTCCGATTTGCAGACGACATAGATGGGCTAGCTGGGAATGAAGAAGAACTTACAAGACTAGTCAATCACCTTGACAACACCTCAACAAGGTACGGAATGGAGATCAGCGCTGAAAAAACGAAAATGATGACAAATGAGTATGGCACCTTCACGCACAACATCTCGGTTCAAGGAACTAAACTTGAAATGGTCAATCAATTCAAGTATTTAGGGGCTATCATCTCGGACAACGGATCGCGCGCGGAGGTCCTCGCAAGATCTGCACAAACCATGACCGCACTGGCAAAACTGCGACCAATATGGAGGGATAAAAACATCACCATGAAGTACAAGATCCGACTCATGCATGCACTGGTACTGTCTATCTTTCTGTATGCATGTGAAACATGGACCCTCACTGCAGAGTTGCAAAGAAAGATTCAAGCAATTGAGATGAAATGCTATAGAAACATCCTCGGCATTGGATACCTGGACCATATTACCAACGAACGAGTCCGGCAGAGCATCCAACAACATATTGGCCCCCACGACGATCTACTCACCATAGTCAAGAAACGAAAGATGAAATGGTATGACCACACAACAAGATCCAATGACTTATCAAAGACCATCCTACAAGGAACCGTTAAGGGCAGCAGAAAGAGAGGCAGACAGAAGAAAAAATGGGCGGATAACATCTCAGACTGGACAGGCAAGCCCTTTGCAGAGACCCAGGCCCTCACCCACGACAGAGAGAAATGGAGGAGGGAGGTGTATAGTGCATCAAGGCGGCGCCCCGACGACACCGCAAGGGGTTAAGGGAGACAACAACAACTATCTATATATCTTTCTATCTATCAATTATCTATCTATCTATCTATCTATCTATCTATCTATCTATCTATCTATCTATCTATCTATCTATCTATCTATCTATCTATCTATCTATCTTTGTATCTATCTATCTATCTATCTATCTATCTATCTATCTATCTATCTATCTATCTATCTATCTAGCTATCTATCTGCTATCTTTCTATTTATCTATCTATCTATCTTTCTATGTATCTTTCTATTTATCTATCTATTTATCTATCCATCTATCTATCTATCTATCTATCTATCTATCTATCTATCTATCTATCTATCTATCTATCTATCTATCTATCTATCTTTCTATCTATTTATGTTTCTATATTTATTACGTATTTCTTTTTTTTCTTCCTTCTTTTTCCTTGCTTTTCCTTTCTTTCTTTCTTTCTTTCTTTTATTCTTTTCTTACCGCCCTCCGCGTGTCATGTTTTCCTTCTCTCTCTCGTCCTGTCTTTCTTTTTGTGTTCATTTATTCATTTATTTTCCCTGTACTTTTTCTTCCTAGGTTCTTACCTTTCTTTCCTCCTTGTTTTAATAACCTTCTTCATCAAACTGTCTTTCCATCATAATTTCAGTTTTTATTTTAGCTTCCTTTTTGCCACCCCCCCCCCCTTTTATTTTTGGTGGGTGGGGGTTGGCGGGGCGGTGTAGGGAGGAGAGATGTTTGGGATGGGAATATGTTGTTGTTATGATTATTGTCATTCTTGTTTCGTTTATTGGTTTATGTATATATGAGTGTTTGTTTGTCCAGTGATTGATTGATCTTTGGTTTCTTCCCAGACGCAGACACCAGACCTGTTGAGAGTGATTATTTTTCCATAATGGTCCAAGGGAGACCTTAAATATACATTTCGTTTTAGTTTTTATTTTATGTTTTTCTAGGACACTAGCGAAAAATGAGGGTTTTTTTGCCGCTTCCACTCTGAAGGCCCAAGGGCCACTACCCTGTGGATGCTACATGTGAGGATTTTCTCCCTTGATCTTGTTTGTGACGTCATGGCTTTGAAATATGACAGTTTGACCTTTGTTATTGTACTGTCGTATTTTTACATAGCTATCTAAAGCCGAACCATGAACATACCGTTGCATTATCTACGTTCCGGCTTTGTAATTAGAACGTCAGTTTTCTAACCACAGCCCCTTTTGGCTTATACATTTAAAGCAAGCCATTTGTACAGTTGATTGAAGGGGGAACAGTCTCTCCTCACACTACTACCCACCCCCACCCCCCTCCCCCCCCCCCGCTCCCTCCCAAAAAAATAATTAAAAAGATAAAATGTGTTTGAAAAAAAAAATGTACAAAAAAGAAATGAAAACTTGCAGAAGAAGGGAGAAGGTTCTCTGTCGAGCTCAGGTAGATTTTTCATTTAAAATGCCAGTAATCACGCATGCCCCCCCCCCCTCTCTTTTATAGCCTCAAACATTCAATATCCATGATAAAAGATTTTCGAACTTTAACCCTTTATGTGCCAAAACCGGAAAGCTGTGATTTTCATATCAGTTATTGTCACTTTTAGACAGGATTATTGCACTCTGTTCAAGTCATCGTTGTGAATCTGAAAGGAGAGGCGTAATGATTTTCTCGACCTTCACTTTTCACCATACATTCCACATTACAAATACAGCCATTCACTCTTAGTCACCACTGAGTCATGAGTTAAATAACATTTTGCGTGGAATATTAGTTAAAAAGCATTTTTCAAAACCTGGTTAACTAAAATGGTGCGAGAGTTGTATCCTCTTTCAGATAGTCATTGGAAATTAGTGTAAGACGAGGTATAAGTGTTCATTTAGAACTTGCTATGTCCCATCTTTATCAGACGGACATGATTTGGCGTAGCAACTTTTAACTGAACGCTTACACCGCGTCTTACACTAATTTTGAATGACTATCTGAAATGGGCCATCTTGCAAAATTTTGACGTACCAAGTTTTGGGAAAACGCTGTTCAATTTTGACTGTCGCCTTTGCTTCTTTCTAGCACAATATGGACCGTATCGTGTGGACGTGATTTCTCCAAATTCGGTAACTTCCCCTGGCAGCCGCAGATGGTTGGTGGGCGCTTTTGGTAGGGCCTTCTTCTGTGCTATGATTCTGTTGTAAATATTCTGTCTATTATCTTGCTGCTTCCTAGCACAATGTGACACTTATCGTGTCAACGTGCGTTCTCCAAACTCAAACTCAAACTCCACGTTTGAGAATCACTTGCCCACAAAAACCGCTCGTAAAACAACTCGGGTCACGACCTTTCATACATATGTCTTACTCGCGTGCAGGCTAATTCCCAACATGCAATGGAGGACAAATCCACCCTCGCACTAACATTTTATACCTTGAGAGAAAGAAGACAGTCTACCATCTTCTGCCTCTGGGCACTGGGACGAATGCCGTAGCCTGTCCTTCCGTTACACACGTGCCAGAGGAAAGTCATTCTGTTGTTGTTGTTCTGGGCGTGAGTTGAAGAATGACAGTAAAGCGCTTACATCGTTCATTTTCATATGGCAGTCGTTGGGCTTGAGGCAAAGTGCTCACCTCTCATGTCAGAGATACCGGGTTCCATTTACAGAAAGTCTTGTTGTCTCCATCAGCAAGTCACCCTCTCTCGCTCGCTCTCTCTCTCTCTCTCTCTCTCTCTCTCTCTCTCTCTCTCTCTCTCTCTCTCTCTCTCTCTCTCTCTCTCTCTTTCTCTCTCTCTCTCTCTCTCACTTAACAACCAGGCTCTAACAGCTTTACAACATTTTTATCATATAATCACACAACAATACATACACAGGAATACTCAGAAGAACAAAAAATAAATAAAAAAATAGACATTTATAGTGTAAAATGATGACTGATGACTGATGTTTAAAAGCCAGGAATTAAATGTTCTGACTCTTGTCAAAAGATCAGTCAAGTGAGTTATTTACAGGGACAATGAGAAATGTCTTAAAGATTTTGAAAAAAAAAATAATAAACTTTATAAATTTTGATTAGCCTGGCGAGACACCGTGACGCATTCCCCCACATTCCCACGGCTTCAGCTGCATAACGCTTGAACACCTTCGTGTGGACGACGTTGTGTATTGCTTCATAGACGGGGTGGTGCCTGGTGCTATATAGGCGTTAATTTGCACAGAGCATGTTCTCAGAATTCTCCATGCCAGTGGTCCCCAAAGTAGGTGCTGCGGGAACTTCAAGGTTCCATGTTTCCATGTTTTGTTCAAATGAATGTCGAATACTCCTTAACCATTTCAGTGTCACAGAACTCCATAGCGATTGCGGGTATTATCGGGGATAGGTTGGATCTACGATAAAAATAGTATGTGAATACGAATAGTTGCGTTTTAATTTCTTTTCCATGAGTTTCAGGAATGATTTTCAGGTAATATAACTTGCCACCATGTCCCAGAGCTTTGACATACAAAGAGTTAGTCTGGGAATATTATGATTAAACTGTTGTGGTCAGCGTAACGTGCTATTTTACTTTATAAGTTGCTGAGCAGAGAATACAACTCTCTAGTTTCTCTAGTTGGCTTTGTAATTAGTCTAGCGCCCCTAGCAACAGATGAAAAAAGTGACTGTCTGTGGGTCTGTCAGGCCCCCAGTGTTTGTGGGTTTGTCAGACCCCGAGTGTAAACTGGGGATAATCATCGTTATGCAAATATCATACACTGTTTCAAATACTTGAGCGTTTCCATACAGGATAACTAAAACAACTCCACGGGTGATTTCGTGCGAGATAAATGTAATAATATATTTCTGGGATTCTTTCTTCAATGGTTTACACTACTTGTCGACCATCTTTTTGTAACAGTCCTTATTTTTACATTAATGTGTTCGAATTAAAAATGTGTTTCCTATTGGACCGCTAATAAAACTAACAAACAAACAAACAAACGAAAACTCAAACAATCAAGCAAACAACAATGATTTTAAAATTATTTGAATGGATTTTCGACATAGACCATTGTTCAAATATTCGAATAACTGTGTCGAACACTCTAAAGGTACATTAAGCCCGGTCGGACAGTCAGATGCTGGTACACCAGACCTGCATATCATATTTTCCTATTATTTTCTTAGTAAATCCCGGAAGACCCTATCATACTGAGACCAGTCAGACACGCTCAGCTACTGGCAGTCAAGAAGTGCACACCATAATTTTCTGTATTTTCTTGGTAAATCCAACAAGATCCTATCATAATAAGCTCGGTCAGACACAGTCAGCTTGTGCCACTATTATTTCTTTTGTGTACATTTTGCTTGCAGCATCTGGCTGTTACGTTCCTGGCTTAATTTGGTCAAAGATATTAGATGCAATAAGACGAGACAGCAACATGTTTAGCGTGAAAGCATGCTACCTAACAGTGAATGGGCTGAAGTCACGAACAATACCGTATTTTATATAGTGAACGTAAGGAAAATACATTACTGTATTGGATTTTGTTTGCAGTTCAGCTATCGCTGTAGACCTTAATTGAAGTCACTTATTTTGATATTATGACTTCAATCGCTGTAAGAAAACGCCGGCTATATTTTAGTCACAGTAGCACTGTAACAAATCAGCATCATTAATTGATCATAATAATCAAGAATTCTTTTCATGCAGTAAGCCATGGGCCCCACCACTAGGCAGCGCCCAAATTGTGTGCACTTTCTTTTTAGTGGCGCGAAGAATGGAATGTCTCATCTTACTGTATCTATTAACTTTGGTATGTTGTCTCCCTTACGGTGATTCCAAGGCGCGACTTTGCTGAAGATTCCATTGCCTTAAAAGTCTGAGAAACGTTGCACTAAACAATTACATGGACTGGCTTGAATAATTCAGTACCATATCAAACAAGTGGCGACCAGCCAAACTTCTCATGTGGATTCCAGGGGACAGCACTCACATTAGCTCTTAATTGCTTAATGCCCTTTGCCGATCAGTAAACTCAGTAAACTCATTGCAGGTTAGGAGTGTTACAAAGATCATACCTTTAACCCCTCCAGTTTATATAATTAATGATATAATACTTACGCCTTTTATGTTATATATATTATATACATTTCACCTTTCATTTTCTTTATTTATATTAAGGATATGTAAGTATACTAAACTCTCCTAGCACAAAACTCTTGCTGAAAGTGCATAAAAATAACATCTTGTGATTATTCTCTGGCTCAAAACTTCACAAACTCATAAGAAGATTGTTCAGGGCGCAAAGTCTAATTACAAAGCGAAATAGAGGAAATACTGAGTGTTGTTCGCTGTTCATCGGTTGCTCATAAAATATAAAATCCTATACGTCCCTAATAACAGAAAACTTATAATTATACCGAGGCTTACTCAATTAAAGATATTAAAAATGGAAATTAAAAAAAAAAAAAAAAATTTTGCCCAGTATGGGACTCGAACCCACGACATTCGCGTTATTAGCACGACGCTCTAACCAACTGAGCTAACCGGCCGTCGATTTGCTGTGACGTACTTTAGACCTCTATCCCAATGCAATGTAACATTGCACCACATGGCGTATGACCTGTTTCTGTGCTTGGTGTGCGATTTTTATCTTCTGAGTATTCGCTGCCTAGGGCATTTTATATTAAATGTTCTTGATTTAGTTTGTTTTTTGTTTCAGTCTGGCTCTGGGGACATCCATAAAGTACGCACGCTGGGAGGGGAAGGGGGAGGGTGCAAACAGTGTATGAACAGTGTGCATGTTGGGGAGGGGAAGGTGGGGGCGGGTCTGGTAATATTGTAATAAAGATAAAGATTTAATTGGTTGACTAACTTGTTAACTAACTAGCTCGCTAACTGGTCAGCTAATTAACCGACCAACCAACCAACCAATCAATCAACGAGCCTACCAACCAACCAACCAACCAACTAATTAACGAACTAACTAACTAGCTAACTAACTAACTAACTAACTGCAAATCTAAAGTCCATTGCTATACTTTGGGCCTGAAATTGAGACAAAATAAGATAAAAACATGTCCAAAATTCCCAACCGCCCAAATCGAGCATAGTACAAACCTTACAAATGGCCTTTACTTGAAACCGTTTTGAAGAACTAGTCAGCGAAATTGAATTTAAACATAAAACAAAAGTGTTTACAACAAATTTAACTAACTTTATAGACGTAGTTGTCAGCAGGCTGAGTTCAGATATAGTAACACTTAACAAGAGAGTGAGAGACAGAGAGAGAGAGAAAGAGAGAGAGAGAGAGAGAGAGAGAGAGAGAGAGAGAGAGAGAGAGAGAGAGAGAGAGAGAGAGAGAGAGAGATTGAAAGAGAGAGTCAGAGAACTTTTGGTTAAAGTAAAAAGAGAAGGGTATAAAGGGGGTGGGGAGGTGGGGTGTGGCGGAACATTCCGGGTAATAAAAATTTCCAGAAGAAAAAAAATCATTAAAAAAAAGAAGTAAAATAAATTTAACGCTATTTCACACTAGTCCAATTTTCACCTTGCTTTCTCTCACTCAGTGCAAGAACAGGCTATCAGTACAAGACAGCACTTTATTGCATTAAGTACAACTATCGCCACTCTTTCTACTTGACTCACAGGGTTGACTGCTCGGCAGAGTAAACCAATTTATCTAAACTAGCGCTGAAAATGCCTGACAGAAATTGGTCATGAAGGGCCACAACCATGGCTCTCTCGTCTAACCCTTTTTCTCCATTACTTCCCTTGCTGTTTCTGTAATTTCTGCAGGAGTACCTACTCCCCCTGCTGGAGACACGACTGTGCTATTTTGAGTATTAATAGTTTTATCCCTACTATCAAAACTAACTGCTTTTTATTGTATCAGAGACACAGGATGCCGAAGCAAACCATTTATTCTCCCACTGCATGTCCACAAATTGCTCGCGTATAACGAATGTCAGTACTACTCTTTTTCGTTCAATTATAAAGGGGTGTGGTGCCAATTGGTGCTTTTCAAATCCTGAATTTTCTGTTTAGTAAACAAAAATGTGGAACAGAACGTTACAGTTACCTAACATTACCTTAAATTTGGGGGAAAATAATTTTTAAATCTTTTTCAGTGTTTTGATAAGAAGCTGATGCTTCACTTTTCACTTGTGGATTTTCCTAGGTTGTTTAAATAATTATATATGTGAGACTGAAACCACAACTGTGCATACGTTTGATTATCATAACAATTAACAATAACAGTCTATCGTTTAAATTTGTATCGACGGTGCTGTGCCAAAAACATTAAAGATGAAGCCCTTGGTGGCGGCTGTGCATAGATTCGCAGGAAAAATATAAACAGTGAAAGTGACCGTGCATAAAAACGCCGCTGTGCGATACACGGTCCATTACCGTGCATAAAAATGCCTCTATACTGTACACGGTTAGTGACCGTGCATAAAAACACTGCTTTACTATACACGGCCCGTGACAGTGCACGAAAACGCTGTTATACTATACACGGTCCGTGACCGTGCATGAAAACGCCGCTGTACTATACACGGTCCGTGACCGTGCATAAAAACGCCGCCAAAAATAAATAAAACAAAAGGTATACGTCTTGTGAAAATGCGTCGAGGGGGGGGGGGCAGGTTGGTCTACAGGCAAGGTGCTCGCCTCTCCTGCCGATCTTAAAGGGTTTGAGTCCCGGCAGGTGCAGGACAAGGGCGAAAAACTCGGAGGGTCCGTGTGCAAGTTGCGCACATTAGAGGTACATTGTCTGTTGGAAGTCATGAAGAGCAGGCCCAACAAGAAATACATAAAAAAAAAGAAACGTGAGATGTAAATCCCAAGAGCAGTGAACCTACTAAAATAAAGACCAAACCACATCGCGTTCAACGTTCACTACACAAAGTGACCTATGTGCGCACCGGTGCAGCATTTACTGGCATTCAAAGGCTTGTCTCCGATAATCTTCCAGACAGAAAGGCTAAGGTTAACTGACAGCGGGGATACAGAGGCAAGACGTGGGCAGGGTCATAATGAGAAAATCCATCAGAGGCGGTGTCGTCCTGTGGGTAGGGGCCACATGGGCAGTTGCCACGGGCGCAAAATTCTCGGGTTTGCTAAATTTCAAATTGCCACACGTGAAAGAAGTTTCACAAAACTTAAATTTAATAAATCGTATCAGAGATCTAACAATGGGCCCAGAAACACTGAGTAACCTAGAAATACTGTGAATTGAGATATCAATGTAGAATTCAATAATGATTTTTGAAAAATTGCCCAAATTTAATTTATTTTACGTTAATAATTTTATCAGCATTTTCTTAAAACACACTATGTGTGCTTGTGGTTGTTGTAGGTGTGTGTGTGGGCGGGGGGGTTGAGGTGTGTCTGTTAGGGGTTTCAATACTCTAGGTGCATGCATGCAATACGTGGCTTGCTTCAAAGATAGTGGAAACGATAAGATGAGACACTCTCTTCTTCGCACCTTTAAAAAAAAAAAAAAGGCCACACAGTTTGTGCGTTGGTCGGGTTGCAGGGCCCAGGACACACAGCATGAACAACGAAAATGCTTGACCTAATCATAAATTAATGACGCTGATTTGTTACAACAGAAACAACTAAACATATACATAAGCTTAAGTTTGATATCAAAAACATTATCCTTAAAATGTCCCCATTGTCGGTTGCTTTACTATAGTAGAAATGTAAACTCAAATTACTGAAGAAAACTGAGTGAGGTTAAATTTACTTTCCAAAATTTGCCAAGGGTAAACGGGACGACATAAATTGAGAAGTTTTGTGAATACGAATGAAAGATAAACTTAATGCTTTTTTTTTTTTTCATGATCGTGTTCATGGTACGCAGTGTAAAACAAATCCGAACATTAGAAAATGCAAAGACTTACGTTTAAAATGTTACAAAACAGCAGGTACGGTCCCTCAAGTGTTTATCTCTAGAGGTACTTATTTTGGGGATTTCATGACTGAGGGGTAGAGAGCTCCTCATGAAATACTCTTAACAACAGCCTTTATGAATTGTTTTTTTCACGTTTTCTCTTTCTTTTCCTCCTGTTGTTTGGTTGAAACAGTAGGGGGCAGGGTTTGGGATTCGATTAATATTTAGTGTTGAGGAAAAGAACGGAGTTTGAGTTAGGTACGTTTATGTAAGCTCCAAGAGCACAAAACTTTTGGGAACCGCGCGTAAAAATAACAATAGACTTAACATTAATTGTGATTATTATCTGACTGGAAAACTTTGCAAACTTGAGTTTATAAGAATGGTGTAAGAGAAGTATTGACTAATTACAAAGCCAAATAGAGAAAATTAATGCCAATGTTCATCGATGGCTAAAAAATATATTATAAAATATAAAATCCTGTGCGCCCATAACAACAAAAAACTTATAATTATACCGAGGCTTACTCAATTAAAGAAAATTATGGAATTAAAAAAATATATATATATTGTTTAGTATGGGGCTCGAACCCACGACATTCGCGTTATTTGCACGATGCTTTAACCAACTGAGCTAACGTGCCGTCGAGCACCTGTGACGTACTTTAGACCTGTATCCCATTGTAATGTAACATTGCACCACCATGGCGTTTGTTTCTGTCCTTGGTGGACGATTTTTATCTTCAGAGTATTCACTATCTAGGGAGAATTATAATATTAAATGTTCATTAGTTAGTTCGAGTTTTGTTTCAGTCTGGCCCTGGAGACACCCATAAAGTACGCACGTTCGGAGGGGACTGAAAGAGGTGCCCACAGTGTATGAACAGTGTGCATGTCGGGGAGGGGAAGTGGGGGAGGGGTTGGTAATATGGGGCTAATGTAAATATTTTACTTGGCTGACTAACTTGTTAACTAACCAGAGCGCTAACCGGTCAGCCAATCAACCTACCAACCAACCAACCAACTCACTAACCAACTAACTTGCTAAATAACTGTCTAACTAACTAACTAACTGAACAATCAACTAACTAACTACGGTAACTAACAAATCTCATTCACATTACCCGCTGGTCTATTTTTACGGACAATGACGTACGAAAACCTATCTTTTGCGTCGAGGAGCGGATTTTAACTGATACTGTGGACAAATATACTGAGGCAAAGGGTGTTTTACTTCATTGTCTGTAAACATAGCCGAGCCCAGCGAATACCTTGTAGGGATGCTGTGGACAAGAGCAGTAACTAACTAATTAATTAACTAACTAACTAGAAAACTAAAGTCCATATCTACACCCTGGACTAAAATTGTGACAAAATAAGATAAAATCATGTCAAAATCTGCCAATCGCCCAAGTCCAGCATAGTACATGCACAATTGCCTTTACTTGAAGCCGTTTTGAGGAACTTTTTTTTTTTTTTTTATCGAATTTAAGCATAAAACAATGGTGTTTAATACAAATTTAACGAAGTTTATGGACGAACTTGTCCAGTGGTGTTCAGATTCAGCTACATGGAAAGAGAGAAAAAGAGAGAGAGAGAGAGAGAGAGAAAGAGAGAGAGAGAGAGAGAGAGAGAGAGAGAGAAAGAGAGAGAGAGAGAGAAAGAGGGGAGAGAGAGACAGAAACAGACAGAGAGAAAGAGAGAGAAAGAAAGAACGGGTACCGACGGGAAAAGAGAAAGAGAAACGAGAGAGGCGGACAGAAAGAATGAGAAAGAGAGACAAAGACAGAGAAAGAAAGAGAGACAGTCAAAGAGAGAAAGAGACATCGGAACCCATACAGAAAAAAAGAGAGCGTGAGTGAAAGAGACAGAGGAGAGAAAGAAAAATGGAAGAGAGAAGGTGTGTGTGTGTGTGTTAGAGAGAAAGAGAGGGAGATGAGGATGGGGAAGAGAAAGATGGAGAGAGAGAGAGAAAGGAAGAAGAGATTCAAACAGACAGAGCAGGCCAGAAGAGAAAGAAAGAACGAGTGAGACAGAAAGACACAGGGAGAGAGAGAGAGAAAAAAACGAGAGAAAGGACAGAGCGGGAGAGAGGAGAGAGAGAGAGAGAGAGAGAGAAAGAAAGGGAGAGAGACACAGATTAACCGAGAAAGACAAGATTTAAGACAGAGAGAGAGAGAGAGAGAAGGGCGAGAAGATTGAAGGACTGAAAAGAGAAAGAGAGAGAAAGAGCGAAAGAGATGGAGAGATTAAGAGAGAACAAAAGAAAGAGAGAGAGAGAGAGGAGGTGGGGGGGGGGGGAAATTAGTTAAAGTAAAAGGAAACAGGTGTAAAGGCTTGGCGGGGGGGGGGGAGGAATGGGGTAGAGCGGAACTTTCCAGGTAACATAAACTTTAAAAGAAAAGAGAAATAGTGAAAAAAAAAGGACACAAAATGAATTTAACGCTATTTCACGCTAGTCCAATTTTCCCCTTGTTCTCTCTCTCAGTGCAAGAACAAGCTATCAGTACAAGACAGCACTTTATAGAATTAGGCACAACTATCGCCAATCTTTCTACTTGACTCACGGTGCTGAATGTTCGGCAGAGTAAACCAATTTATCTAAACTAGCGCCGAAAGTGTCTGACAAAAATTGGTCATGAAGGGCCACAACTGGGCCTCGCTCTTCTACCCCTTTCTCTCCATTACTTCCCTTGCTGCTTCTGTAATGGGCGATATTTTCCGTTCAAGGAAGGGCGCTAACCCTTAGAGACGAGAATTTTATTGGGGATTAACTTTTAACTTTGTTTACTTCCGGTCCTCTATGTAAAACAATGGAAGAACACTTTGGAAATTTAACCCTGCCCGAACTTCGTGCGGAAGGCAGGAAAAGAGGTGCAAAAGTGTCCGGAAGAAAAAAGGAAATTGTTGACAGGTATGTATTCGTCATATTAAAATCAAATGCAACATTTTTAGAATCCGTTTTGTGACTTGAAAATTTTTTTTTCGAGACCCTAGTCATATAACCTATTATCGATAAATCTGAAACGTCTATCACGGTTGCAAAGAGATCTTGTCATGGGCCTTTTATACCAAAGACAACTCTACAGAGGGAATTTTTGTACTTAGCAACACTAACACTGTAATCTTAAATCTTGAATGTGGTAGTTGACGAATATTATGGTGCAAAAAAAGCAGTTACCGGTGTGGGCAGTAATGACGACAGTATTTTGAGCTCAAGTCAAGTCTTTTGACACTGACTGGAGATCTTGAGCTGTTGTCAACAGATTGTTATTTTATTGCTATTTCAGATTTCCTTGTTTAAGAAATTATTTAGATAGCTTAGTGTTAAGTGGGTGTCTTGGTCTGTTCTCAACAATAAAAATTGGACGTTTTTTCGGAATTTACCAACCCCTTCTTCCTAATATATCATGTGGGTGGTAAGATTTATCGTAATAGGCTGATTCCTAATGTCTTTTATTCTTCTTTAGCACTTTAGGTATGGATTACGATAAATATTGGACGCTAAACTTGGATTATACCGATATATAATTAATAGAGAGTTTTCTCTCAATAGGACCTTGATTTTAATGCTCATATTCATATATGTGCATGGTGTTTATAAAAAACAACAACTTTTTTTTTCTAATAAACTTCTGCTTTTCAGTCTTGTTTTTTTGTCATTTACACTTCCTGTGACATTCAATACTTCAAAATTCACCGTGATGATGCTTTCATTGATCGTATGATTTCCTCTCTGTGCACATTTTTTCATGATCATTTTAAACCACTAATGTTTGAAAAATTCAGCTATAAAGAATTTAAACCAGAGTGACAATCGTTTCTTACATTATCTGTTAAAAATTTAAAACAGTTTTTTTTTTCCTTTAATAATTTTATTTGTTGATCTGGCACAAGATTTTCATATTTTTTCAGTTTCTTTTTCAAGCTGTTTTGCTGTGGAGGGCTCTTTATAGTGTACATATAGTATGTTTCAGAGACAACTTGTTTAAGAGAACTTGACTTGGTTTGTTGGCTGCATGTTGTACCAATCAACAGAAGGTACTTTTTTAACTGATCAAAAGTAATTGTGCCTTTATATCTTTAAAGTGTGAATTATTAATCTTAACTTATTTTGCACTTTGTTCATGCTATTTTATCACATGACATTTTTACATTTGAAACAAGAGTTGAAGTGCAACCGGATTGCCTTGAACTTTAACAATTTGTGTCTAATGCATGTTTAGTTCATTCATTGAGAAATAAAGAACCATCAATTATTCAATGACAATAAATACTCACTGCTTTAGACACAGATTGTGAAAGTTGACTGTGGCCTTTGACAGACTGCACTTATACTGGTTTTAAACAATACTTGTAATTAAATCAAGCCCAATTTGAAACAATTTTTTTCCTGAAGTTATACAAATAAAAACATACTTTTACAAGGTCTGATGCCAAGATAGTCTCAGAAGCATTTAGCGGTGATGTCAAAATGGAATAAATTTTGGCCATTCCTATAGTTCTTTCAATGTGAACTCTTTTGCTAGCAATTTTCCTGTCTTTTTGAACAGTTTTGTTGTCCATTCTGTTTTTCTTTTTGAAAAACGAAGGAATGTTTATGTAGATATCCTTGGATGCATACATATCTTGAATATTAAAGCCTTTGTCAGCCATTATGGAGTCTTGTTTGTCGCACAGCTTGAAAAGATCAGAGCGCTCAACTATCTGGTGATCGCTAACCGATCCAGCATATGCAGGAGATACTATTGAAACAAGTCCACTTGGTGTACTTCCAACCAGGACTTTCGCTGTGTGCCTGTGTTTGTATGTTGAAAAACATGCACGTTGTGCTGTTGGTTTTTTAATAGGAATTTCTGTGCAATCTATTACAACTCTTGTTGAGCCATATTTCTTTTTGAAATCAGTTGGGAAGTAATATTGAACCAATGGTTTTGATGGCCAAAAGTTTATTTCACCCCACTGCAGTGAGCAAAAACGTACCCAAGTGTAGAATATGTTTAAAACAGAAAAATCAGAAATAGAAAATCCTCTGGCCAGTTCTTCCACTGGAAAGTTGCAACGTAACTTTATGCACATGAGTAAGAAACAGTTTATTGGGGACAGAGGGCAACTTTTACTCTTAGTAAGAGCATATGTTAAATCATGCACATTTTCTCCCAATGACCAAAATACAGTTTGGAACTTCGAAAAACTCTCAAGTCCGGTATATCTATTCAGTTCATAGTCATCATGCTGTAATCGTTCAATACACATATAAGGTAGTAAAAATATGTCATAATTTGTGGTCAAATTGTCACGTTTTCTTTTCTTTTCTTCATCACTTGTGTTGGTTGTTTCCTCATACAGCTGTTTTTGCATTTTAAGTGGAGGCAATTCAACATCGTCTTCCAAAAGCTGACCTTCATCATCATGGGTACACAGTCCTGCAATCAAAATAAATAAAACAGATTACTTATACTTGAATGTTGTAATGACCATTATTCAAGATGAAACAAGTCATAAATTTACTGTAAAATAAGATAATTCATGTACTTAATATATTTAACCACCTTTCCCATTCTAGCACTTACCTCTCACGTGCAAAATTTTAATCAGTGCTTAATACCAACCCTGGCTTTTGTTAGCTTGATATCAAAATAATGAAAACTGAACTGTTGGCCATCACTTGTTTGCTTTCTATCAACATAATTACAGATGGAAAAACTCATGCCCTCAACATTTTACGTAAAGATGGAAATAAGAGCCAGATAGCCAAGTCAGAAAATGTAGATATGGCATGATCTAGACTTGAATTTGATCTTTGGATCCATGCATAAATAAAAAAAACATTAGGTTTTAAAATGTACAGCATTATTACCTCGTCCTGTGCTGACCTCTGTGGCATCATCAATTATTTCACACATTTCTGTGTCATGTAAGAAATTGACAACTTCTGTTTCGGAGACTGCAACAGACCCTGCAATGTAAACAAATTACTCAAATTAGCATTTCATTACTTGAACACACTATTTATCAATAATGGGTAATTTTGAACATGCAATGTGTCAATTAATTCTCATATTCATTTTCTTGCTTCATTATTGTGTGTTTGTATTCAACTCGGAAAACACTTCTTTTTTGTATTTTTATACACATGTAATTATGAATTAAAGGACAAGTAGCGTCAAAAATAAATGTGATTGTTGCATCATAACTAAAATAACTTCTTGTTTTTAATATAAATTAGCTAATGTTGTTTTTAAATTCCCTTTATTGTGAATAATTGACTTTGTAATTGCGCGAGAATTTAAATGTTTAACTTCTACCATTTGGTGTACGAAAATAGCGCAGTTTTGATTGCCATTTAATTCTTTGACCACATGAAGGCCTTAAGCCTATAACTAAGGTTTATCAAAGCCAAAAACCTATATCTTATATATTACGATGTGTGTAGACCAGTAACTATGACGTCAGTCAGACAGCAGATCATCTAGGCCTTCGCGGGCGCTCGGGCAAACTTTTTTTTTCACAAAAGCTGTGTTTTTGACGCTACTTCTGCTTTAATCACGCGAAATATACATGTTGTTTACCTATATCTGGTTTTTCTCCTGTGGTGTCAACTGTTTCATCATAACTTTCAGTGTCAGAATTCACAAACTCAGTTTGACTTGCTGCAAGTGCAAGGCATCCTGCAAAAAAAAAAAAAAAAAAAAATTAAATATTATGTACCATATGCAAACAATAATCTTCTTTTATTATGTGAAGATTTTCCACACTTCACTGTACAATTTTTGTTTTGACATGTTCAGCAAATTTGGCCCTTCTCCAATAAATTTGGACATTTTTGGTAAAATTGTTACTGTTACTCCACATTCCTGCAAACTTTAGAATTACATGACATTCCTTTTTTAAAAAATAAATATAAAAAAGACTACACTATAAATCCACAATACTTTTATCTGCTTGGAAAAAGTTTTTATTACTAGATTAAAAGTCATCACATAAATACAAAAATATGGGTAGTCGACCCAGGACTACTTTATGCCGTCTCCACCACGGTCTTTGAGTCAAACGGTTTAATCTACAAAGTGAAATAGAAAGATATGGAATCGTTGGACTCTGAGCCAGCAGTGAAGATGGGATAAAGTAATACTGTACCGACAATGTATTATTAATCTTACCATGAATGCTTATATCATGAGTTGTGACATTCTGGTTAACTGTTTTGATTACAGCCGTATCCTCAATCAATGCAGCATCTGGAATAAAACCATACTACATGGATAAACTGCCAAAATTTTAATTAAATTAACATTATTATATTATAATCCATTGCCAATGTGTATTATAACTACACTGTTTGAAAGTTACCCATGAAGTTGAGATTTTTTCAAAATGATGGAGATGTAGGTTTTGTACCGATAACTTTTCTTCAATATGGTGTATTGTGTTTACATACAACACATTATATTTGTGTGGGGTGCTAGGAAAACTTGACATAAGTCGCAAGCTCAATTAAACCTACAGACCCCATTGCATAAGACGTTACACACTACTTTGCACCAAAAAAGGCAATGGCATCATATAACTTGCGACTTGCGTCAGGTCTTTCCTAGCGCTCCACATATTTACTAAAAAAAGCATAATTTGTATCATAATTCTAGTATTTATATATGTGATTTAAATAAATTTGTCATATTATTGACATTCGGTTAAAGAAGATGATTATTTCAGTAAGAGTAAAACAACACCAAAACTGACAGTCCGACTAGATCGTCTTACATTGAAAAAGAATGTGCACATGGTTTAGTTACTACAAGTAATAAAATGTCCAACGAGCCCACACCAAAACCATCAACTCAGATGGCTATATTGGAGCCAACAAAAAATGTGTCTGGTCTGTTATAATAAAATGTACTGAATATTCAAATATTAGAAGGATGTGCCATAAAACCCAAACTGGTCTGACCGTCAGTTCTGGTTGTGAATGTAGCCCAGGTTAAAAAAAAACAAAAACATATTAATACACATATTAATATACATATTAATGCAATATATTATATGGCCTTTAGCGTCTTTACAGACGGTCTTAGCAGCTAGAATATTCACTTTCACTTTGACTGACAGCTTCTCTCGTGGCTTATTCTACCAATCTTTGACCCGAGAGTGCGATGGCAGTGATTGCAGGTCAGTCTTTTGGGTTCACTTTGGCGAGTGTTTTCATTCCGCCTCTGTCGTTTTGTCAGGTATGTTTCTTTTGCCTTGAAGTCTATTGCGAGCGTGCCACTGCGCAATTTTTGTCTCCATCTGCTTCGATCATTTGCAAGGTTATCCCATTCATTGGGGTCGATGTTGAATGCTTTCATTGTGACCTTGCAAGTGTCTTTGAATCGCAGATGTGGCCTACCTCTGGGTCGGTTGCCAGTAGCAAGTTCCCCGTAGAGAATTTGTCTGGGGATGCGATCATTTTCCATACGGTGGAGATGTCCAAGCCACCGCAGTCTTTTTTTGCCTAGGAGAGCCTGAGTTGATGGAATGTTGGCTCGGCTCAGAACTTCGACATTTGAGATCCTGTCTTGCCACTTGATCTTGAGAATTTTGCGTAGGCAGCGCAGGTGGAAGGAGTTGAGGGATCTTTCATGTTTGGAGTAGGTGGTCCATGTCTCTGAGCCATACAGCAGGGTGCTTAGGACGCAAGTTTGGTACACGAGTACCTTTGTTTTGATGGTCAGCTTGCTATTGTTCCACACCCTTTTTGAGAGTTTGCCAAAAGCTGTGGCCGCCTTTCCTATTCTGGCATTTATTTCAGTTGTTATGTCTGTGCTACCACTGATGGTTGAGCCTAGGTAGCAGAATTTTCCCACTTGCTCCAGAGGAGAGCCATTCAGCATGATTGGGTTGGGGTTTCTCAAGCCTTGTGTCAAAACTACAGTTTTTGAGACACTGATCCTTAGCATGAATTTGTCACAGGCTTTGGCAAGGCTATTGATGAGAGCCTGGAGCGTGGTTTCATCGTGGGCCACGATTGCAGCATCATCTGCGAAGAGGAGCTCTTGTAACATAATATGCTCTGTACGAGATTTTGCTTTTAGTCTGGCAACATTAAAAATGGAGCCGTCCACTCTGGTGTTAATAAGTACTCCACCTGAACATTGACCAAAGGCATTCTTGAGTAGGGCTGCAAAATATATACCAAATAAGGTAGGAGCAAGAACACATCCCTGCTTCACACCGCTGTTTACAGCAAATGAATTGGATGTGCAGCCTTCAAAGTTGACACATGCCCTCATGTCAGTGTGGAAGGATGCAATAAGTTTTAGCAATGTTGGTGGACAGCCTATGGATTTAAGGACTGCATACAGGCCAGATCGGCTTACGGTGTCGAAAGCCTTTGTTAGGTCCACAAAGCATGTTATAAGCGGCCTGTTTTGTTCTTTACATTTTTCTTGGATTTGCCGAAGTGCAAATATCATGTCAATAGTTGATCGTTTGCTTCGAAAGCCACATTGTGTTTCTGGTAAGACTTTTTCCGCCAGTTGTTGAAGGCGGCAGAGGATGACGCGAGCAAAAGCCTTTCCAGTAATGCTGAGGAGGGATATGCCTCGATAGTTGTTGCAGTCGCCTTTGTCTCCTTTGTTCTTGTAAAGTGTGACAATTTTGGCGTCTCTCATATCATGTGGTATCACGCCTTCTTTCCAACACTGCAGTAACAGATTATACAGGTGTGGTAATAGTGGGCCTTTTAGGTCTTTTAATACCTCGGCAGGAATGTTGTCACTTCCTGTGGCTTTTCCAGCAGACAGGTGGTCGATTGCATTGGAAAGCTCGACTAAGGAAGGTTCAGCGTCAAGTTCGGCCATTATTGGCAGTTTTTGGAGGTGTTCCTCAAAATCTGGTGGAATATTTTTCTCAGTTGAATACAACAGAGAGTAATGCTCTACCCACCTATTCAGTTGTTCATTTTTATCTGTGATGGGTTCACCATTTACAGACTTAAGTGGGGCGCTTTTGGTGATGATTGGCCCAAGAGCTACTTTCACCTGACTAAAGGCGGTTTTCATATCTCCCTTTTCATTTGCCTCTTGTATGCTGTTACACAAGTCTGTCCAGTATTTGTTGGCGCAACGTCTTACCTCCAGCTGAAGTTTAGCTTTTGCATTTTTCAAACAAGTTTTTGTACTCTGATTGCAATTTTTGTTATACTCATTGAAAGCAGATTTCTTTTGCTCAATGAGAGGTAGGAGAATTTCGCTGTTCTGGGCTACCCAGTCGTTGTTTGAAACTTTATGCTGTCCAAAAGACTTGATGGCACAGTCATGAATTTTTGAACTGAGAGTGTTCCATGTTTCATCTACCGAGTCACATTGGGTGACATTATCCATGCTTTCAGCAAATAACTTTTCAAATGACTTTCTATTTGATTCATCTCTGATTGCTGTTACATTGATCTTAGGGATTGAAGGGGCTTTTGATCTGTATATTTTCTTGGCCGAAATTTTGATTTTGCTGACTACCAGTGCATGGTCGGTGTCACAGTCAGCACTGTGGAGGGAACGAGTTATTTTTATACAGCCCAAACTCTTCCTCCTTGAGAGAATAAGATCTAATTGATGCCAATGGCCAGACCTGGGATGGCGCCATGATGTTCTTTGGCATCTCTTAAGGTCAAAGTACGTGTTTGTAACACATAATGAGTTTACGGAGCATAGCTCCAGAAGGCGCTGCCCGTTTTCGTTGATGTTGCCAATGCCGAAGTGCCCAATGCACTTTGGCCATGCGGAGTGATCTGCTCCCACTCGAGCGTTAAAGTCACCCAGAATTAGCAGGCCTTCGGTGAGAGGGATGTTGTGGAGAGTCCTCTGCAATGCCTCGTAGAAAATGTTGCAATATATTATTATTATTATTATTACACTACCGGTCTCTACATCATATTCGCCAGCAATATCGGGTACTGCTTCATCTTTGTAGTACACAATATCAGGTACTGCTTTAACTTCAGAGTACACAAAATCATTAGGTTCATCTGATGGAGGCTCCAGCTCCAGTTGACTTCTTTTTTGCCATCGTTGTGCTCGACGTTGTACAGCTGGAGTTGGTGGCCCGGTCCATTTAAATACTGATGGAACTGCAGTTTTCCTTAGTCTCTTTCGACTGCGTCCCAAACCTATTAAAATAAAAAAATGTTTGCATTAAGTTAGATTGACAAGACTACTTACAAATTTATAAAGTATACTAAGTTATGACAAAGAATTTTAGGTTTGCAACTTTTCCTTCTTCTACATGAAGAAGACGACAAAGAATTTTAAGCACAAAAAAATAATCAGCTGATTCCGAATAAGGCTTTTGCTGCGGAGGCCTTATTCGGAATCAGATTCCAAGATCATCTGATTCCGAATAAGCACTTCGAAGTTTAATCTAGCTCTGGCTCTAATACTTAACGCTGCTAATACTGATAGCATTGTTTTTGTAGTCATTGATTAGAGTAGCGGCTACTTATTACAGTAGGCCCATCAGGGATGTGGAGTCGGAGTCGTGGAGTCGAAAGCTTTTTAGCTGGAGTCGGGAGTCGGAAATTGTCAAGAGCCTGGAGTCGGAAATATTTTCTCCGACTCCGGCCAACATTAGATTTTTGCTGAGTTTTTGTTTAAGATACATGTATTTTTAAAACTTAAATCAGATTATATTATTAGACAAACATTATGTTTTTTTTCCTTATGTGGATAATATTAATATTTATTAATATTAATCAAAGTTCCACTTTTAAAACAATCATGTTCAATCATGTTCAATCACTGTTAGAGTTTTACACAAAGCCAAGTTGTTCGGTTAGAGAAAGAGGCCGGAGTCGGTCATTTCAGAAAAGGCTGGAGTCGGAGTCGGTCATTTTCAAAAGGGTGAAGTCGGAGTCGGAAAATTTTCAGACCGACTCCGCATCCCTGAGGCCCATGATCCTTAAAAAAATGAGAAATGTTGGCGCTTTTTTTTCCCGGCTGTTTGCACCTCACAAAAGTATTTGTTATTCCAGGTAAGTTTTTTTTGGGGGCACACGTGGGACGTGGAATAGAGGAAAGTTATGATAGTCTGTTAAATATCAATTAATGTCAAGCTCAGTGCTAATAAGTGAGCTTTAAAAAAAATAACAGGAAGCGATGGGAACTGCCAGAAAAGGGCTAACCGAAAGTTCCACCCCACCTCAGTAAAAAAAAATTTAAACATGTTTGTGGAGGAGGAGGATGAGGGGACCCTAGAGATCTCCAACCTAATCTAGATCTAGGCTGTAGATTTTTTAGTACAGTTTACAATATTAGATTATTAGAATCTATATGGTTGAGATAAAGTCTTACCTTGTTGCCATGAGTTGTTGAGGTCGAGGAAATCATCGTCCCAAAAATGGGTTGAACAAACCCTCGACCAAGTCGTTGGTTGCCAATTTTTTCTTTTCACTGCCTGAACCCATTTAACTTTGGTCAACGGATCCTTGGGAAATCTGTGAGTTGCTGAGTTCTTGCAAAATGGAACAACACAGTATTTTGTGCTCATTTTTGCAATTTAATTGTGTTTACATGAGCAAAATGCTAGCCAGCCACTCTCTCTCGAACAAAATACTAGCCAGCCACTCTCTCTCGCTCGTGGCGGTTACTCTCTACGGTGAGTTACGGAGACGTGTTAATCCCCAATACGTTTACCGTCCGTTCCCGAAAAAAGGGAAGTAATTTCAAATAGATCGCCCATTTCTACACTAGTAGTTATTCCCTCTGCTGGAGACACGACTGTGCTATTTATAGTATTAATATTGATATAATTGCTTTTTGTTTTATCAGAGACACAGAATACCGAAAAGAACCATTCTTTCTCCCACTGTATGTCCAGAAATTGCTCGCGTGTAAATGAGGTGACTACTATTATTTTTCGTTCAATTATTAGGGGATGTGGTGCGAATCCTGCATACGTGTACGTAAGGTCCCCAAGTATTTTGCATTCGGGTCGCGTACGTATACGTACCAATCCCTAAAAATGTCCTTATCCTCAACCCTAAATTTTTATTGAATCCCTAACCCTTGCCGATTACCTTTTCAAACAAACAAACAAAAAGAAACAGGAGGAAAACAAAAAGAAAACATGAAAGAATAATTAATTACTGTTGTTAGGAGTATTTCGGGAGGAGCCCTCTGGCTCGTGGGTCACAAAGGAAGAAAATATGTAGTCCTGACGCAAAAAAAAATAAAAAAATATTGGGTGCCGGGTGTACAAGTAATAACAATTTTGCCACATAGTTGATATCGATGATACGCTCGCAAGTTGACGGACGGAATATGACAAATTCCTCTTGGTATCCTGTGTCTCGTGTATTACTTCTATGAAAACTAGCTGATATTTGTAAAATGACTAGAATTTGAAATATTACTGTACAGCAACTGCATTTGTATTACTATTTAGGTGTGACAGTATTTGCCAAAACACAGGGTCTTGTGTGATAGTAAGAATAAAAAAAAATAAAAAAAATATTCCACTTGTGCAATTTTATGCGCCTGGGGGGAGGGGGGGCATGTTGGTCTAGAGGCTATGTGCTCGCCTGTCCTGCCGATCTTACTGGGTTCGATTCCCGGTAGGTGCAGGACAAGGGCGAACAACTCGGAGGGTCCGTGTGCAAGTTACGCACATAAGAGATACATTGGCAATTGGAAGTTATGAAGAGCAGGCCAAACAAGAAAAACAAACACAAGAAACGCGAGGTGAAAATGCCAAGAACAGGAACCTCCTAAAATAAAGACCTAAACACATCACGTTTAGCGTTCATTACACAAAGTGACCTATGTGCGCATCGGTGTAGCATTTACCGGTGTGCGGCACGCACAGACTTGTCTGCAATATCCTTCCAGACGGACCGGCTAAGTTTAACTGACAGCGGAGATACCGAGGCAAGACCTGGACAGGGTCATAATGAGAAAATCCCTCAGTGGCAGCGGCATATTGTGGGTAGTCACGAGGGCGTTTGCCCAAGGCGCAAAATTATCGGGGGCCCAAAATTTCAAAACTGTCACCGTTTCAACTGCCGGTCGTGAAAAGAAGTTTCTCAAAGCTTAAATTGAACAAACCGTATCTTAGATCTACAAAGAGCTGAGAAAGAATGAATAACCTAGTAACAATGTGAACTGAGATGTCAATGTACGTATACTGTTATTAAAAATGTGCACGACAAATTAAAACCAGATCATTTTGAAATTAACAAATTTAATTGGGTACACCAGCATTAAATTCAATGTACTGTCACGATTAAGGTTGATGGCCTTGTACGCCACGATTGTAGAGGGGGTAAACTTATTAGGGGAGAAGGGGATTTTAAAGTTGTTGACGAGCATGAAGGGTTACTATCACTAGTAAGGTCGATGGCCTTGTGCGCCACGATTGTAGGGGGGTGAGCTTAGCAGGGGAAAACACGGTTTTTAACATTGTTGACGAGCGTGAAAAGATACACACGTCTCGCTTTAAACTAGTCCCGTGTGCAGAACCCTCGGGAGTATAAATAGAGGAGAAGCTCGACACACGTGGTTCCCAAATTATTCATTTCCAGAGGAAGACACAGAGAGTAGCGGTCCGGGCGACAGGTGGAAGGTCGTGCCATGGGGACCAGGGGTGTTAAGTATGTGAGGGATCTATGAGGTTCCCAAATTATTCATTCCTAGAGGAAGACGCAGAGAGTAGCGGTCCGGGCGACAAGTGGAAGGTCGTGCCATGGGGACCAGGGGTGTTAAGTATGTGAGGGATCTATGAGGTTCCCAAATTATTCATTCCTAGAGGAAGACGCAGAGAGTAGCGGTCCGGGCGACAAGTGGAAGGTCGTGCCATGGGGACCAGAGGTGTTAGGTGTGTGAGGGATCTATGATGTTCCCATTATTTGTTTCCCAAAAAGCAGAATTTATCGGTCCGGGCGACAAGTGGAAGGTCGTGCCATGGGGACCAGAAGTGTTAGGTGTGAGGAACCAGTGATGATCGATGACGGGTGTGAACCGTCTGTTTTCTATTCGTTTGCAGCTTAAGGAGTCCTGAGGAGGAGATGGGAACCCTTCAGGAGGAACCAGTGATGATCGATGACGGGTGTGAACCGTCTGTTTTCTATTCGTTTGCAGCTTAAGGAGCCCTGAGGAGGAGATGGGAACCCTTCAGGAGGAACCAGTGATGATCGATGACGGGTGTGAACTGTATGTTTTCTTATTAGTTTGAAGCCAGGGGCGTCTGTTCCCCTTTTTCGTTGAAGTTGGAGATCTAGGAAGGATCGTTTGAACTCTGGAGACGTGAAACTGCATCAGCGAGGAGATCAGCTGTCGACAGAGACTCTTGAGTATAAATAATTAATTTAATGGGCAAAGGGGTTAGAAGTTAATTGGGGAGTAGAGAATAGCCATTATCCCCAAGAGTGATTTTCAAATATCTCTGTTTTTGTGACTGTGTATTTGATTATTATGAGTTGAATGTTTTGGCATGTTATTTGTCATGCATTTAGTATTAAATATCGTTTGATTTAAATTTCACTCCATGTGTCTGTTAGTCGCTGGTCTGCTTGCTTGGCTTGTAAGCTGGGTTTGAAAGGAAAAATAAGTTTAAGTACACATCACACACGTGGCCGTGACAATCTTCACGCACGTGATCGTGACAGTACGTTTTTTACATAAGTATTTTCTTAAAACACAACGCATGTGCTAGTGGTGGGGGAGGGGTTAGGTTTTCAATACTGGAGTTGGTGGTAGTGACTCATAGAGTATTAATTGTCCACGGGTAACGGGGTGCGATACGTGCCTGGCTTCAAAAATACTGGAAACGGTAAGAAGAGACAATCGTTTCTTCGCAACCTCTAAAAAAGTCGTGTACAGTTTGCGTCTTGATCAGGGGGAGGGGGGAGGGGGACACATGGCCTATAGCATGAAATGAATGTTTGATATAACGATAAATTTAATGACGCTGATTTGTTGCAGTGCTACTGCGACAAAAAAAATAAAATAAAAATAAAAATAAATTAATACCCAGCGTTTTCTCAATGCGATTGAAGCTCTAATTACAAAATAAGTGACGTCAATCGAGGCCTGTAGCGATAGCCGAAAAAGGAACAGAATTTAAT
Source organism: Onchidella celtica (assembly GCA_963931925.1). Lineage (NCBI taxonomy): Eukaryota > Metazoa > Mollusca > Gastropoda > Systellommatophora > Onchidiidae > Onchidella > Onchidella celtica. The sequence goes on along the minus strand of OZ007584.1, from coordinate 6,489,117 downwards.
ATTTTCCCTTTGTAAAAAATTGCATGGTTCGTAACTTCTTAGCATACGCCGCTGGGTGGCGGTACCAAATAATTATGTGCACGCTAAATGCGCCAGCTGTCTCATCTGATTCTATATATAATTGTCTTTGCTTGCTCCTGGCGCTGGCAACCCACGCTACGCCTCTGCTCAGTGCGGAATCTCCAGAAAAACATATTAATCTAATTCTAACCTCTGTAACTCTGTAACAGTCAAAGTCCAGCTCCCGACCCGGAAGTAAAATGAATGCAAATCAAACTCCAGTGGACTGGCAAAGAGAAAGTAATCTTTCGAAATCTCCAGACAGAAAGACAATGGAAATAGTTTACACCCCCCCCCCCGCCCCGAGCGGCCTGTAAACTACTTAATCTGCGGGATGCTATCCCTTTAAGTACATCCTATACTGTGTCTCCCTAACTACAGCCCACACTGTATCTCATTAACTACAGCCTACAGTGTATCCCCCTATCTACAGCCTACACTGTATCCCCCTAACTACAGCCTACACTGTATCCCCCTAACTACAGCCTACACTGTATCCCCCTAACTACAGCCAACACTGTATCCCCCTAACTACAGCCAACACTGTATCCCCCTAACTACAGCCTACACTGTATCCCCCTAACTACAGCCTACACTGTATCCCCCTAACTACAGCCTACACTGTATCCCCCTAACTACAGCCTACACTGTATCCCCCTAACTACAGCCAACACTGTATCCCCCTAACTACAGCCTACACTGTATCCCCCTAACTACAGCCTACACTGTATCCCCCTAACTACAGCCTACACTGTATCCCCCTAACTACAGCCTACACTGTATCCCCCTAACTACAGCCTACACTGTATCCCCCTAACTACAGCCTACACTGTATCCCCCTAACTACAGCCTACACTGTATCCCTACAGCCTTGAATAAACAAATGGAAAGGGGAAAAGAAAGGACGGAACGCAGAGAGAAGAAAAAAAACAGAAAGAAAGAAAAAAAGAAGAAAGGAAGAAGAAAATTAAAGACAGAAGAGAGAAAAAAAGATGAAGGAAAAAAAGAATGAAAAAAGACAAAAGAAAGAAAAGACAGACAGACCGACAGAAAGAAAGAAAGGAAGCCTTAAGGAAGAAAGAAAGAAAGAATGGAAGAAGAAAGAAAAAGAAAGATAGAATTGAATGAAAAAGCAAAAGAATTAAAGAAATAAAGAAAGAACGAAGGAGAAGGAAAGAAAGAAAGAAAGAATGAAAGAAAAAGAAGAAGAAAGAAAGAAAGGATGCACTTGTAAGTATACAGAAAATGGACCCAGTACGCCCCAGCGCCTGAAGAAATCTTAAGAAAGCGAATACTTAATAAGCTGAGGCTCCCAACATTGTCCAGGACAAAGTTAGTAATAGCACTGATACCAAATGACATTTTTCAGTGATAGAACACTGGATAGTAGAATAATTATTCTTGTGCTTGTTGTTGCCGTAATTGTGTATTTGTATAACTTGTTGGATCCCTTTTGTGTGGGGTGGGGGGCGGGGGGTTGGGATTCGGGAGAAAGACAGAGCAAAGGAGACACAGAACGAGAGAGGGAGAGAGCGAGAGAGAGAGACAGAGAGAGAGAGAGAGAGAGAGACAGAGAGAGCACTATGTGTTGTCCTGTAACTGACATCTTGGTATAGGTGAATTCAGCTTATCTTTCTGATATTTCAGTCAGATGATACCAAAAAAAAATAAAGTCCACTTCACCGCGACCCATCCCAATCAGTCTCAGGTCACGGGTTAGGTCTCAGAGTAATGTTTTTGTAACGCACGTCCTTTATGTATCAACTTGACCAAATATTATAAAAACTACGGAAAATCTGTAGAGTCGCCAGTAGCGTATCCTGGAGGGTGCAACAGGGGTGGTTGCCCCGGACTCAAAATTCCAAAGGAAAAAAAAAGGTAAATAAATAAGAAATAATAAATGAAAAAATTATCGCTCCTACCCCCAAAATTGAAAAAAAAAAAACAACTAATAATTCCCTCCCCCATCCACCACCACCCACCCCACCCCCCACTCTAAATTAAAATCGCCGACCTGAGCTGCACTGTGGCGACAACGTGTCTGCTCCATTTGTAATAGATACAACAGTGGGCCATCTGAGTTTTCGCCCTTGTTCGAGAAGGCTAGGTGCTTGATCCTACTTGCCGTAGGATCAGGGAAAGGAAAACATGATAAAAATCCAAAAACACCAACATGCCTGCAGCGACCAGAAATCGAACCCGGTACCCTGGGCGAGAGAGGCGGACACCTTGTACCTAGAGCAACGCGCCACCTCTTTGGTCTATGTATCAGTGTGTCGTCAACTGTGTTTTGAACTTTGGGACATAAAAACTGTTTCAACACTGACTTGATCCTTTGGATTTGCAGCTAATCTAGAAAAGGGAACTTCGTGTTTATGCTGACTGCACATCCAAATTCACTACCACAGGAGAAGTACACAGACATTAACTGTAACAAGTCAATCTCGAATGTTCCTCTTGTCTTTCTCAAGGTTAGATTGGGAGAGACGCTACCCTTTGGTACTGGTTGCCTCTTTTTTTGTGGGCAATTTTGGGTGGGGGAGGAGGTTGTGAATTGTGATGGATGTGATCAATAAAGAAGTCAAGGTTCAGAGATGTCAACTAATCATTCTTAGCTGGAACGTTCTAGATCAGTGTTTCTCAACCTTTTTTGTCCCATGCCCAACTTAAATGTTATCATGAATAATGGCGGGAGCAATTCAATGTGGTGCCATTTTGGCTGTTTTCATTTTTTCTTTCTCGAACCTACAGCCTAAATGACAGTTTCAAAATTTATAAAATTAATTTTCTTAAGTGTCATCTAATACAGCCTCGTCTCGTTTGTATCCACTAACGACTGTGTTGATTCAAGTTTCAGGTATTTTCAAATAAAAAGTTGTTTACAGTAAAATACCGTGTACAGTGATATCTGTTTTGTAAAAGCTGGTGGAGAAACATGTACACATCAAAAACTTCCTGACTACGGGATCAAAAATTATAAAACACTAGCCGACCCGGGCAAAATAAATCCTGCAAATTTTCCATGCACCAAGAGCAAAAGTATTTCCAGATCTAGGCTACATTGATTTGGATGCAATGATTAATAGAACTCACTGTTACATCACAATTTCACGTAGAAATAAGTTTAACCGCACATATAGAGAGCCACGATCGTGGCCTTTTGCACTCTACTAACGGGCCACGATTGTGGCCTGTCCCACTAAGAGGGTCAATTTTCGACCACCAATGTGAAAAGAGAGGTCAAAGACATCATTTCTGGTCACTATTTTGCGGCTCAAAAGTTTTTAATGTAAATAATAGTAGAGACTGATTTTTGTTCAAAATGAATGTGTACACGTAACTTGTCGCCCAAAATTATTGATGCAGTACACCAAGTTTCATAAATTTTCATGACGGAGTCGCAAATTTTTAGATGCTTACAGGTTTTCCCTCTACTTCAATTATAGCAAGATGATGTACGGCTCCAAAGTAAGATTCTTTTCAAGAATGTACATGAGCGTTTCTCAAAGTGGTTGCACGCCCCACCTGTAGGGCCTCGCAATGTTTTGGTTGGGCTAGGGGACTTCAGACTGTGGGGGAGGGATTTTTCATAGACATGTTGATGCTCTAGGCTCCGCCCCTATTTTTGTTTGTCTGCGATTTTTGAGTTTATGAGAATTTGTTCTTAGGGACATAAGTATTATGGGGCTTTCCGTGATCATTTAGTTGATTTATTGTGTGCATTGTGGAAAACACTAAACATAACTTCCTTTTCTCACGCTGAGTTCTTGTAGGAACTACAACAGAGTGGTATATATCTGTATATCACTGCTGATACATTATAGTGAATGGAGGGTTAATTCCACAGTGTTTCTTAACTTACCTTTATAGATAAACATTAGCCGACTGTTTGTCCCTGTCATGTTGTTTTCGATCTTTATTCTAAGAGTTTCGTTGTTCATGACATTTACACCTCGGTCTTCTTGTTTTCATTTTTCTTAGTCTTGTTTCTGTCTTGTTATTTTGTTGTATTGTTGTTGTATTGTTGTTGTATTGTTGTTGTAGGAACTAATTGGTTTTTTTCTAATTTTTTTAGAATTTTGACCCGGCAGCACTTTGTTTGGCCTATTCTTCTCGACTTTCAGCTTTTTTTTTTTTTTTTTGTGAGTGTGGGTTCGATAAGATTTAGTGTTGAGGATGAGGACAGGTTTAGGGATAGGTACGTATATGTTAGCTCACCTAGCGCAAAACGCTTGCGGTACGTACCTGCCAGTAACAACAGCCTTCTTTGAGAAATGACGACAATGAGCAAAACCTTATAATAGCTCCATCGTTGGTATTGATAGTAGTGGTAGTAGTTGTCGTGGTAAAGGTGGTGGTAATGGTTGCAAAAGCGATAATGGTAGAAATAATCGGGGTCGTGGTAGTCATGTTGTTTTTTGTGGTTGTGTTGGGAGAGATGGTGATGGTAGAGGCTGTGGTATTGTTGATGGTAGTGGTGGCGGAGATTTTGTATTTTGTATACTTCTTTAATCTCATTTTTGGGAAAATTGCCTTGGTGTCAATGCAGCCCATTTACATCTGGAGCAGAAATGTCATTGCCACATTGCAGCGCCGGTTGGCGTATATATTTTTTTTGAGGGGGTGGGAGGGGTGGCTCTTTCGATTTTCCAACTGCCGAGGTACCTAAAGCGTGCGCAAAGTGTACATGTCCCCTGCGAGTTTTTCGTACTTATCCGAGAAGACTAAGTGCTCTATCCTACCTCAGTGACAGTAAAATATGCGAAAAAATCCCAAAATTCCAACATGTCTGCACCGACAGGTAATCGAACCCGATATCTTCGGCATGAGAGGCTAGCACCTTGCCGGCAGCCCACCGTGTCTGAAATGATGTAATGACGGTGGTGGTTGTAGCAATAATGGTGGTGGTATTGATAATGGTGGCTATATTAAGTGTGGTAGTGGTGGTGGTGGTGGACACTGTTGTAATGACGATAATTGTGAGGTGGAGATGATGTCGAGTGTAATGGCGGTTAAAATAATGGTGGTATTATATTAGTGTAATGACCCCGATGGTAAATATAATTATGGTGGTGATAAGACTGGTTCCTTCTAATTTTTTTCAAAACCACTGGGCAGGACTTTCGATGCTTAGAGAAATACTTTAAATTCGAAGCTAATGGGCAACATTCAAACTTTTGCATACCATTTCGATCTGCGTAGGCCGGAACGAATTTAGGTAAAGAGAGGCCATGGGCTATTCTAGCATTGAGGCCCCTGCCAATCTCCCACCTTCATGCCTAATGGAAAACATGAGTGTTTTAAATAAATTTGAGTAACGCCAATGATGATGTTATATGTTCGAAATTCCACACTTTGCAATTCTAACCCTTGCCCCTTTGGTTTAGCTTGTCACACGCCGAGACTCAGTCATTGACACTTTCATCATGACTGACTCACCTCCCCCACCCCTCTCCCACACAAACACTTTTCGCCCGACAGATAACACCCATCAGCATTCTAAAAAAATGCAGAGCTAGAAAAATTACAAAGGATTTGTTCAGAAACTACACTACATTGCAAAACTCTAATCATAATTACGTTAGAAAAAGCTAGATGCGTATCAAGAAACGTTATGCAAATTGGCCTGAGGCAAAGAGTCCCCCAATCCCTTAGATTTTGAGGCCTACGCTTCAGCCTACCTGGCCTAATTGTTCCGTAAGAAATGACAAGGTTCTATCTCCACTTTTTGGCTGAACTGAAATACACACTGCACACTACATGTACTTCTATGGGCCTTTTCCATTGTGTTTCAAAGTATTGGGCAGATTCGGTGTGTAATTTGCAAGTATTACTAAAAAGAAGAAAATTCTTTGCCATTAATGCTTTGATCACATGAAACTTCAATCCTCGATTTCTCAACAGTTGTCCGAAGGGAGTTAGAACCTTGTCATTCTAAGGGCACTGTCGCGGATCGGGATTTTGGGGAATATAGATCAAGAGGTCCGCTTCCCAATCACACGAGCACAAAAAAAAAAAAACCAATTAACCAACTTTCACTCTAAAAACTAAATAAATCAATTTGAGTAACAGACTGCAAAGTTTATATATCTAACAAATTCAAAGATAAAATATACAATAGATAACGAATACAATAGCAACTGTAAATGCTCAGCTAAGCTGAGGGGCAACTATGAAGTACTTAAGGCAATGTAATATGAAGTTATCTAAGTCACAATAAATTTACATTCAAAAGAATCCGCGCCCGAGGGCGACGGATCCTGTAAGGTTTAAAGTTCTATCTCTCTTCATACTAAAACATATTTATATAGCGTCTCTGCCAGGCGCGCTCTGGTGTAGTTCACACGTGGTCGCGGGAAATGCATGTGGTCTGGCAGTACTGGTCAACAGTCTACATGTGCAGGTGGCTGTAAATTCAGGATGGAATTAAAATCTTTAGCTCACCATTCGGCCCTCACAATGTGAGGGCTGTTGATATTAGCGCTGTGGGTTTAATGCTCAAACAAGTAGGCTTGGGCTCAGGAGCGTAGATTTCTGACAATGCTCCATCACTGTACATATCAGCTCAATCGCTGCGTCTCTATGACTTCTCATCTGGCTGAGAGCTCGCCGTCCACCTCGTAAATGGATTGTCTACATGTGGCCCAGAACTAAGTTCTGTATGGCCTTAAATACTGGACTGCATCTGCAGCTTACCGTCTAATTCCTGGATTGTGATTGGTGCAAACACTTCTAGCTCAGCTGCCGAACTGAGTTATTTTAAGTAACAGCCCTACGCAACGACCTTGGGTCGACATCAAAGGTCGAATCACTCAAGACAATAAAATGTAATTTTATAGCAATAAATTCTTAACATGTTCAAAACCCCGAGCTTTTACTCTGGATCACGGTATTTTCTGTACGTCAACAGACGTCTCAATAACATTTAATTCCTACTCACCCCTTCCCTCTTTACTAAACCTAGTTCAAAACACGAGATATAAAAAGTGCTCAGCCATGCACACCTACGCTGTCCGTCTATCCTTCCCCACACCTTCTGTCTATCTTTTAGGAAAAAAACTGTTCAAAACAAATTGTTTACGAGACCAAGTTATGCTGGCTCGCACAACAATTACGTTTGTAAAAATTACTCACTGCTCTCTCTCACAAAAATTTAGTCAGTGGAAACATTTATGAATTAAATCTGTTCTTGACAGGCACTTAATGGCACGTAAGTCGCCCGCCTGCGTAACTTAGAAGTAACATTGGTGATAACAATGGCCCATATCTAGCCTCCTGTGAGTGTCATGAACAATATGCTGTTAGCACGAGTTTCAATATGATTTTATAATGTAATGACGACAAACAGTAGCGAATTTAGAAATTACAGCTTACAGTACGAGGCTGAACATAGTGCCCGAACGTGTATGCTGAAAATGTGAAGTGTGTAATGGTTATTTTAGTGATGGTGGGGTAGGCTATGCTAGTGATAATGGCCGTAGTGGTACGTAGTGATGGTGTTAATAATGGTGATGGTGACCATGCTGGGGAAAATGGTGGTGTTGAAAATGGTTCGAATTTAATTTGTCTTTGTGGCGGTGCAGATCAAAGAATAACAAAGCTGTCACATTACGGACAAGATCAGACGAACGGGTGATTAATATACTTAGCAAACTTTGGTATGAATTATGGAGGGGGGGGGAGGGTTGTTCTTATTAACTGGCGCTCCTCCATCCCCAAAGATGCTGTGCTGTGTGAGGCCAACTGAAGGTCTGCTTCTCAGGAACAGCAGGCGAGGAAATTCAGGGCCGTCAACCCCAATGCCCAGACACGCCAGGGACTGAATGGGATTTTTAGAAGGCGCGGGCGACCATCTTGGGATGGGTCGCGACTCATTATTTGAGTCATCGTGTTTGTAAACGGAGCAGCGTGTAGGCCTTTGTTTATGAGAAAGTTGATATGTCTTTCTGTCTGTCTGTCTGTGTACTATCAATCTATCTATCTATCTAACCCATCTATCCATCTATCTATCTGTCTATCTATCTATCTATCTGTCTATTCCATCTATCTATTCTATTTACTTATCTTTCTATTCTGATCTGTTCTATTTTGATCTATTTTGATCTATTCTGATCTGATCTATTCTGATCTATTCGGGTCTATTCTGAGATATTCTAATCTGATCTATTCTGATCTGATCTGATCTGTTTTGATCTATTCTGATCTATTCTGATCTGATCTGATCTATTCGGGTCTATTCTGAGCTATTCTGATCTGATCTATTCTGATCTGATCTGATCTGATTCATTTTGATCTATTCTTATCTGATCTGATCTATTCTGATCTTTTCTGATCTATTCTGATCTATTCTGATCTATTCTGATCTGATCTGATCTATTCTGATCTGATCTGATCTATTCGGGTCTATTCTGAGCTATTCTGATCTGATCTATTCTGATCTGAGCTATTTTGATCTGATCTGATCTATTCGGATCCATCCTGATCTAATTTATTTTTATCTGATCTGATCTATTCGGATCTATTCTAATCTGATCTATTCTGATCTAATATGATCTATTCTGATCTGATCTGATCTGATCTATTCTGATCTGATCTATTCTGATTTGATCTATTCTGATCTGATCTTATCCATTCTGATCTGATCTGATCCATTCTGATCTATTCTGATCTGATCGGATCTATTCTGATCTGATCTGATCTGATCTGATCTGATCTATTCTGATCTGATCTGATCTATTCTGATCTGATCTGATCTGATCTATTCTGATCTGATCCTAACTGTTTCTATCTGTCTATCTATCTATCTATCTATCTATCTAATCTATTTTATTTCTCTCTCTCTCCCTTTCTCTCTATATCTCTCTCCCTATCTGTCTATCTCTCTCTCTCTCTCTCTCTGTTTCTATCACTGTCTCTCTCTCTGTTTCTCTAAGGTTTATCTGTCTGTCTGTTCTATCTATCTATCTATCTATCTATCTATCTATCTATCTATCTATCTATCTATCTATCTATCTATCTATCTATCTATCTCTTTATCTATCTATTCTCATCATCCGTTGTCTTCCCTCTGGGCTTACCCCACCCTCTCGCACCGTGTCATGCACATTAACACCATTGCTTTTACATTGTAGTTGTGGTGAGTTGTCGGTTGAATCAGTCTGGTTTTTTTGTTTTTTTTTCAATCGAAGAATTTTATTCAATTTTATGTCATAGTGTACGGAAAGGCATGTGAGTGACTAAAAACAAATGAAAGTTACAAAGTCAATCACAATCACCTCTATTTTTCAACCCATTACCTAGGCTGATTTAGGCCAGCATCGAGCGCTCAGCCCACACCGCGATGGTGAGATGGGGTTTCAATGCGGACCATTCCGGCTGGCGTCGGGAAGCTGGGAAAGAGACGGCTGATGAAGCGACGCTTGGAATTTAGTTCACTAGTGTATAATATCTATGGTCGTCCCTCACTGCCAGAGGTCTTTCCGTGCGCAAATTGGACTCATCAGCCACCCGTGCACTGATAGTCAACTACCACGCCTGCATCCTTGATGACTTGAAGGTCGAGTCCGACTGACGAACAACAACATTTGCTTTCATCTGAAACACTATGCGATGTGGGACATGATCCGAAATTTTATCATGTCGTCAAACGTCCTGCAGCCTTGATATCATCAGTCGACTTGTCTTAAATTGGTTTTGGTTTCGTTTTTTTATTTTTTATTTAAAGCTTAAGTTATTTCATGTGACCTTACTGATTGTCACGAGCAGAGTTAGGGTCTTGGGGATGTTACGACTGCACGAGAGGCAGCTAACTCACACTCGGACACAACCACACAAGAAAAGTACTAAATAACTAGAGCGTATATATGTCAGGCCGGTCAGGCCATAGTTTACATAAATATTAATAACAAAACAAAAGACAATAGAGGTATATATTCAAACCAAAAACTCTAATTAATAACTTAACCAATGATATTCATGTAACTATGGAGGTACTGCAATCAATAGTAAATAGGTATATTATACGAAACTGGATATCAATTTAAAGTGACAGTTGAGTCGCCACTGGCCAGTCGCCAGGCAAACTCTCCATAAATCATATGGGCTTAAATGTTAGGAGAGCCCAGTACGTTCAAAGCCTACAGAAGCACTCTTCGGCTTGTAGGTAATTTAAGCAGTTGCCAAAAGACTATATTTTATGCACAATCACTATTCAATTCATCAACGATGTGCTATATTATTCCAATCATACTATGGCAATAGATCTATCATACAGGACACTCGTGGTCGAGTGCCAGCTGGGGTTTCCTTAGTCTTCCTATGAGGCTGTAGTTCTCTCTCTATCTCCGATCTCTATTATACTTGAATAATTAAGATATATTACCATTGCTCACGCCTACTGAGAGGCGCGAACATCAAAATAGCGCAGCGTGGGCTTTCAAAGGTCAGCCCACTCAGACCTTTCTTTCTAGAGCTCAGTCAGTCCGTTAGCAAGGACTTCTTAGTCTTCAGACCACACAGTTCAGGTACTGGCCAACCGGAGATACTTCACGAAACGATGCTTCTCTCGTCTGTATTCACTAAATCTGAACGTTACACGATGTTATATACTATCTAACTACCCAGCGTGCTAGTCCGCTGGCCCAATTAGTTCAGCTATCTCATAGGTCGAAACCTCCCACCATTTTAACTGTAGTAATACGTCTGCACTATTCTACCCGCCAGTTAACGTGCAAAACTTGTCTAGTCATACTTAACAATGTCAACTGTCCCCACCTTGTTTCACCCCTACTCCATTACTTATTAATCACGAACATTAAAACCGACAAGCGTGACTCCAGCAGTTTAACTTTACATTTATTTACTCACCAACTATAATTTGGCGAGGACCGTTCAAGGCCACCAGCCAATTTCTCATGGCCCTGGTAAACAACAACAACTCACTCTCTGCGTGAGTTTTAATAATATCCGAATCATGACACATCCCCCACCCCAGTTAAAATTTGCAATTTTAACGATATAAATTATTATCGTAAAGGGAAGGCATGAGTCGAGAAATTGCTCGAAAGGTTAACTTAACTAAGAATACTAGGTAATAACTAAGACTAGTACTAAAGTTGAAAAAAACCTACAGGACGGGTATCATTGATGGACAAAACTTCATGAAAATCTTAAGGCTCCGTCCAAAAGTATATATCTCTCTGAGGATTAAATCTTACCTCTAAATACGTAGATATTAACAATCATAACTCTAAAATTTTTAGAGTACAACACTGATCCTGTGCGAATGTCATCAGGAATGCACACATACAATGAATAATACTCAAGAAAAGATAACTATAGTAGCATCGATGGCATTAGTGGATCTGGACTCCTGGTCTGCCATGACCTCTCGTCCTCGACCCTGGGCAACAACGTCTGGTGTGGCCAAAATACGGGTCGACGTCAGTAAAATAGCTGTTGGAACAAAGGAAAGCACAGGGGTAGGTGAAAAGTGTTCACAATGGGTGAACCATATGTGATACCATCCCTCGGTCTCTGAATGAGGTGCTAATCAGTATCCAACGCCAGTACATATGACAGACCTACATAGGAGAACAAAATTTCTGGTGCATCACAACTAGAAATTTCGGCATAGTTAAGCTTAATTAACACTAACAGAAGCGTCCGTAAGATAAATTAATCTGATGTTCTCGTTCAAATTTCATGTAGCGCTTCTCTTGATTTAAGAATTACCTAGCGCTTCTCGCATTTAACACTAATCTAGATCTCAAATAACATTACAATTAAATCTTTCCAACATCCAATCCGGTATAGATGAGATGCCACGAGGCGATAGCAGTTAATTTAATGCGCCGTTTCCGTACGCAAGCCATGCACACGTCAAGTGTCACAGTCATCTCGGTAATATAGTCATAATCGGTTCAATTCAATATCCATATCGGGTATGTTCTTAGGTAACTCATCCACTGGCCACATGGATAGTCACAATCATAATCGGTTATTCTTACTTGTCATATATAGTATTACGTTAGATGGTCCACGAAACGCGGAAAACCATAGTCATAATCGGTTGTATAAAAAACAACTCCACACTTCTCCAAAACTTAAAACGCGACCACGCAGTGTCCTCTGTTACCACTGCAAAATATCTCAAAACGCGAACACGCAGTGTCCTCTGTTACCACTGCAAAATATCTCAAAACGCGAACACGCAGTGTCCTCTGTTACCACTGCAAAATATCTCTCAAAACACGAATACGCAGTGTACTACGTTACCACTGCCAAACATCTCTCAAATAATCGAAAAATACCAATATCATCCATCCCACGAGGCAATCTCATTATTGCTCTCCTCGGGTCGACGTCATACGCAGACGACTAAAAAAAAGTATCCTCAATATATATAATTCACATAGCTCTTATATTGATATCACCTCGACACTGATACAGACTCTTCCCCTGAGACAATTTATTGCTCCTTCGGGCGGCGGCACCAGCCGACAATAAAACCAATACTCACTATTCATCACTACACAAAAAAAAGGTCACCTCCCTGAACAGTCTAATACTGTCCTCTCGGGAGCCCGTCAATTTAAAGACGAGATCGGTATAAATTAATAATTAGCAAGAACTGGCAGTGTACTCACTGCACGGATTCCAACAATTCAATAATAGTTGTCACTTAAACAGTGTTGTCACTCTACAGCACAGGAGGGTTAATTCTTAAAAACTTTTCCCTCTCACCAAGCCAAGTTACCTCTAAAAACCCGCTCAACGTGTCAAAACACGTGAATCAATGGAAGTATGTAATCAAAAAAAAATAAAAAAATAAGTGTAACCAAGAAAGATAAATACTATATAACGAATATATAAAAAGGTAATACATTACAAACAAGACGCAAGAGGAACAGAACGAACAATAAATTACAATAAGACGCTAGACTAACAGAAATCACGAACGACAACAGACCCGACTAACCTGAAACTATGTACAGAAAGGTAAGAAAAGCACGAGAGAGACGTCTTCCTAAAAGTACCAGGAAGATAGAACGCTAACAATCTATACGAATAACAGGTCCCTACAGAACTATTCAAGGCAAAGCGTATCTCCTATCCGTTTTAAACGCCATCTAGATCTGCTAGTCTGGCAAAAAGAGGTATGCTAAGTCTCGATCCCTTCCAACCTCCCGCCTATCTAATCTAACACAAAAGAAAAAAATAATGCCTGTCAAAAGTAGGGGAGCTGGAACGACGAACCCCTCAAACGAAGACAAATACAGATGGTTCACTTAACTGGGCAAAATGGACTGGCTCTTTCCTTTGGTCCACAGCGCTGGTCTTGTCTTTTCCTGATGCTAGCTGTCAGTCCCTCGTAGTGGTCCCAGGATCAATGACGAGAGGACATGCCAGACATGTGGGGGAGAAACAAACAAAAAAAATCAGCAGTATACAAAACTATAAACTACAAAAATTACATAAATAACAGTGGAGTCTTAGAGTGGTAGACCTGCAGCTGTTGACGGGGTCCTCTTCCGATGATAGTAGTGTTCTCTAGATGTCAGAAGGTGACGGGTCCTCTTCAGATGTCAGTGGGGTCCCCTCCAGATGTCACGAGCAGAGTTAGGGTCTTGGGGATGTTACGACTGCACGAGAGGCAGCTAACTCACACTCGGACACAACCACACAAGAAAAGTACTAAATAACTAGAGCGTATATATGTCAGGCCGGTCAGGCCATAGTTTACATAAATATTAATAACAAAACAAAAGACAATAGAGGTATATATTCAAACCAAAAACTCTAATTAATAACTTAACCAATGATATTCATGTAACTATGGAGGTACTGCAATCAATAGTAAATAGGTATATTATACGAAACTGGATATCAATTTAAAGTGACAGTTGAGTCGCCACTGGCCAGTCGCCAGGCAAACTCTCCATAAATCATATGGGCTTAAATGTTAGGAGAGCCCAGTACGTTCAAAGCCTACAGAAGCACTCTTCGGCTTGTAGGTAATTTAAGCAGTTGCCAAAAGACTATATTTTATGCACAATCACTATTCAATTCATCAACGATGTGCTATATTATTCCAATCATACTATGGCAATAGATCTATCATACAGGACACTCGTGGTCGAGTGCCAGCTGGGGTTTCCTTAGTCTTCCTATGAGGCTGTAGTTCTCTCTCTATCTCCGATCTCTATTATACTTGAATAATTAAGATATATTACCATTGCTCACGCCTACTGAGAGGCGCGAACATCAAAATAGCGCAGCGTGGGCTTTCAAAGGTCAGCCCACTCAGACCTTTCTTTCTAGAGCTCAGTCAGTCCGTTAGCAAGGACTTCTTAGTCTTCAGACCACACAGTTCAGGTACTGGCCAACCGGAGATACTTCACGAAACGATGCTTCTCTCGTCTGTATTCACTAAATCTGAACGTTACACGATGTTATATACTATCTAACTACCCAGCGTGCTAGTCCGCTGGCCCAATTAGTTCAGCTATCTCATAGGTCGAAACCTCCCACCATTTTAACTGTAGTAATACGTCTGCACTATTCTACCCGCCAGTTAACGTGCAAAACTTGTCTAGTCATACTTAACAATGTCAACTGTCCCCACCTTGTTTCACCCCTACTCCATTACTTATTAATCACGAACATTAAAACCGACAAGCGTGACTCCAGCAGTTTAACTTTACATTTATTTACTCACCAACTATAATTTGGCGAGGACCGTTCAAGGCCACCAGCCAATTTCTCATGGCCCTGGTAAACAACAACAACTCACTCTCTGCGTGAGTTTTAATAATATCCGAATCATGACACTGATTACTTGAGATAAAATGCCAAAAAAGTCAGTCTAGATAACATTTTGACGTGGATGGTCTGTACTGAAACGACTACACACCAGAATCAGATCAAATTGTCCATGTGTGTATGTGTATGTATGTATTTTAAGATTTGCAGCCATCCATCAGAGACAGTCTCAAATGCGCTGAGTGGGTGCACAAAACGTCAACATATTAAATCAAAAGAAACATAACCGAATTGCAGACATTTATCTCCGGAAAGTTAGTTCAGTCCAACAAAGACAAGACGGTTGTCAGGAGTGGGATTTGGTGGATATAGTAGATGTGGAGACAGCTCGTTGACTCCCACCAGAAACATTCATACCACAATAACTAAGCAACACAGGATTACTAAGGTTCAGGCCTGACGGGCCATATAATCATAATACAACATTCGACTGCATAATGTACGGTAATCACAATCATAGATATTACATAAATGTCATCGACTACAGAAATTTCAGCAAGTTTATCTAAAATAGCGTATAGACAAAAGTTATTGTATTATGCACTCTTTAAGTGCGCCTATCCAGGACTACGGTTCCTAAAGGACACCGGTGTAAACAAATTCAATTTGGTCGGTCTCGCTTTCATACAATTAGTAATAGCACCTAATCAGATAATTGACTGACTCATAAAGCGTAGTAGCACTCACTAATAATTTTCACGGTACTACACTTTACAAAATATATTTATGCTGCTCCACACTAAGAAGTAATACAGCGGGGAAATGAACATAGTTCAATCTCAAACACAATCTAATAGCTCACTAAACATATAGTAAAAGTATAGTCAATGTCCTTCTCTTCGTCACAATGGGGTGACGGAAAAACTGTCACAGTTCCTGGCACGAACACATACGAGGGATCTCACCATTTCCTCGCTCGCTATGGTTTTGCGAGCGAGAGAGTCCAATGTAAGCGGTGTGCACACTTAAGCCTGGTGCACAGAGGCTTCGTCACTGTCCAGGTCTCTCACAGCGCGAATCTTTCTGTCTGTCATCTCCACTCAGGTAGGAGGCCCCCGTGACTCGTCTTTTCGCCAAATGCTCGAAATATGAATCCACTGATCTTAGTACGTGTGTTAGCTTTTATACCCCCCGATGGTTACTAAGGGTCTCCCTCCCGATTGGACGATCAAGGACCTAGCCACGACAAACACAAGTTTGTCTTTCAGTTAACCCTAACTGCTTTCTCAAAAGGATATGTATACAACTCAAAAACCTACGCTCGAACTTCTACAATCCTACTATGTAAACAAGAAAAATCTCACACGCACACCAAAATCAAAGGGTTAACTTAATGTTTACAAACTTCACTCACACGTCCCTCATCACGGAATCCGTGGCTCGATTAATAGCTAAACGCGTTTCATATTCTCCCAAAATAAACGAACCCATGACTAACAGAAAAAAGAGCTCATGCGGCTCGTGACAACGGTGGTGAAAGACAACATCTTAAAACCCAACCAGTTTTATGAAGAGCTCCATTTAGCAAGAAACACATTTGAAAATGTGTCCACTCGACCAGACATAACCATCACAGATAATAAAATACCGGACAGGGAAAACTGTTAAAATTTCAGACCTTTTGACGCCTATCAGTTTTCAGGGGACGTTTAATAGGACTTTTTTTTTTGTATGTCCCTGTGTCTCGGCTGCCACAGTAACACGATTTTCTCATAGATATAATGTATTTTAATATCTATATAGTATCTGTAATTGTTGGCGTGTATTCTGTGAAACTAGAGATTATTGATGAATATGTGTAGTTACGTGTATCAGTAGAACAATGGTTCTCAACCTGGGCCTTACTGCCCCATAGGGGTCGATTTTGAATAGGGGTCGGGGGGGGGGGGTGGAGCGAAAACGAAAAAAAAAAAGGCGATAAGGGGTGAACATGATGAAGAGGATTGGTGAGCGGGATATTAATGGTGGATGTTTTGGGGCAAATACAGAACAGCCATTGACATACTCAACATCATGCAATGGTGGGTTTTGTCACAAATCCCAGACTGGGAGATGTAATAAGTTATGACAGGACAACAATCACGAACAAACAAGTTAACACTTAACAGAACAATCCATCAGACTCACACATTTATTAAACATAATTATACAGATAATAGCGCAATTACATATATTATATTATTGAAATCAACTGCCGTACAACGGCCTTATTCTCACACACACTCTCCCTCGGATCCACAATCCGGTAGTTACTCCTAAAGGCACTTCGGCCTCAGCCTCTCCCCTCAGGGTCTTAATAGCACATTAATAATTCACTGACACCGCAGTCTCTCAATATCACCTTCCTATTGTCATACACCTCAGCATTCCCCTATCACCTCAGCAGGGCAATAACACATTATCATTTCAATAGACATTATCATTTCAATAGTACATTCTCCCCTCAACATGGCAATAGTGCATTATCACATTCACGCTCATATCTACGTCCCTGTCCGTGGCCTGACTGCCACGACTTTATGTGCCTCTACTGTCCTGCACTGACAGCCTCACTTCTGGCCTATGTGTGGCCTCCGGCCCTATGCTGGCCTATCCCCTGTGCTCATCGAGGTGGCTCTGCGGCCCGTCCTCGACACCTACAAGAATAACATTACATTGGTATAATACCCTACCATTTCTATTCACTCCACCTCTCCTTACAACCCATGAAGCGTACACACACTAGTTCACCTTTCACTCACCACACATCTTACGGTAACACACCTCCATCGGAGTACACACTACTCACTCGCGCTGCAAATCCATGAACTCACTTTCATCTATCGCTCATGGCGCACATTGCTATATCCAATATCAAGGACTTCCACATTCCTCACATATACTTATTTACATCATGGTAATAGACGAATATAATATAATACATCAATCATAATAATCAATCAACATTCTACGTACCAGTCATCACTGGAAAGACTCTCACTAGTCTTCTCGACTGCTTCCCTTATGTCCGCCCGATGGGCTCTTATTCACAGGTCCGCTCCGTAGGACCTTCTAACTTGCAGTGATAGTAATACATCGCTTTCGCCTCATTCAGACCCCCCCACTACTCACAACAGCACGCTTAACTTATTTGTCTACCGTGAGTCCTTCTTACTCTACACCCGCTCTGTAGCAATCCCCTTAATTGCACTCACTCCACTCGTGACATCATCCCCCACCCCAAAAAAATTAATGCAATTAATTTCAAATCGCATCAAGATGACTGTCAACGAGTGAGCGTGAGCAATACCTACACTAAAAAAATGACCTAGCAGTTCCCCTAGTATATAGAATACCGAAATCAGGGGAAAACATGGGGATCAATATTGCCTGCAATATGCATATATGTGTCACATCATGAATAGCTAACTGATCACAATACTTAATACAGAATCAAAAACCACTCAACCTATCAACCATTCTTCATATCATATTTATAATGTCAGTATTTTAAAGTCGACTCATTCACACAGATCCTGTCAATGTTCCTGTCCTCTGATGTATAAGCTCCTGAAATCTTCCACTAGGCTCGACTAAGGTAGTCGGCGATATGATTGCTGGTTCCTGGAATTGGTTGAATAACGAAGGTATACGGCTGCAAAGCCAATGCCCATCTAGACAAGCGTGGGCTGGACGAACGATTCTTCGACAAAAATGTCAGTGGCTTGTGGTCTGTCTGGATACAAAATTCTCGTCCCATGAGATAACGTCCTAATTTCTGGACGGACCACACAATGGCAAGACACTCACGCTCTATCACAGAATACTTTCTTTCTCTCTGCAATAACTTCCTACTGACATAACATACAGGATGGAGACATTCGTTCTTCTCCTGCAGAAGACAAGCGCCGACACCAGAGTCCGACGCATCCGTTCTGAGGATAAAATTAGATCGAAAATCGGGTAATATCAGAATGGGTGACGATGATAATGCTGTCACCAAATTATCAAATGCTGTCTGACATTCAGACGTCCACTGGACCTTATCGGGTTGTCCCTTCTTAGTAAGGTCAGTAAGAGAAGATGACAAGGAGGAAAAATTTGGGATGAACTTTCTGTAATAATTTAAAATTCCCACTAAGCTTCTGACTTGTTTCTTTGTTTTAGGGATTTGCAACCCTACTAACTTGTCAATTTTTGTTTCTTCAGGTCTCTGAACACCTCTACCCACAATATGTCCTAAGAATACTATCTCTGGACATGCCAAATCCATCTTTGCGGGTTTAGCAGTTAACCCAAAATGACGTAATCGTTGAAAAATTACTGTTAGTGTCTGAATATGATCAGACCATGTCGACGTATGGCATGCTATATCGTCAAAGAATGACACGACATTAGGTATGTCCTTCAACACTAGTCTCATTAATCGTGCAAACGTCGCTGGCGCGTTTACCAACCCAAATGGCATGACCTTAAATTGGAATAATCCCATGGGCGTTTGGAACGCCGTGTATTGTTTCGACTCCTCAGTAAGCGGGATTTCCCAATACCCTTTCGTCAAATCTATCTTGGAAAACCACGTGGACCCGGCCAATGAAGCTATTAATTCCTCCTGAAACGGAATAGGCTCCCTATCGCCTACCGTAATAGTGTTCAATCTTCGAAAATCAATACAGAACCGCACCGATCCATCAAGTTTTTTCACGAGGACGATGGGTGATGAATACGGCGATGTTGATGGTTCTATCACATCTAGCTTCAACATTGACTCAACTTCCTTTATGACTCTATCTCTCGAAGAAAAAGGTAACGGATACGGTCTAAGAAATACTGGCTTATCCGAAGTCAACTTTATTTGGTGCTGGATCACCGTAGTGCGACCCGGCAAATCCGTAATAACATCCGGAAATGACGCTAACAGGGTCTCAAGTTCCCTACTCCTTGAACTCGTAAGGTCAGGGTTAATTTTTACGTCCCTGTAACCTTGTGTCGCAGTTAACTCCGGCAATTGAATTTGCAACTCTTGCTGCGCCTCGGTGTCGCTTACGTCACAGTCCGACTGGTCTACGACCCCCGTACAAGCAGTAGAGAAGACAGTCTCCTCTGGTCTTGTCTGTGCACACAGATACTGTGGTCTCTCATAAAATCTCTGTAGCATATTAACATGGAAAACCTTACTCGTTCCATCAATGTGGATAGCGTAGTCTACCTTTGAAACAACTCGCTCAATAACATAAGGACCTTTCCATGTCATCAATAACTTATTACGGTCCGTAGGTAACAACAATAGGACCTTGTCTCCTGGCTTAAAAATTCTCAGTTTGGAACCTCTATCTTTATAGTCTTTTGCTCTTTTCGAAGCGATACCAGAAGCTTCTTCCGCTATAGTGCGCGCTGAAGATAGTCTTTCTCTTAAATCATCAAGGTACTGAAACACCGAAATCTGCTCATCGTCTCCCGATGATGGTGACGTCATCATGTCCCGAAGAACATCAGTTGGGCCCCTAGGACTACGACCGTACATCATTTCGAACGGCGAGAATCCCGTTGACTCCTGCCGTACCTCTCTGTACGCGAATAACACTGCAGGGATATATCTATCCCAATCTTTAGGGCGATCAGCAGCTACCTTACGCAGCATCGACTTTAACGTCGAGTTCAATCTCTCGCACATGCCATTAGCCTGCGGATGATAAGGGGTGGTAGTGATGGGTTGTATGCTGAATAAGCGGAACAATTCCTTCATCATCTGCGACGTAAATTGCGCGCCCCTATCAGACAGAATTTGCTCTGGTATTCCTACCCTAGCGAAAATTGCAAACAACGCTTCCGCGACTGCCTCAGACGTTATGGTCCGCAGAGGAACCGCCTCTGGCCATCTCGTAGCATTACATATGACCGTTAAGAAAAATCGATTCCCCCTATCGGTCGCTGGGTGAATGGGGCCAACAAGGTCTATCGAGACCTTTTTAAACGGTTCCGAGACCGTGGGGATCTTCTGAAGAGGAGCCTGGGGTGTACGACCCTTATGCGTCGTCTTTTGGCACGCACTGCACGTCTTACAATAGACTTGCACATCTCTGTGGATCGATGGCCAGTAAAAAATTTTAAGAACCCTTTCTTTGGTTCTAGCTATCCCCATATGACCCGCTAATGGGACATCATGTGCCAAGTGCAATACTGTTGCGATCAGCAACGCTGGCACAACGACCTGCTTTAAAATTGAGGACACCGTTACATACTTACGGAATAGAATGCCCGCCTGAACAACAAAGGAGGACGACCCGTTCTTATATCTCCTCGTTTTCTCGGTTCGCGCTTCCCCAAAGCATGGGTTTAATGATGGGTCCTCCCTTTGTAATCTCGCCAAGCGCTCTGGCGTGATATCTAGGTTGACCGCTGGCGTAGCCAAAGGTCTAATCTTATCTTTATCAGCTACCCGTCGACGTGTTTCGACCGCGGCGCAAAAGTCAATACCTTTTGATTGCGACCATGCTTGCACGTTCTCATCGGAAGGGGAAACTACCCGTGATACATTCCCAATGATGAGCTGGGCGCCTGGAAAACAACCAACGACTGCTTCGACTTCCCCGCTAAGGAAAGGTGTATCTATCATTATTCTTGCCATGGGTAATTTCTCAATGGCCCCCGAAAATTGGATGCACGGGACAGTCTCACCTGTAAGCTGTGAATCCCGAATGCAATCCCTATGCACTCCCACAACGGTAGATCCTGTATCTCGTAAAACCGAGACCGGTTCGTCCCCAACAAACCCCGGATAAACCCTAAGACCACCTCCTGTATGACATGAATTTATAACGGGGATCTTTCTCCCACAAGGTAAAACACCGGAAGATAATAACTTCTCACAACTGGGACACTTAGAATACTGTCCGCCTCCGTTGTCCGATGTAACACACGCAGCCGCATGATGAAATTTATTTGGGGAACATGGACTGGAGCTACTGTCCACGTTCGCCGCTATCCTACCTGCAGGGCAATTCACGCTGATGTGATCTGCTCTTCCGCAGTTCCAACACTTCGCGGCCCTACACTCGCGTGAAAAGTGACCCACGCGTCCGCAAGTCCAACACTCCGCTCCTTGTGCTGCACTAGGCCTGGGTCCCCGTGACCCATCGCGACCGGAACTAGAGTCCCTATGCCGTCGGTCATCGGCAAAGGTCACAAATCGCCCCCGGCCATTACCGCGACCTAGCCCTCCTGCTCGGTCAAACTTACAGGCTCCATATGCGGGTGATTGGTGATAGGCCTACGCTGCCCCTGGGCCTGCCCGCTATAGGCACCACGCTGACGCGACCTGTCCCTAAGTCCTGCCGGCGACCCCTCGACAACGGCGACGTAGCCAGCATCTTGGACGTACGCCCTGGCGACTGGTTTGGACGGATGTGCCGTACGGTATGCTTCCGCCAACTTAGACGCCTCCTGCACCGTCGCGGGTTCGTTCTCTTTCAGGAAAGCCACCAGATCTTTGTGGCACGACGCGTACAGCTGGTCACGGATCATTAAGTCTTTCAGTTTAGCAAAATCCGCGCCCACATGCGCCAAGTCTACCCAGTTCGCGAAATACTCCGTTAGTCTCGCGACGAAGGCAGCAAAGTCCTCCCTGGTATCTGCACGTGCCCGCCTAAACTGCTCCCGGAAATATTCCTCGGTACGCGCAAATCGGCGAAGCAGCAAAGCCTTCAGCTTATCGTAATCTTGCACGTCTTCGCGCTGTAGCTCTTTAAAGTAGGTTAACGCTCGCCCTTGCAATAGAGACGCCAGGTACGTGGCCCATAATTCCTTATTTTCCCCCCATTGCAATTGTGCGTTCAGTTCGAACCTGTAAAGGAAGGCGTCTATGTCGTCCTTCCGGTCGTCGAACGTAGGGAGCTTAATCCTAACGCCACCTTTATTGTGTACCTGCCGCTCAACTGTTTCTGTTGGCGTATTCTTCTTGAGTTCTAACTCCGCAATCTTTACTTGCGCCTCTATCTCCTTTAACTTTATCTCCCTCTCCTGTTGCAACTCCTTTAACTTAAACTCTCTTTCCTCTTCCTTATCCTTAGCCTCTCTTTCCTGTTGCTTAAACTCCCTTTCCTGTTCCTTATCCTTAGCCTCTCTTTCCTGTTGCTTAACCTTAGCCTCTCTTTCCTCCTCCTGAGCCTTAGCCTCTTTTTCTCGCTCTCTATCCTTAGCACGCTCATCGCGCAAATCCGCCTGCTGTTCTTTAATCCAGCCGCGTAGCTCCTCTCCCTCCAGGCCAAGTTCCTTACCCAACTTCATTAGTTGTTGGAGTTCCGCCATTTCACAGATTTATGGTTATGGTATCTATTATAAGACGACCAACCTGTCGGTATGATCACTAACGATACGACCAGAGACCTGAGATCACACCAGATATAACAATACCCAGTTGTCTCAAATACAATTCAGAAATTTACCTTTACAGCACAACTAATTCTATATCTATAAAATGTATGCACTACTAATTATAAAAGAAAATAGAAACGACAAGAATGAAGAAATATAGTAGAAGGACCCCAAGTACGTCAAGGACAACGAACCCGACTAGGACAAAGACGTAAAAAAGAAAATATAA
This sequence comes from Onchidella celtica, assembly GCA_963931925.1. Classification (NCBI taxonomy): domain Eukaryota; kingdom Metazoa; phylum Mollusca; class Gastropoda; order Systellommatophora; family Onchidiidae; genus Onchidella; species Onchidella celtica. The sequence goes on along the minus strand of OZ007584.1, from coordinate 6,465,653 downwards.
TGGAAAAAAAAAATGCAACCTAACTACGCCGATTACACTACAAGCTACGAACAAGAACAGAGTCTGAAAAAAAAGAACGTATCTATAGATAGGTAGAAAGAGGGACAAGAGAATACGTCTTCCTGCGGAACAGAGAAGATATCGACGCTACAACTAAACACCAACAAAGCCCTACAGAATGTTCACCGTGATGAACGAAGTTCCAAGTTTATCACACCTTTTTTTTTAAAGGATAAACTAGGTTCAACACAGCAAACGAAAACAGCAAAAACAGAGAAAAAGACAGATTAAAGGAACAGCCCACAATCCAGGGCACAAAAATTTTGACTTTTACTTAACTTTCAGCCTTATGAGTTTAAGTCCTCCCCTTAATCGGAGCTCTGGCTGCTTGTCTCCTCAGGCTGCACGCACACACACTGTCTCTCTGAAATTTAAGTACACATTAATACATATTCATCAAAATACATGCATCACTACATATTCATAAATATACATAAATCATATCATGAAAATTCCATTCATCCCACGAACAAAGACAACAGCATGAATTCCTAGCACAACAGAAAAACAACTAGATATAACGAATACACAATGTCAAAATGACCACAGGTAAACAGGACGAGCCCCCAGTGTCACAAATCCCAGACTGGGAGATGTAATAAGTTATGACAGGACAACAATCACGAACAAACAAGTTAACACTTAACAGAACAATCCATCAGACTCACACATTTATTAAACATAATTATACAGATAATAGCGCAATTACATACATTATATTATTGAAATCAACTGCCGTACAACGGCCTTATTCTCACACACACTCTCCCTCGGATCCACAATCCGGTAGTTACTCCTAAAGGCACTTCGGCCTCAGCCTCTCCCCTCAGGGTCTTAATAGCACATTAATAATTCACTGACACCGCAGTCTCTCAATATCACCTTCCTATTGTCATACACCTCAGCATTCCCCTATCACCTCAGCAGGGCAATAACACATTATCATTTCAATAGACATTATCATTTCAATAGTACATTCTCCCCTGGAGCTATGCTCCGTAAACTCATTATGTGTTACAAACACGTACTTTGACCTTAAGAGATGCCAAAGAACATCATGGCGCCATCCCAGGTCTGGCCATTGGCATCAATTAGATCTTATTCTCTCAAGGAGGAAGAGTTTGGGCTGTATAAAAATAACTCGTTCCCTCCACAGTGCTGACTGTGACACCGACCATGCACTGGTAGTCAGCAAAATCAAAATTTCGGCCAAGAAAATATACAGATCAAAAGCCCCTTCAATCCCTAAGATCAATGTAACAGCAATCAGAGATGAATCAAATAGAAAGTCATTTGAAAAGTTATTTGCTGAAAGCATGGATAATGTCACCCAATGTGACTCGGTAGATGAAACATGGAACACTCTCAGTTCAAAAATTCATGACTGTGCCATCAAGTCTTTTGGACAGCATAAAGTTTCAAACAACGACTGGGTAGCCCAGAACAGCGAAATTCTCCTACCTCTCATTGAGCAAAAGAAATCTGCTTTCAATGAGTATAACAAAAATTGCAATCAGAGTACAAAAACTTGTTTGAAAAATGCAAAAGCTAAACTTCAGCTGGAGGTAAGACGTTGCGCCAACAAATACTGGACAGACTTGTGTAACAGCATACAAGAGGCAAATGAAAAGGGAGATATGAAAACCGCCTTTAGTCAGATGAAAGTAGCTCTTGGGCCAATCATCATCAAAAGCGCCCCACTTAAGTCTGTAAATGGTGAACCCATCACAGATAAAAATGAACAACTGAACAGGTGGGTAGAGCATTACTCTCTGTTGTATTCAACTGAGAAAAATATTCCACCAGATTTTGAGGAACACCTCCAAAAACTGCCAATAATGGCCGAACTTGACGCTGAACCTTCCTTAGTCGAGCTTTCCAATGCAATCGACCACCTGTCTGCTGGAAAAGCCACAGGAAGTGACAACATTCCTGCAGAGGTATTAAAAGACCTAAAAGGCCCACTATTACCACACCTGTATAATCTGTTACTGCAGTGTTGGAAAGAAGGCGTGATACCACATGATATGAGAGACGCCAAAATTGTCACACTTTACAAGAACAAAGGAGACAAAGGCGACTGCAACAACTATCGAGGCATATCCCTCCTCAGCATTACTGGAAAGGCTTTTGCTCGCGTCATCCACTGCCGCCTTCAACAACTGGCGGAAAAAGTCTTACCAGAAACACAATGTGGCTTTCGAAGCAAACGATCAACTATTGACATGATATTTGCACTTCGGCAAATCCAAGAAAAATGTAAAGAACAAAACAGGCCGCTTATAACATGCTTTGTGGACCTAACAAAGGCTTTCGACACCGTAAGCCGATCTGGCCTGTATGCAGTCCTTAAATCCATAGGCTGTCCACCAACATTGCTAAAACTTATTGCATCCTTCCACACTGACATGAGGGCATGTGTCAACTTTGAGGGCTGCACATCCAATTCATTTGCTGTAAACAGCGGTGTGAAGCAGGGATGTGTTCTTGCTCCTACCTTATTTGGTATATATTTTGCAGCCCTACTCAAGAATGCCTTTGGTCAATGTTCAGGTGGAGTACTTATTAACACCAGAGTGGACGGCTCCATTTTTAATGTTGCCAGACTAAAAGCAAAATCTCGTACAGAGCATATTATGTTACAAGCGCTCCTCTTCGCAGATGATGCTGCAATCGTGGCCCACGATGAAACCACGCTCCAGGCTCTCATCAATAGCCTTGCCAAAGCCTGTGACAAATTCATGCTAAAGATCAGTGTCTCAAAAACTGTAGTTTTGACACAAGGCTTGAGAAACCCCAACCCAATCATGCTGAATGGCTCTCCTCTGGAGCAAGTGGGAAAATTCTGCTACCTAGGCTCAACCATCAGTGGTAGCACAGACATAACAACTGAAATAAATGCCAGAATAGGAAAGGCGGCCACAGCTTTTGGCAAACTCTCAAAAAGGGTGTGGAACAATAGCAAGCTGACCATCAAAACAAAGGTACTCGTTTACCAAACTTGCGTCCTAAGCACCCTGCTGTATGGCTCAGAGACATGGACCACCTACTCCAAACATGAAAGATCCCTCAACTCCTTCCACCTGCGCTGCCTACGCAAAATTCTCAAGATCAAGTGGCAAGACAGGATCTCAAATATCGAAGTTCTGAGCCGAGCCAACATTCCATCAACTCAGGCTCTCCTAGGCAAAAAAAGACTGCGGTGGCTTGGACATCTCCACCGTATGGAAAATGATCGCATCCCCAGACAAATTCTCTACGGGGAACTTGCTACTGGCAACCGACCCAGAGGTAGGCCACATCTGCAATTCAAAGACACTTGCAAGGTCACGATGAAAGCATTCAACATCGACCCCAATGAATGGGAGAACCTTGCAAATGATCGAAGCAGATGGAGACAAAAATTGCGCAGTGGCACGCTCGCAATAGACTTCAAGGCAAAAGAAACATACCTGACAAAACGACAGAGGCGGAATGAAAACACTCGCCAAAGTGAACCCAAAAGACTGACCTGCAATCACTGCCATCGCACTCTCGGGTCAAACATTGGTAGAATAAGCCACGAGAGAAGCTGTCAGTCAAAGTGAAAGTGAATATTCTAGCTGCTAAGACCGTCTGTAAAGACGCTAAAGGCCATATATATTCTCCCCTCAACATGGCAATAGTGCATTATCACATTCACGCTCATATCTACGTCCCTGTCCGTGGCCTGACTGCCACGACTTTATGTGCCTCTACTGTCCTGCACTGACAGCCTCACTTCTGGCCTATGTGTGGCCTCCGGCCCTATGCTGGCCTATCCCCTGTGCTCATCGAGGTGGCTCTGCGGCCCGTCCTCGACACCTACAAGAATAACATTACATTGGTATAATACCCTACCATTTCTATTCACTCCACCTCTCCTTACAACCCATGAAGCGTACACACACTAGTTCACCTTTCACTCACCACACATCTTACGGTAACACACCTCCATCGGAGTACACACTACTCACTCGCGCTACAAATCCATGAACTCACTTTCATCTATCGCTCATGGCGCACATTGCTATATCCAATATCAAGGACTTCCACATTCCTCACATATACTTATTTACATCATGGTAATAGACGAATATAATATAATACATCAATCATAATAATCAATCAACATTCTACGTACCAGTCATCACTGGAAAGACTCTCACTAGTCTTCTCGACTGCTTCCCTTATGTCCGCCCGATGGGCTCTTATTCACAGGTCCGCTCCGTAGGACCTTCTAACTTGCAGTGATAGTAATACATCGCTTTCGCCTCATTCAGACCCCCCCACTACTCACAACAGCACGCTTAACTTATTTGTCTACCGTGAGTCCTTCTTACTCTACACCCGCTCTGTAGCAATCCCCTTAATTGCACTCACTCCACTCGTGACAGGTTTTATGACTGATTTTTGATAGAGAAGATTTTCTGCTTTATGCTGGATAATCAACACGACAATTGACACTGGTAAAACTTTAAAACACGAATTATTGTTTTTGTGAACTCTGTCATTTTGTGAAAAGTATCTCCATTGGGTTTGATCAAAATTAATGAGTAGGGATTTGGATTGGGAGGGGGTGGGGTGGGGGTGGGTAGGGGGGTGGGGAGGGGGGGAGGGGGTCAATGAATGAACATTTTGGAGCCTAATGGGTGACTGCCTGAAAAGTATTGCGAATCACTGTTGTACAATTTCCACACAACACAGTGCCCTCACTGGACCTGTGGAGATCACTGGAATCCATTGATCAAAAGGTCTGATTGTTTCTCCGCCAATGGAAATATTTCATTTCTCTTATTTTTCCGTTCCTCTTTCCACACCACTTGTTAAATTTGAATTATGCTTCATTTGGTCCTAGAGTCTATTAACACACTCAATTTTTTCCGTTTTTGTTCTATCCATTGATCCTTTTATTCATCCATCCACCCACCCACCTATCCACCCAACCATCCATCCACCCACCTATCCACCCAACCATCCATCAACCCATCCATCCATCCGTCCATCCATCCATCCATCCATCCATTCATCCATCCGTCCATCCATCCATCCATCCATCCATTCATTCATCCCTGCGTCCGTCCATCTATCCGCCCATCCATCTATCACCCACACATACATGAATCTACCCACCCACGCATCCATTCACCCATCCACACATACATACATCTAACCAGCCACCCTTCCATCCACCTATCCATCCATCCATCTGTCTATCCATCCATTTACCTATTCACATATTCATCCATCCATCCCTTCATCCCCCATCCACTCAACCATCTTATTGCTACCTCCTAATTCGCCATCTACCCCTTCTTTCTTTCCATCCTATAATACCCTATCTCTCTCTTTCTTTCTCTCTCGCTCTCTCTCTCTCTCTCTCTCTCGTTCTTTCTCTCTCTCTCTCTCTTCTTTAGCCTTCGCTTAATTCACTATTCTATGTTTCGCTCAACACCCTATCTCCCGGCCTCCTCCTTGACCCATTCTCAATGTGTTATCTCCAACTTGCAACGTCCTTACACTGTACGCTCTCAAACTCGAACGATGTCTCTTTATCAGTAAAACAACTTCATTTACACAAGGACGGTGTGTAGAAAAAATATCAAATACATCGCATGTACACACCACATCGCACGTCTGTGCCTGTAATGCTTTAGTCACATAATATTTTCAACACTGTCCTAGAAACATTGGTGGATCGCCGCCTAATTATTATGCATCACACTAAAACACTACTCACAGCCAATTCAGAGCCGGTGTGGGCAGTGAGAAGCGCCTGTGTCCAGCCTTGGTCTGGCTTACCCTTAAAATGGCTGTTGTCAAGGATGCTTCGTATTTTACATTATAAGCCATTGCTCAACAACTGACACAACTCAGTATTTTCTCTATTAGGTTTTGTAATTTGACCACGTACATCTCATTGAATTCTCCTAAAATATGCAAAACCAAAAAGTTTCTCCAGTGATAGATCTGAACTGACCTCGAAATTCTTGAAGTACAAAAATTTGAGATTGTCAGTTGTGATTACACCAAGAAGTATCGTCCTTCTGCCAATATCAAACTTTCACTGACCGGAGAACAAACCTGATTAAATTGCAATCATGTTTTATTTCAGTGAATAATTAGCCTTAATGAAGAAAATCATTGTGTTTAGAAGAGCAGCAGCAGCAACAACGACAACGACGATGACAACAACATTAGCAACTACAACAATACAATAATAACAACAAGAACAACGAGAACAACTGCAATAACGGCTAAAACAACAATAAAACTACAAAGACGACAACAACAACGACGACGACGACAACAACAACAACAACAACAACAACGACAATAAAAACAACAACAACGACGACGTCGAAAACAACAACGAAGACAACAACAATAGCATTTGCCTCAACAACAACAACATTTACAATGACAACAACAGCGACGACGACAACAAAGTGTGCCCAAATTCTGAAGATTGCAATGATCTCTGACTAAAGCTTTTCAGGCCATAGAACACAACGTTTATCGTAGTATTATCCGATTATATTCACTCCCTCCTCCATTTCATTGACATTACAATGTGCAGATCTCTGTTTGTCTTACAGGTCAAGGAAGCGGAGGCACAGGAGGAAATATGAGATTCTGTGCAGATTTCGTTACTCAAGAACTGTGAAAATTTTGAAATTTGCTTTGTGAGTGATCTGTCTTTTTCAAATCGATCCTTTCTGTGATAAAATCCAATTTTGACTGTGTTGATAACTATCATAAAGCCAGCAAGTAAACCTTGTCTGCCGTGTCATTCTGGGATTAGGCCACACGTCAAGATTCCACAAGTGTAGAGATTCAGTGGCCAAGAAGATGAGTGAGATATACATCAGAAGTAAACTTGACTCGCTGGAGTTAACGAGACGGGGCCTCCATGAAGCAGCGGATGAGCTCATTGACGAGGTAAGAGGTAATAGTCACAATAGTGACAGGTGGAGAATCATACACTCATTAAATCTAGATTCACTGCTGCAGTTAGTATTATAAATTCAGTAGCAGGAAACTAATCAAACAAATTGCAATTAAATTGTTGTGAATCACATTGTTTGTTATATATTATTATGTAATATATAAGTGCTCCATCAGCCTACTCCAGACGACAAGTATCCTGTGACCCCAAATATCAAAGTCCATGACAGTCTTCTGAAGGTGTCGGAGAACTTCACCTATCTTGGCAGTACACTGTCTTCCGCGGCTCGTGTTGATACTGAAATTCTCTCAAGAATCAGCAAAGCCAGCTCTGCATTTGGCAACCTTCGAAAGAGAGTGTGGGATGTCGCCGGCATTCGCACAGACACTAAGCTGAAAGTGTACAATGCTGTGGTCCTTCCCACCCTACTCTATGGGGCTGAAACCTGGACAGTGTACCAATCGCATGCCAGAAAGCTAAATCACTTTCATCTGGCCTGCCTTAGAAAGATCCTAAGGATCAAATGGCAGGATAAAATTCCAGACACTGAGGTCCTCAATCGTGCCAAGGAATTGAGCATCTTCTGCCACCTGAAAAAAATTCAGCTACGTTAAGCAGGACATGTTGTCAGAATGCCCGACTCCAGACTCCCTAAGCAAATCTTCTTCTCTGAGCTCTCCAATGGAACGAGGAATGTTGGGGCCCAAAGAGACGTTACAAAGACACTCTCAAGCAATCACTGAAGGCCTTTGCCATTGATGTGAGTGAGTGGGAAAAGCTCTCGCTTGATCGTGCAAATTGGAGGGCGGCCCTTACCAGAGGCAACAAAGCATGGGAAGCTGACAGAGTCCAGCAGGCTATCAAAAAAAGAGAACGGCGCAAGAAAAGGCCCAGTGGTACTGAACCAACGGAGCACTCTTGTCATTTATGCGGAAGGGTCTGCAGGGCAAAAATAGGACTTATCAGTCACATGAGAAGCCATAAGTCATGACAGAACAGTCTTTCCATTCTGTCCTCTGTGTCCTTTAGTTCTCTTTATTGTCCATGTGTTGAAATTCTCAACAATTTCTGTTCTTTATTCCTCTGGTGTTGTTAAGGTCATCATCATACCTGATGGACGAACTATTATTATTATTATTATTTATGTATACCTGGGCCTTTTGTTGGGGTACTGGATATATGGATATAACTGTGTCATCTGATTAGCAGAATTTTTTATGTTAAGATATAGAACAGAAAAACCATCAACGGTCAGCGATGACCATTCCAGCCAGCAACTCTATGGATATCCGAGGTCACAGGTCAAGATTGCACATAGGAATGACATCATTCCTTCTTATTCGCAGATGGCGGGTGATTTGGGGGGGGGGGGGGGCTTGCTTGTGTGATGTCTACTATGGAAAAGTTCCCCCTCACGGTCTGCGGTGGCGCCATGACTAGCATCTGAGGTTATCAGTCGAAGATCATGGGTTTAATCCGTCCTGGGTTCAATCCCACACGGGGGCTTTTTTTTTTTTTTGAACCTAGTACTGCTCATTACTATAAATCATTTTTATCCTAAGGATTTTGCAAAACATTGATTTCGTGGGGAAACTGTTCAGTACTAGTGTGCTCCAATTACTTCTTTTATTTATTCCTGTTAATTATAGAAACAAACGAAAGTTGATGGTGGTTTCTGATTTCATCGAGTTTGTCGACAGGTACGGAGTGGTAAGATGAGATACCCGCCGTGCCAGGTCGAGTCACACTTTAAATGGCTCAAATCCTAGTTTAACACTTCCATGAACTACCATGTGTACTGTAGTCTCTTATCATCCAAATGTAACCCGGGTGGGAGTGATTTTAAGTAAGGGAGGGCATCTTACCACTCCGTTCCTGTCGACAAACTCGATGAAATCAGAAACAACCATCAATTTACTGGTAAGTCTCGTTTGTTTCTATAATTTCATCTCATTTGCCGCCAGGCACTCCTTGGTAATATGAGATTTTAGAGCAAACTATGATTTGAGCACAGCAACATACGATCGCACATAATAATGCTGTAACACACAGTTTGTATTAACATACTGGTATATGAATTTATTAAAGCTTAGTGAATGCATTTGTTATAATCCCATCCAGATGTTACAGATGGTATTTTAATGTTGTTTGGGTGTGTATGTTCGACTGCATATTTTTTAATACTAAAAACTTTAACCTTCAATTCCAGACCATGCCAATTACTAAGAAACAAACTGGATACATTTCAACAATCAGGCCTGCAGGGCCACATTTTAATTACGTTAGTTCCCTAACAATTTCGACTAGATCTATTCATGTAGTAAGGATGAATATCAGCAGCATCAAATCGAAAATCAATAGTATTCATTATAAGTCTAGATCTGGGTTTCCCATAATATCATTTAACTTCAAGCCTAGCTAATTATCTAACTAATTATTTCTACTTCCAAGATCTGGACTGCTTACAGTATGACAATTAATATACTAATATAGTCTCTGGAGACATAAGGCTATCTCAGATATTTAAACTTATAGGTCTAGCCCGTCAAGGTGACGTCGGCACAGTTAAATATAACTCTAGGATGGGCTGGCAACTCCCAGCCTCACCCAGACAATTCAATCACAGAAGAACAAATGGAAATGTGTTATTAAACTTGCAAAAAAAGACTTCTATGTCACTAAACTTCAAAATTCTACATCTTGCAAGGAACTTTTCAGTATTTGTGATGAACTCACAGGGAAAAGAAAGGAAACACCTCGACCCACAATTTACGAGAACAATTTGTTGTCCAATGTTTTTGCTGATTATTTTGATAAAAAAGTTACAACTATCCGAGAAAATCTTGACAGTTTTGATGCCATTGATCATTTTGATGAGTTTCAGGGAAATCCTATAGACACTTTTGGTGTTGTGTCGAATGAATCTGTAAAATCTATCATCATGGCATTGCCATCAAAATGTTGTGACCTCGATCCTATTCCTACATTTTTGGTTAGATCTTGTATTGATGAACTGGTTCCAACTATTACAAAAATAATAAACAACTCTATTTTAAGTGGGTCTGTCCCTGATTATTTTAAAACAGCCTGGGTAACACCACTTTTGAAAAAAACGACTCTTGATCAAAACATGTTGAAAAATTATAGACCCGTCTCAAACCTTCCTTTTCTTTCAAAAATCCTTGAAAAGGTGATATTACAACAACTAATGTGTCATTTGAGAAATAATGACCTGTTGGAACCATTTCAATCTGCTTACAGAAGTAACCACAGTACTGAAACTGCACTATTAAGAATCATGAATGACATATTAGTAAAGGCAGATTCTGGAAATATTACTCTGCTAAATTTGTTGGATCTATCGGCAGCGTTCGACACCATCGATCACGAAATCCTGCTCAGAAGGCTAGAAACATCGTTTGGAATCAGAGGGGTCGCCCTTAAATGGGTCGAATCTTATCTGTCAAATCGCCACCAATTTGTTGTAACCAACAAAATAAGATCTTTTTCCTATGCGCCTCAGTATGGCGTACCACAAGGCTCAGTGCTTGGTCCTATTTTGTTTACTATCTATACTATTCCACTTGTACATGAAATAAAGAAATTTAATTTACAATATCATTTCTATGCTGATGATACCCAGCTCTACAGTTCTGCCTTGCCATGCGATGTTGACAGCCTTCTGCAGCAGGCTGGAAACTGTATAACAGAAATTAAAAGCTGGATGAACCAAAACAAACTGGCTCTAAATGAGGATAAAACTGAGGTTATTTTATTAGGCCGTGAGCGGGTTCTGCAAGAAGTGGACAGAACTGAGATGATAATTGGCACTAATTCAATAGAAATTTCAAAAAAAGTAAAAAACCTAGGGGTTTACATTGATTCAAATCTTTCTATGTCATCTCAGGTTAGTCACCTCATTCGCATTCTATACATGGAAATCTGGAAAATCGGTAAAATCAGACATCTTATTTCAACTGAAACTGCGGCTGTTTTAGTAAATTCTTTTGTACTTTCAAAGCTTGACTATTGCAACTCCCTTTTGGCTGGAATTTCACAAAAAAATATTAGAAAACTCCAAATTGCTCAAAACAATGCAGCGAGACTTGTTTTGAGGAAAAAGAAAAGAGATTCAGCACTGCCACTTCTGCAGAGTTTGCACTGGCTGCCAGTCGAGAAAAGAATAATGTACAAATTGTCATCCATTTGTCACAAATGTGTCAATAATACTGCTCCATCGTACCTAGTTGATTTAACTGATTACTATGTTCCATCTCGTCAACTAAGATCATCATCTGACACTACAAAATTGAAAGTACCTAAAATGAATCTGTCCACTATAGGAGAAAAGTCCTTTTCATTTCTTGGCCCTACCATCTGGAACACTCTTCCAAAGACAACCAGGGAAATTAATGACATTGGTTCTTTCAAACGCCATCTGAAGACCCATTTCTTTCAGACAAACTAGGCTAGGTGTTTTTCGGCAGCAACAATAGTAAATATTTTTGAATTTCTTTTGTGTATGCGTGTGTGTGTGTGTGTGTAAGAGTTTGTTAAAGCGCCCAGAGCTTGTCATCGACGGGGTTGGGCGCTATATAAATGCAATATATTATTATTATTATTATTATATATTTCATACATTAACTCTAGTTGCAGCTCTAGATGACAGTTTAACTTTGCATCTTGCATTCTCCGGCAATAATTCCTGGTAGATTCATCAAAAGTCTCCTAACGGATAAATGTCACGCTCTTCGCCTTCTTATTCATTGTCAATATCATCAAGAGAATCGATTACTCACACTTGCCCTGGCGCTAGGCCAGGGAACAGTGGACAATAGCGTTGTTTAATTTCAAATCAGCCATATGGATCGATGACTAGATCTACATCCAGACATATTGTACTTTGTAGGTAATGATTCGCTCAAGTGGAATCCTCCCTGACTTCCTCGCAGTTGGATAGTCTGCACGGAATGAATAAGAAGTACCACCGCAGGCGCCAGCACGGCGTTGCGATCTCTACGCTAACCCTCATTGGTTAGCTCTTCAACTCTCAATGACGTCAGCAAAAATATAATCCCTTCTTCAAATTAAAACTGGGGCGCTAATCTTCTCTCTGAACCGTAACGGCTTTTATTTAACTCTTTACTAGCTACCAATATACATGTTTACTTTTACTTTTCTTATAATTATCAATATACGAAGATTTCTGTTCCTGGTGCAAACTTTCTCTATGCTAATTTCCCGTCTATTCTAATTTGTTACAAGTTACAAGTTGACATCGCAGACGACAATGCTTTAAGGCCACTCCAACAGATATCTTGGTTTTTCACAATAGTTACTCTTAGGCCAACGTATTTAATCTTGACAGCATTAACAAGCAGTATACAGAACCAGAACACCATAATGGTATTGGTACCTAACTACGAACATTTTTGTACAGACTGCACCATCAGCATTTCAGTGCAATAAATTTCTGATTTCAAGCTATTCATTTGGACTAGGACTACCTTTATTTTTCATAAATGAATCCATCAAACTTTGACCAAAGTTAGTCCTCACTTCTTTCTTATAATATTTTGCAAATGTATTTTCATTTGACGATCCTGCTGAGGCTAGAATTGTTGCTAATGGAACACCAGCACTCGCTGCTGTCGAGGTGCTGGCAGCACGGGTGCAATGAGGTGTAAATAATTGTAGATCTTTTCCTGCCAACTCTAGAACTGTCTTTATCCATCTACAAACCATATCTTTACTCACTGCTTTGTGGGGTTTTTGATAGCTAATCAATAGTTTTGTTTCGCCATTTACTTTCCTAATATCTGTTGTTTTGTGAATATACTCAGTAATGGCAGCGACTATACATAATTTGGGATTACTGGGAAATGCAAGAAACTGCAAAGGTTGTTGATGTGACCCTTTCCTTGAATGCTTTAGAAGAGTAGAAATGTAAAAGATACATTTGTTTCCTGTTAATTTCATGTTCTTAACATCTAATGCATGAATAGTTTGCGACCTTTGCCCTGACAACAAAGCTAATAACATTGTCAGCTTCAATGACAATTCTTTCAGACTCAAGCTGTTATTTGGATACCATGTTTCTAAGAATGCCAATACAATATTAGTGTCCCATGTGGCCACTCTGTCTTTTGAGGGCATGGAAAGCCTGTTTTTGAATACACCTTTGATAAATCTCTTGACACACGCTAAATTCCCAAAAGTTCCGGTGGTATCCTTAATTCTAAGGAAGCAAGATAATGCTGATCTGGCCATACAGATTGCAGAAAAAGAAGCTTCTTGTCTATACAATTCAGCCAAAAAATTGACTGCTTGTGTTACAGGCGGTGAAACTTGATCAACATGGACCCTATTTGCATATAATTTCCACCTGTTAATATATTTGGCACATGTCCGTTTCGTTTCTGGTCGCCATGAGTCCACGAGCAAGCCTGCTGCTTCTTTTGAAAATCCTTCGTTTTTGTATCGTTGCCGGAGACTTTGCATACAATCAGTTTCATCTGTTTGTGCAGAGGATGAACTGTCTCCGGCATGCTGGGACGGTAGAGCAGTTTCTTCCTCGCTGATAGCAGTACAGGCTGATTTATCATTATCTTCATGAGTACTGGGAAAAAAGGTTGCGTCGGCCAGAAAGGTGCTACCACTACTCCTGTTGCTTTTTCTTTCCTGATCTTCTGTAGCACTCTAGACAATAGACAAAAAGGTGGAAAAGCAAAAAAAAATTAATTTTTCCCATCTTAAGATGCTTCTGGATCTGGTCTGTACGATAGAAATTTCTGGCACTGATAATTTAGCCTGGAAGCAAAAAGATCAATTTCCGGATGCCAGTTTAGCAACTCAAATGCTGTTTTCAAAATATTGGGGTCTAAGCGCCACTCCATATCTATATTTATATGACGGCTCTGAAAGTCTGCCTCCACATTGTCTTTGCCTGCTATTCTAGCGGCTGACAGCCAAATGTTTTTTGGCATGCACCATTCCCAAATTTTCTGGGTTAACACGTTCAATTTTTCTGAATTGATTGAGCCCATTTTATTTATGCACGTCATGGCAACTGTATTGTCCAAAAATGTCTGAACGTGCATGTTTTGCAAAAAAATTTAAAGCTAAGAAAGCTGCCAACAATTATAATTCATTTATGTGATATTCGGAATGTTCCTCAACAGTCCAATGCCCCCCAACAGGCCGCGATTCACAAATAGCACCCCAACCTTCCAGACTAGCATCAGATTTGATAATAAGTGTTGGTTCTTCGATACATATTGGTGCTTTACACGTCTGGATATTTCCAATCCATCAGCTTATCTGTACTTTTGCTTTAGCAGACAAGGCCATTTTCTTGTCCCAGTTATTACTATTCATGCGCAATGCTTTACATTTGTCTTGCTCAATGTAGCGGTAGTACAAGAGTCCATGCGGGACTGCTGTGAAACATAATACTATTAAGCCTATCAGCTGTGCAACTTCTCTTACAGAGTTGAGGCGATTGTCTAAAATGGATGAGCAATGGCTCTTGATCTTGTCTTTCCTTTTCTGAGTAAGTTCTATTGACATGTCAACAGAATTTATTTCGAAGTCTAAATATGTTATCTTTTGCACTGGTGCTAGCACCGATTTTGTGGGATGCACAATAAACCCAAGGCTTTGAAAGATATGAACTGAGTCGATGACGTTTTGTGAGCACTCTTCTTTGCTAGAACCTATCAATAAAGAGTCATCCAGGTATCCTGTACTTACATGACCCAGACTGTGTAAATATGCATAAACTGGCTTCGTCAGTTTCGTAAAGCATCTTGGCCCTTGAGACAGACCATTAGGTAAACATGTGTACTCCATCAGTTTACCGTTCCATTCAAATTTTAAGTATTTCCTGTCTTCTTTTGCTATTGGTACACTATAATACGCCGATACTAAGTCTACACTTGCCATCCAACAATTTGGCGTGATCAAATTAAGAGCAGATTTAAAGGTCTCCATTTTAAATTTCTTGTATTGGGTATGTTTGTTAAACTCCTTCAAATTCAATATAATTCGGTGAGAACCGTCCGATTTCTGTCTAGAGAAAATACTAGAAATGTATTCGCCCTCTTCATGCTGTGATTCTTCGATCACGTCCTTTTCAGCCAAATTTCTTATCTCCGCATTTAGCAGCGTTCGTTTCTTCGGCGTTGCCCATAAATTTTTTATGTTGGCTCATTATATCTATTTCTTCTGTCTCCTCAAGCTCTATACGCATTCCTTGGACCATTTGCAATATGTGTTCATCTGAAGTTAACTTCCTCCATTCCAATATGTGATTTTGTATTTGTCCAGCTTTAAAAGCCTCAATTTGAGTGTTCAAGTAAATGTATTGGTCGAGCGCTGTCTCGCCCTTGACTCTTACCTGTGGGGTATTGCTCTTTCGTGTTAATACTTGGCCCTCTTCGGCTTGTTTTGCATGGTTGGGCCTGGGCGGTAACTGCCGGCGTGATTGCCCCGCCCTCTCGCGTTTTAGAAACGCGGGTTGCTCTTCCCTAAAAAAAGAGCACCTGTCACCCCGCAAATTTCCCGTGTAGGGAGTAAATCTGTGGCTAGAGTTTGATGTAAGTCGTTTTTGTTCTTTTACATCCTTGCTATTTTGTTTTAAATTATCTCCATATAGCCATTCCGTGCTGTCACTTGGCATGTGGCAGATGTCCCTTATCTCATAAGGGAGCGCAGGTTTTTGGGCCATCTTCCTCTGGGAGGAGATTTGTTGCTGCGCAGTGCCAAGTAAGGCAATTGCATCCAGTGAACAAGAGAGTTTTTGGATCTTTTACATCTTTTAGTTCTTTAGCGCTGAACGCAATAGCCGTCGCGGCCTTTGTAATTAACCGCTGAACGGTTGTATGCTTGGCATCACCTTTCCTGCGTTCGGGCTTTAAAATTCCCCATATATGTCTTTGTTCGTCAAACGCACTGCTAGGTGCGGGCAATTTGACGGCCGTTTAAACATCTCAATTTTCTCCTTAACTTTCTCGTCCGTCATTTCCTGACTAAAGCACTGTGTGACAAACCCGGCAAGCGTTTCCGGGACGGGATCGGTAATATCGTTATTCATCCCGTATTCTTCACTTGCTGCCTGGAAAATATCATTGTCCTCTGACTCCATACCGTCCTCGCTCCCCCCGTCGCTCATGCCACATTATTTCCTTGTTTTGGAATAATAGTTCGTTAAAGTTATGCTCTAAGTTATTTGCACCGACTGGCGCTGTTTCCTCCACTCTACTTTCTTCTCCTTCATTTGCCTCTCTTTGTGGCGATTCTCCTCCAGAGAGAGAGAACTCGTTTTCTGAATGGCGTGGCATTCTAATTAATAAGTTGCCTGAAGCAATGATTGTCTCGCCTGAAGCGATAACAATAAGTCGGCCCGAAGCCCAAAATTTTAAGCCCTGAAGGCGATTGTAATAACAGCCTGAAGCTGACGATATTACCCTGAAGGCATTTGTTGTAATAATATTTCGAAGCGAATTATGAAATAGATTGTGTGAAACTTTGTGAACGAACTTGTCGATACTAGCGAACACAGACGACTGTACATGAAATAATGTAAGCTGTGGAGCAATGTTAATTCCTGTTCTAGATCTGTCGCCGCAAGGCGTCTTACCGTACACTCTCCGAAATAATGTGAACCACACACAACTTGGAATAAAACTATAAGACTAAAGAAGGTAAAATCCAGCAGGAATCCAAACCACGTGTGAACTCTCCGACCTGTCCGTGCGAAGTGACTCGACCTGGCACGGCGCGTATCTCATATTACCAAGGAGTGCCTGGATCTTCCCTCCCTATGCACTTTGCACTTGTAGGGAAGATAGAGTACTACGTCATCACTAAACGTGTGGAATTATTATTGGTCTAAATTTAGTCCATTTGATTTGAATTGCAATATTAGAATTTGTTATCGGCGAGCCAATGGCGGCAGGAGCGAATCGCGATTCGAGTCAGTCAGCGACAGGAGATTATATAAATCAAAATCATTCTAATCCGTCGGAGAGTCAGCAAAGACAAAATACAGACGAACGGCCTAGACCGAGCTCAAAGCAAAACAAAGTGACCAAGGCTCGTTGCTCCATCGCCCACCCCAAACAAAGAATGTCAAGACGGAAGCCCATTTTGTGGTGCGGCAGCATGGTCTATAACATAACCATGCGCTTACGAACGTGTGGGGGTGGGGGGCTGATATCAATCGATTTCTTTATTCACCAAAATTGAAAAACAAACCAAAATAATATGCGTGGACAATACTGCACTGGGAAGATGCAAATAATATTTATAGCTTGAAATAGTTTGAACATTTTTGTTTCTGCTCTGCCGTGTAATTTGTGGAGAATGAACTGAAATGTGAAGGGTTCGGCCGTCGAATTACTGTGTAGTCGAAGTTTCATCACTCCAGCCAGCAACCCTAAGGTAATCCTCTGTATAGGATGTTTGCACAAAGCAATGGCATCGTTCCCTCGTAGATCCGATGTTTACAGCATTGGCAGACGTCTGCTTGATTTAAGGATTCCACCCCTACGGTAATCCTACCTACTCTTCGTTTATATCTTACACAAATCTAAGTTGAATTGACGTATGGAAACTGGCAGGGAAATTCCATGGAATGTTTGATTTATAAGTGCCTCAACAAATTGAATACCGATGTATTCTTCTTTTAGGTGTGCTTCACTGTATGTTTTCCTAAGTAGGCAGAAAACAGCTAGTTCCCCCTTCTCCTCTCCCAATAATTCCACTCTGGACTTTTCATAGGTGCCATGCTCATTTACCATAATACATGTAATTACATTCTGGTTCCTTGGGCATAAAATTAAAGCCTGTCAAATTTATTGTCCCCTCATACATGAACATTAACTGAAGAAGCATAAGAACAACAGAAAATCTGTGGGGTCGCCTTTCTTCTCACAGCTTTTTCTTTTTGCCATATTTTGACAAAGGTAGGTTCGGTTTGCTGTCACCAATGGGTCGTAACGGGGATAAGCGCTGCTTTGGCTTCTTACCGCGGGGTGATGAGTCTGAAACATGATCATTACCATAATTTCATGGCTATCCCAAATAGAGTAGGCAAAGCACAAAAAGAAAGGAATATCATCCCTGCCTAAGCAAAGTGTTAAACAAGGAATATTTTCCCTGCCTAAGCTAAGTGAATAGTCAAGAAACATCTTCTCTGCTTGTGTACTTTCCAAACAGTGTCACGAAAAAGGTTTGTGGCCTTGTACGCAACTAGTCTAGGGGGGGGGGGGGTAAACTTTGCGGGGGAAAGCGTGATTTTAAAGTTGTTGACGAGCGTGAAAAGATACACACGACTCGCTTGAAGGTGGTACCGTGCGCAAAATCCTCTGGAGTATAAATAGGAGGAAAAGCTCACCACACGTGTTCCCCCAGAAGATAGCTGCACTAGTTGACGGTCCGGGCGACCGTGGGAATCCATTATGTTAGTTTTCTTTATCGCTTGAAGCTTGGAGATCTTGAAGAAGGCATGGAGACCCTTCAAGACAGTTTATCCACGACGGCGGGTGTGAACCGTCTGTTTTCTGTATCGATTGAAGCTTGGAGATTTTGAAGAAGGCATGGGAACCCTTCAAGACAGTTATCCACGATGGCGGGTGTGAACCGTCTGTTTTCTATATCGATTGAAGCTTGGAGATCTTGAAGAAGGCATGGGAACCCTTCAAAACAGTTCATCTACGACGGCGTGAGTGAATCGCCATTACCGTTTGAACCCTGGAGACGTGAAAGTGTGTCGACGAGGAGATCAGATGTTGACAGAGACTTTTTAAGTATCAGTAATTAAGTTATAGACAAGGGGGTTGGGCATTAGTTGGCCTAAGAGTGGTTAGAAATTAGTCGCCAAGTCCCCGATAGGGATTTTTGCATATCTTTGTTTTTCTTTGATTGTATATTTTGCCTTTTATGAGTTGAATGATTTGGCAGAAGTCACATGTCACTCATTATGTAATAAATATCGACTTCACTCCATATGTCCGTTGGTCGCATGTCTGCTTGCTTGGCTTGGTAGCTGGGTTTTGAAAGGAAAGTAAATTAAGAGAAGTTCAGGAAGGTGTTTCGTGGCAATAGGGATTGCATAGGCAAGGGAGAGCTCCCTTACTTATGGAAAGTCAATAGGTAGGGGATATGTTCCATACCTATGCAAGGTGAATAGGTAGGGAATGTCTTCCCCCTTACCAACTCGGCAGCGAGTTTACTTAGCATGCTACAGGGGAACCTGAATAAAAACGTTGCTAAACAGGGTCTCTCAAATGCTACCGAGGACACGATAACCGATAAGTATTGCTACAGAAAAGACAACCTGGTGCATCTTTACCGTAAGAAACACCATGCGTTACTCCGAATCGAGCCATCTTACCGAGTGAAGAGCCTAATTTTTCAACAAAACAAGCCAGAATTGTGATAAAAAAGAGCTCTTTCTAAACAAAAAATCACAAAACCAAAATTCCATTTGCGAATAAAATTCTGATCTTATTCGCAGACGTCTGTGAGATGGATTGTAACGGTATGAAAAAATAATGACATATACATCTTGTGTTTCTTAGAGTTGAAGATATGCAGGTGACAACAATGCCCCATGTAATGAATTTCACACTATTGGTAATAAGTACACCTATACTATATATATTTGTGGACTTGAGATTTTTCGTTGCAAAAGGCTTCTGAACCGCTCAACACTCAGACTTCAAATTTTATATGGTGCATCAGAATGGATGTAAAGGTGCACAGTTTTTAATAAAAGTCTCAAATCGGTGTAGTTTTTTTTTTATTGGAAATTATTGTTTCGCCGTCATTTAGATCTATTTCGAGTCATGGTTCGCCATTTTAAGGTTTCGTTATCACTTCCTGCGATGTGTTCACCATTAAACATACTAACCCGTGCGCAAATCATGCTGTTGTATGGGATGCGCATGGTGTCAACTCACAAAGGCAGAGCAGTAAGACTTATTTAAAAACAAAAACAAAAATAAAATAAACAAATAGGAACAGGCCAGATGAAGCAGGTCCATAATAACCACCCAGAACTGAAACCAATATTCAAACCGATTTATCCCGGGCAGGACCGGGGACCTCAGCTAGTAAGATATATTTATGTATTTATTTGCTTTGTTTCTCAGGCAATCAAAGAAGGTGCAGCGTGGCTTGAGAAAGAGGATGACCGCACCCATACACTCAAGGAAACTGGCCAGCTATTAGATAATGTTGGTTTATACCTGAATATCAAACTTGATGAATTCACCAGTAAGTATAATGGTGTGCAGTCTTAGGTCTGCTGAAAGTCTGGATCTGATTTTCATTGTAACATGTTGTTAATGAAACAATAAAATGTTTTGTGTGGTTGATACGAGAGATCTTGCACAGTGAATATTGCAGTGTGTTTTGTGATGTTTGAATTGCGAGGGCATTTATGCCAGTGAATAATAACAATAATAATTTTTATCATGTGCAGCAATTAAAGCATAGATGACAAATTAATATCAACTATTTTGTCAAGGCTTTGCAAATTCAGCATCAATCCCTGCATACCTATTGATGATTATACCCTGTAATGAGAAAGAAATTTTGTGGCATAATAATGTATTTGATATTTGTAGTGTAGTACCGCACTATGCAGTATTTTATAGACACATACATCTATAAGAAAAAAGCTTAGCAGATTTTTCTGACCCGTCCTATGCAGTTATTTCTGAATCAACCCAGCTTTTTGTGCACATTTCTTTCGGTGCTTTTTGAATGTAGTTAACATGTGAAGTGTTTACAATTTCTCTGTTTCACACACAATTTTTAAATCAAGCATTTACTGTTGCATCCACCATGTTGCGTTTTATCTGTATCCAGTACTGTTGGTAGTATACTTTTCAGGCCAAGCTTGACTCAGTCAATTACAGATTGGCAGTTGGCATGTCTTCACCCACTTAATTTCTGACTGTTGTCACGATTAAGGTTGATGGCCTTGTACGCCACGAGTATAGAGGGGGTAAACTTAGTAAGGGAGAAGGGGAGTTTTTAAGTTGTTGACTAGCATGAAAGATTACTATCACGAGGAAGGTCGGTGGCCTTGTGCGCCACGAGTCTAGAGGGGGCGAGCTTAGCAGGGGAAAACACGGTTTTTAACATTGTTGACGAGCGTGAAAAGATACACACGTCTCGCTTTAAAGTAGTCGCGTGTGCAAAAACCTCGGGAGTATAAATAGAGGAGAAGCTCGACACACGTGGTTCCCAAAAGGTATTCATTCCCAGAGGAAGACGTAGAGCGTAGCGGTCCGGGCGACAGGTGTAAAGTCGTGCCAGTGGGGACCAGAAGTGTTAGGTGTGTGAGGGATCTATGATGTTCCCAGTTATTTCCCAATAAGAAGAATTTATCGGTCCGGGCGACAAGTGGAAGGTCGTGCCATGGGGACCAGAAGTTAAGGAGTCCTGATGATGGGATGGGGAGCCTTCCGGAGCTCGTGATCTACGATGGCGGGTGTGAACCGTTGGTGTGCTATGTGTTTGCAGAAGTTGAAGAGTCCTGAGGACGGGATGAGAACCCCTCAAGGAGCTAGTAATCTACGATGGCGGGTGTGAACTGTGTGTTCTTATTTGTGTGAAGCCAGGGGCATCTGTTTCCCCTTTTATCGTCGAAGTTAGAGATCTAGGAAGGATCGTGTGAACTCTGGAGACGTGAAACTGCATCAACGAGGAGAGCAGCTGTTGACAGAGACTATTGAGTATACGTAATTAAGTTTATGGACAAAGGGGTTAGATCTAGATGTGATTTGGGGAAAGAGAGTAGCCATGATTTCCCAAGAGTGAATTTCAAATATCTCTGTTTTTGTGATTGTGTATTGGATTATCATGAATTGAATGTTTTGGCATAAGTTCTGTCATGCATTTAGTATTAAATATCGTTTAATTTAAATTTCACTCCATGTGTCCGTTGATCGCTGGTCTGCTTGCTTGGCTTGTTAGCTGGGTTTGAAAGGAAGGAGAAGTTAGGTGCACATCACACACGTGGTCGTGACAATCTTCACGCACGTGATCGTGACAATTGGGGGCTCGTCCGGGATTTGAAATTTGAATTGATATGATTTGAATTGATATGATTTGAATTGATATGATCTGAAATTGATTTGAAATGAATTGATAGGATCAGAGTCGATTGATCTAAATAAACAGGACGGATATAACTCGTCCGGGATATGAAATTTATTTGAAACTTTTAGGATCTAACTCGTCCGGGATATGAAATTTATTTGAAACTTTTAGGATCTAACTCGTCCGGGATATGATATGAAATTGATATGACATATACAACTCGTCCGGGATCTAAACTGTTAGGACACAAACGAGTGTTTCCATGTGGTAGAAATTTTTGTAAGTCAGACCAGCGGCCATGGAGATAAATACCTTTCTAACGTCACCAAGACCGGATGATTTATTAACCTTTAAGAAACCGGAGTTATTGACGATTAGTAAAAGATTGGGACTAGATTATGTAAAAGCCAACTTAAGAAAAGCAGAGATATCTAGATACATTGCTGAATATTATGTGGATGATGATGTGTTCGAAGAAAACGACCTAGCTCAGTTTGAAACTATGGCATCAGTAACTGAAGTTAATATTGAGTTACAGAAAGAGAAGATGCGGATCGAACTAGAGCAGAAAAAGCTAGAACACGAGGCACGAGAAAAAGAAAGAGATAGACAGGCGCAAGAAAAAGAAAGAGATAGACAGGCGCAAGAAAAAGAAAGAGATAGACAGGCGCAAGAAAAAGAAAAAGATAGACAGGCGCAAGAAAAAGAAAGAGATAGACAGGCGCAAGAAAAAGAAAAAGATAGACAGGCGCAAGAAAAAGAAAGAGATAGACAGGCGCAAGAAAAAGAAAAAGATAGACAGGCGCAAGAAAAAGAAAAAGATAGACAGGCGCAAGAAAAAGAAAAAGATAGACAGGCGCAAGAAAAAGAAAGAGATAGACAGGCGCAAGAAAAAGAAAAAGATAGACAGGCGCAAGAAAAAGAAAGAGATAGACAGGCGCAAGAAAAAGAAAGAGATAGACAGGCGCAAGAAAAAGAAAAAGATAGACAGGCGCAAGAAAAAGAAAAAGATAGACAGGCGCAAGAAAAAGAAAAAGATAGACAGGCGCAAGAAAAAGAAAAAGATAGACAGGCGCAAGAAAAAGAAAAAGATAGACAGGCGCAAGAAAAAGAAAAAGATAGACAGGCGCAAGAAAAAGAAAAAGATAGACAGGCGCAAGAAAAAGAAAAAGATAGACAGGCGCAAGAAAAAGAAAAAGATAGACAAGAGAAAGAACGAGAAAGACAACATGAGCTAGAAAAAGCCAGATTGGGTATTACTAGTAGATCACATGAACCTAGTTTTCTAGCGAGTAGAGAAGTAAGGTTGGTTCCCCCCTTTAATGAGAGGGAAGTGGATAAATACTTCCAACATTTTGAGAAGGTGGCCCTTAGTCTGAACTGGCCCAAACAACATTGGCCAGTAATGTTACAGAGCGTAATAAGGGGTAAAGCTCAACAGACCTTTTCGGCCCTTTCCATGGAAGACGCGGGGAATTATGATCGAGTGAAGGACGCGATATTGAAAGCCTATGAATTGGTGCCGGAAGCCTATCGGCAAAAGTTCAGATATTACAAAAAAATTGACAGTCAAACCTATATTGAGTTTGCTCATGAAAAAGAGGTATTTTTTGAGAGATGGTGTTCCTCGATGGAGGTATGTAAAGATTATGAAAAGCTTAAACAGCTCATATTACTAGAGGATTTCAAAACGGGAATCCGTGATGAAATAAAGACGTACCTCAATGAGAAAGAAATAAAGACGTTGCAAGATGCCGCTAAACTGGCTGACGAGTTTGCATTAACTCATAAAAGTAGATTTGGGCTCAGTAGACCGGGTAGAGTTCAGGATAGCTGGTCCGTAAATGATACTGCTGGCGATCCGAGGGGAGTCAAAATGGAATTCCCGCGGAGATCCAGTAGTTTCGATGGGAGAAGATCTGGTCCTAGTGAAAAAGATTATCATTTCCAGAGAAGAGATTGGAGAAACGAGGGATCAAGATGTAATAACTGTGGGAGATTAGGCCATAGAAGCTGGGACTGTCGCGCTCTTGGGAAAAAGAAGACTGGCCCTATAGCTTTTGTGGGAAGACCGAAAGTTATAAACGCTCCACAGCCTCGTAACCCAGGGAAGAAGTTAGAGACCATAAGGGAAGAATTTCTACCATTTGTGTCAGAGGGTCTAGTGTCTCTAGGGGAAAATTCCACCCCCATACCATTAAAAATATTGCGGGATACTGGATGTTCCCAGTCCCTCCTGTTAGATAATGTTCTAGATTTTAATGATGATTCAAATACTGGAGAAGTTAGTCTTATACAGAGTGTAGAGGGAGTCTTTAGCTCTGTACCTTTGCATAAAATTTATTTGAAGTCAGACTTTATAGCAGGTCGAGTGGTAGTTGGACTTAAGTCTGGTTTGCCAATAGAGGGAGTATCTCTATTGTTAGGAAATGACCTTGCCGGTGCTGGAAAAATACCTACTGTACAGTTTACTTCAAAACCTAGTACTGATGACGAAAGTGAAGATACAAATATATATCCTTCATGTGCGGTGACTCGAGCAATGGCTAAAATGGAAGAGCAGCCAGATGACAGTGAAGAGATTTGTAAAGAAGATAGGTCTACGGAATCCAGAGTAGATAATTCTTGTGATCTTTCTAATACTTTTCTAGGATCCATACTACATGAAGATGATGTCAGTCATTCCGATGTTATGCGGGAAGATAAAAATTTATCATATGATAGAGACCAGTTAATTAAAGAACAAGGCTTAGATCCTAGCTTACAGCCATTGCAGGATCAAGTTCTGAGCGACGAAGAACTTAATAAAGTACCAAAAGGGTACTTCATAAAAGATGGAGTCCTTATGAGAAAATGGAGACCCATTGATGTCCGCGCAACGGAAGAGTGGGCGGTTGTCTATCAATTTGTGGTGCCGAAACCATATAGGCACGAGATACTTGCCATGGCCCATAATTTACCTCTGGGTGGCCATTTGGGTATAAGGAAGACCAATGATAGGACAACGAGACATTTTTTTTGGCCAGGAATTAACAAGGATGTGGCTTATTTTTGTAATACATGTCACACATGTCAGATAGTGGGAAAACCAAATGCTGGAAAAAGAATGGCCCCTTTACAGCCCATTCCAATTTGTGGGGAGCCCTTTTCTAAGGTTATCGTTGATTGCGTTGGTCCTTTGCCAAAGACCAGCTCGGGAAATCAATATTTATTAACCATAATGTGTACATCTACTAGATTTCCTGAGGCGATTCCTCTTAGAAATATTAAGACACAGAGTATTGTGAAAGCTCTAGTAAAGTTTTTTTACTTTATTTGGATTGCCCAAAGAAATACAGTCTGATCAGGGCAGTAACTTTATGTCGAGACTGTTTAAACAAGTTATTAGTGAACTGGGGACCAGACAAATTAAGTCGTCTGCGTACCACCCAGAATCTCAAGGAGCTTTAGAGAGGTTCCACGCTACTTTAAAGAATATGATGAGAACATATTGCTATGATACCGAGAAAAATTGGGACGAAGGAATACATTTGCTGTTGTTTGCAGCTAGAGAGTCAGTTCAAGAATCACTAGGATTTAGTCCTTTTGAGTTAGTGTTTGGACATAATGTTCGTGGGCCGTTGGCTCTGTTAAAAGAAAAATGGGTCGGTGATGATCCTCAAATGAATGTATTGGATTATGTGCAGAAGTTTAGAGATAGGCTGCATAAGGCTTGTGAATTAGCAAAAGAGAATTTGGGATGTGCCCAAGAGAAAATGAAATTTTGGTATGACAGGAAGGCCAGGACAAGAAGTTTTAAACCTGGAGATAAGGTCCTTGTTTTATTTCCCCTGGAGTCAAATCCTCTCCAGGCTAGATTTTATGGACCCTGTGAAATTGAGACAAAAATTAATGATCTCAATTATATTATAAAAACTCCAGATAGGAGAAAGAGTACACAGTTGTGTCATGTTAATATGTTAAAAATGTATCATGAAAAGCCAGTTGAGATTGTTGCTGTAGTGAATGAAGTGGATAATGATATTGAGACACAAGAAGAGACTCAAGATGTACATCTCAGACGTAGTGTGATATACCCTAACTTGTCAAATTCAGAGATTTTACAGGATATTGATTGGAAATTACATTATGTGAAATTGCGTCCAAGAGAGCGGTTGAAAGATTTGGTGTGAAGTATCCAGATTATTTTCTGATGTTGCAGAAACATGATTTACACATATTATACACGTGAAAGGGAGAGAGAAAGTGATGGCTGAGTGCCTTTCCAGATGTCATTGAAGTTATGTATTTGAATTTTGTTTACCCTCATTTGAATGAAATTCTGATGTACTGAATTTCTTGTAAAAAATTTGCTCTAGGGATCAAAATTTTGTTTTGTGGGAAGGAGGTGTCACGATTGAGGTTGATGGCCTTGTACGCCACGAGTATAGAGGGGGTAAACTTAGTAGGGGAGAAGGGGAGTTTTTAAGTTGTTGACTAGCATGAAAGATTACTATCACGAGGAAGGTCGGTGGCCTTGTGCGCCACGAGTCTAGAGGGGGCGAGCTTAGCAGGGGAAAACACGGTTTTTAACATTGTTGACGAGCGTGAAAAGATACACACGTCTCGCTTTAAAGTAGTCGCGTGTGCAAAAACCTCGGGAGTATAAATAGAGGAGAAGCTCGACACACGTGGTTCCCAAAAGGTATTCATTCCCAGAGGAAGACGTAGAGCGTAGCGGTCCGGGCGACAGGTGCAAGGTCGTGCCAGTGGGGACCAGAAGTATTAGGTGTGTGAGGGATCTATGATGTTCCCAGTTATTTCCCAATAAGAAGAATTTATCGGTCCGGGCGACAAGTGGAAGGTCGTGCCATGGGGACCAGAAGTTAAGGAGTCCTGATGATGGGATGGGAACCGTTCAGGAGCTCGTGATTTACGATGGCGGGTGTGAACCGTCGGTGTCCTATGTGTTTGCAGAAGTTGAAGAGTCCTGAGGACGGGATGAGAACCCCTCAAGGAGCTAGTAATCTACGATGGCGGGTGTGAACTGTGTGTTCTTATTTGTGTGAAGCCAGGGGCATCTGTTTCCCCTTTCATCGTCGAAGTTAGAGATCTAGGAAGGATCGTGTGAACTCTGGAGACGTGAAACTGCATCAACGAGGAGAGCAGCTGTTGACAGAGACTATTGAGTATACGTAATTAAGTTTATGGACAAAGGGGTTAGATCTAGATGTGATTTGGGGAAAGAGAGTAGCCATGATTTCCCAAGAGTGAATTTCAAATATCTCTGTTTTTGTGATTGTGTATTGGATTATCATGAATTGAATGTTTTGGCATAAGTTCTGTCATGCATTTAGTATTAAATATCGTTTAATTTAAATTTCACTCCATGTGTCCGTTGATCGCTGGTCTGCTTGCTTGGCTTGTTAGCTGGGTTTGAAAGGAAGGAGAAGTTAGGTGCACATCACACACGTGGTCGTGACAATCTTCACGCACGTGATCGTGACACTGCACAATTAAAACCCAAATATGTCTTTCATTTAAACTTTCTTCTTTCTTTCTTTAGTCCATTATCTTTTTGAAAGTTGCCAAGTCCAACCTGAAATGACATGCATAATAAAAGGGCGCAGTCAGTGTGGGGAACAAAAATAATGCTCAATTTGCAAAAAAAGAGAAAAAATTCAATTTGCAGCTGTCATGGGCGAGATGAGTCAGGGTATGCGGGACTATAGCTCTCCGACTCACACTCGGACTATCATACAAAATAAACCAAGCAACACGAGAATAACTTTTAGTCAGGCCTGAAGGGCCATATAAATGTATTACAAATTCGACTGCATATTAAAATAATTATGGGTATTGCATTCAAAATACCAACTGCAGAAATTCAAACAACCTACATAAGTAGGAATAATAAATTATATTACTATTCGCTCTTCAATGGCGACTGCAAAACTACCGTTTCCTAATGGGGAAAACCGGTATGGAAAATTTCAAATCATTCAGTCTCGCTAACATGCAATTAGGAATGGCATATAAATCATCAAATGAATGACTGGTTCACAATGCACGGAATCGCTCACTAAACAAGTTGATATACTAAATCAACTGCAATTGATAGACAATTCCACTCTAAGAATTCCAAATGTGAGTGTTAACACAGCTCAGCTTAGGAGCACAAATTAACAGCTACTAAACAACATCTATCATATCATTCTTATGTTCTATTTTCCCGTCACTATATTTAGCGGAAAGCTGGTCTCCTTATGCAACAGTTCCTGGCACACACACTGTACGTTCACGTAGACACCTTGGAAACTTTCAGACCAAGATTTATGGGGTTCAAGCTCACCATTACCCCGCTCGCGTGTCCAGGCGAGCGAGAATTCTGAATATGGCTGTATGTACACTAGAGTCTGGTGCATCGAGACTCACGTCACTGCTAGTTCTCAACACAGTGTGAGCTTAATGCCTATGTCTTCTCCTTCTCAGGTGGGAGGCCACCGGAATCCCTCATTCTTCCCAATGCCAAAAATATGAATCCACTGGGAAATGGTGCGTTTCTGTTTTTATATCCCCGGAGGTTGCTATGGGGTCTCTCCTCTCATTAGTCGATCCGGCCCTAACTACAATATAACAAGTTTGTCTTACTAATTAACCCCTTTAATTCCCAAGACTGGCCTGCTAATACTTTCTGACTGTACTTCCGGTAACAGGTTTGGTTTCACCGTTAAACGCCCTCAATTATAGTTGAAAAACCTAAACTCACAGGTTCTAAATTCCTAGTTACAATTTAAGGTAAGTAAATGGTTTACATCTCCAACCCAAGACGAAGTTGCGAAAACTTAACTTTCACAGCGCTAATCGTCTAAGGGTTAACCCATTATTTAAAATTCGTGCTCCCACGTTTAGACTACCAACTCCCCTCTTATCCCTACTCTTTCCACTTTTCACGAGCTCGAAGTTCGTGAGCTCGTTAATACTTTCCCCGACCCAGTTAAATGAAGGCCGTCAGTTAAAACATTTCATGCTCAACAAAATTAGACAGCTCACGGACTGACAAAAAAAAAAAAAAGAATTCACTCTACGGCTCGTGACAGCAGCATTGATTTTATAACTGAATATGATATAACTGAAAGAGAACCAATTTGATTTTGGGTTGCAAAAAGGAAATGCTACCATTTATTTTGTGTTAATTTAAGAAATCAATAAAAATGACTGACTGTCTGTCAGAGACATTGCTGAATTTTGTTAATACCCAAACATGACAGCACATAATTATACTATTCTAATTTTTCTTCTGAAGTGGTGCATTTTGTCCTTTACCATTGGCAGAAAGTGAGATTTACCAGCGTCTATATGTATTTAAATATTATTCTATACGCACACTCTGATGATTAAGAAAAAAAAAATGATGGAAGCTCACGAAATGGAATTTGCATATTCAAATGACTTACAATTTCATGGAAAGGACAAATTTGTAATAATAGTATTTTACAGAAACTGGTATAGCACATTTTAGTGTGAATTTTTAAAAACGAAATGATGCTAAAATTGGACTAACTTCTCATTTTTTACAAGACTGTTCACACAAACATATCATATATTTAAGT
The DNA here is from genome assembly GCA_963931925.1 of Onchidella celtica. Classification (NCBI taxonomy): domain Eukaryota; kingdom Metazoa; phylum Mollusca; class Gastropoda; order Systellommatophora; family Onchidiidae; genus Onchidella; species Onchidella celtica. The sequence goes on along the minus strand of OZ007584.1, from coordinate 6,435,917 downwards.
CCAATCAGTGCCAGTTTTTTATGGTCCTAAAGTGTTTAAACCCGAACTTCAGTTGAGCGTGTGTAATATCCTAGTCATGAAAAGATTGCCTTAGAATCCAAACCACTGCCCAAGTTGGTTAAACTTTCTGCATAAAAAAGTCATTTTGATCTGAACATGAGCTTCTCTTATGGTTAATGGTGGCATATTTTGTTGAGGTGATCTTTGAAATTTGGTTTTAAAGGCTAAAATGTTCGATTCACTAATGACTTATTTTTGATGTTCTTTTCTGCCTTTGTTTTGGGGCTTTCATTTTACATTTGTTGTTAATTTCAAATGGTTTAATGATGAGGTCCACAATGCATACTTGCTCAATCAATGTATTAGACTGTACATTAATTTTTCTTCTTACAAGATGTTCACTTTTGCTGAAGCAATGTCAAGGTTTTAAATTTTTATTTTGTTTGTTTTCTGGTTTTTTCTTCCTTTTTTCATTGTTTCTTTAGACTTGTCATTTTTCATTATATCATACGGACAATCAAAATATACTGGACAGTTATAAAAATTGTGATGTTGTGAAAGTTGTTCTGCCAGTGTTTCTTCGAGCTTTTAAAAAAAATTCAACAATTTGATCAAGCTACTATTAAAACACTCGAATTTTGGGAAGGACAAGGAAAGAATTCCAGAAGCAGATATATCCAAGACCAACTCTGGGCAATTTAGATAGAAAGAAAAACAAAACCAGCATATCAGTACCAGTGAAATCAATTATACACCTGCTGTAAGTGTCTGTAAACACGTTTATGAAATTCTTGTTTGGTATCCAATAGGTATTAAAAACAAGATTGCAGATGGCACTATTGATGTTAATAGTGATGAGCAAGAGATGTCAGAGTCCTTCCAAGCAACAATGCAATCACTTTCAGACACAAGAGATGGAGGATCAGCAGGTAATATCGATTACTCTAATATACAGAAAAGTCATTTGTTTCTAATTAAATTTCTTCATGTGTCATCCTATGGTTCAATGGTACTACCCAACCTTCACTGGTTTTAGTATTTCATCATTTTATTACTCTAAAAAAAACTTATGTAATGAACAATGCCAATATGAATTTGGTAATACTAATGTGAAAGTTTAAGGTAATAGAAAGGCACTGATATAACATAAAACAAAAATTAATGTAAAATTAAACACCAGCTCTTTCCATAGAGTGTATATGATGGATGAAGATTTTACATGTAGTTTGATCTGTTCATTGTTGTTTCATCTAGTGGTTTTCGTGCTTAATCCAAGATTTAAATTATATCTTTGTTTTTTTTAAATTTCCTTTCAAATAGTGGATTTGAGGGTCATCCGTCAACTCCAGGCAAGGGTTGGAGTTCTTGAAGAGGCTGTGTGGTCTTTGAAGGCAATTGCAGGAGAACAGGGTTCCACAGGGACAGAATATCAAGAAATGATCAGCACACACAGTCAGAAACTGGTACAATTTGATGCTCGCTTGGACCAGTTGGAAGAAAGGGCATATGATTTAAATAACAGTGTTGAAGAACTCGAGAAAAATGAGAAAGAGCATGTTAAAAAGCTAGAAACGGTGAAACAGGAGATTGAGATGGCCAATGAATGTATGGACGATTCAGCCAAAAAGACTGAGTCTCTGAATACAGCCGTAAAGAAAGTTGATCAAGAATGTAGTGAATCTAGGCAAGCAAGTAGAGCACTGGAAAGCAGACTGACAACAGTGGAAGAGCATGGACAGCAAGAGATGGAGAAAGTGAAGACATATATCGAGAAACTGAAAACCAATGTAAGAAGTTTATTTTGCTGAATGAAAGCAGTATTATTTTGTTCTATTTAGTAGATGTCAGCAGCTAGTTATGTATGATGGTGTGCCAGTAGATAGGTGGGGAATGAACTAATTAGATGGATGAATACACAGGAATGTTGTTTGGGTGAGTAGACTGAAATAATATTACATAGTCAAGAGGGCTGGAAGTAAAAGTAGACTGTGGAATAGGAGACATACACTCAGAATTATGGTCCAACTTGGGAAGTTACTGCACTATTCTTCTGACACCCAACAATCACCAGTGTGCAGAGTTTCACAGTTCGCAGTTAGTTTACCTGCCGTACAGATTTATGTCTTCATGAATAGGAATGTTGTTACGAGACAGTTTTTTTTGGAATTATTTTTATATCACAACAGTATAGAGTAAAGGATATCCACATTTCATCCACACCACCAATTTATTATACCAAAGACTTTTCATTCAGCCTTTAATTCAAAGCAATCGAAAATTTGACAGTAACGGTTCATTTAATCACCTTATCATGTTAATGTATTGCATATAATATGACGGGGCATCTTCTGTGTTAGTCTCATTGTTAAAACAAGGGAAAGCATCATGAACAGTTCTCTTAAAATATCTCCATTACATTTATCTTTACAGTACACTCGGTTGTGTTGTCTGTTTAGGATCTCATACTGCTGTTTCAAAATCTAAAGCTTTTCAGTACTTTAAGTGAGTGTATTGCAAGTTGGTATGTGGACTGCTGGTCTCCATGAGCTCAATATGATATTTTTTTTGCTATTTGAAAAATCACCTTATTTCGTATGTTGCTTCTTTACATCATACAGAAAATGCTTCAGGTTGTCAGAATAGACATTTAATTGTTTTACTGGTCCATGGACGCTTCAGGTCAGGGACAGGAAAACTGTATTTGTGTGGGAAATGTTGGTTTTTAAAGAAGGGGCATGTCTCTATTCCTAGCCAGCACTCTTGAATATGGAATTGATCAAATTATTGTAAGTTGTGAATACCCATAGCAGAGTTGGAAATGAAAAAATGAGCATAATTACATGGGGCCCGTTGAGAATGAAATTTAAGTGTACATTCACCACCCTGCAAACTGTCACTTTGAAACTATACAGGCACTTCTGTAGAGATGCAAAGAGAGGGTCATTTATATCACAATATCCAAGACCCAGAGAAATGAACACAATAAATTTTGGGTATAGATAAGCAATTCACCTGTAGATGGATGAGATAGCTCTCTGAACTTCAAAACCCTAGGGTCAAGCAAGGAAAAGAAAGGGAACGTTGATGATTTTGACAAATATTTTCTTAGATTCAAGGCTTCAAAAGGTGATTCAGGCAAATCAATTTGTTACTCTACACAAGTTGAAAGATTGGCTAAAATGACACTGTGACCTTAAAATCTCAAAAACTGTTCTTTGTCACTGGTGCTGGATTCACGTTTCCAAAATCTGATGATAGCAGGTGTAGGCGTAGGACTTAGGTAAAGCTAAGAAAGCCTACCTGTTTCTTGAGTTGACTGTGTAGTGAGTCAACGCATCGCCTCCCTGCTTTTTAGTCCCTTCCTGTACCTCTCCATCGAGAGTGGTTTCCCTTGTGAGGTCAATGCGATCGTACTCCGTAGTGTTTATGTTTCGCATTACCCCACACAACCCCCCACCAGTATTGACCTCACATAAACCTGCTAGGTGGACGAAGTTGACGTCCAGACCTGGAGCTCTTGGAAACCGTAAGATGAGACCGCTGAGTTGAGGAAGGTGGAGGTGGAGGTGGAGGTGGAGGTGGATTGTTTGTTGGGACAGTTCTGGGCCGTCCACGTTTCGGTGGATGGGCGATAGGGACTGGTTGTGACGTTTCTATGTGGGCTGGTTTCAGGCGATCAATCGAAATTGTTTCTGTCCGATTTCCCATAAGTATCTGGAAAGTCTTGTCGTCCCGAGCGGCTACGACGTATGGTCCGGTGTATGGGCGTTGTAAAGGAAGTTGAGAGGCGTCGCTTCTAACAAAGACATACTTTGTTGTTGCCAAAGTGCTTGGCACATTGTTTAGAGGCCGGCAGTGTCGTGAAGTGGGAGTGGGTAGGAATGATTGGGCCTGGCCACGAAAGTCAGTCAGCTGTTCAGTGGCACAGAAAGGAGTGGCAGTGGCAGCAATCAGTTCTCCTCGAATTGTGAGAGGCTCTCCGTAGACTAACTCAGCCACTGAAGCTCCAATGTCCTCCTTTGGAACAGTTCTTAGGCCCAGCATGACCCATGGTAGTTCCTCCATCCAGTTGGGACCATGCAGTCGAGCCATGAGTGAGGATTTAAGAGTCCTATGGAATCGTTCGACGATTCCGTTTGATTGTGGGTGATAGGAAGTCGTGCGATGGATCCTAGACCCGAGTCTTACCATAATTTCCGTCCAGAGGGCAGAAGTGAACTGAGTACCCCTGTCAGAAGTAATGTTTGTTGGGATGCCAAAACGAGCTATCCATACACTGATGAGCGCATGGGCACAAGTGACAGTAGACGTGTTTTGAAGTGGTATCACTTCTGGCCAGCGTGTGCTGCGGTCGATGATGGTAAACAGATGAGTGTATCCCTGGGAAGAAGGGAGAGGTCCGACAATGTCCACGTGTATGTGACTGAACCTTTTCTTTGGTGTTGGGATCTGCTCAAGTGGGGCGTGGACGTGTGTGTGTACTTTGGATCGTTGGCAATCCAAACACTCTCTTACCCATTGTCTAACTTGTTTCTTCAAACCATGCCACACGAACTTTAGAGACACAAGTCGTGCTGTAGCTCTTGCCCCAGAATGCGAAAGGTTGTGTATGATGTCAAACACTTGACGTCGGAAATCTGGCGGCACCACTGGGCGTGGTTTTCCTGTGGAGATGTCACACAGCAGTTGAGGGCCTGTTGGTTCCACAGCTGTATGAACCAAACGGAGATTTGTGATGGCTGTGCGATAGGCCTGAATTTCCTCACTTGCGGCCTGAGAAGTAGCCATTGCTGAGTAGTCTACACCTACCGACACATTGGAGATAGAGCGTGAAAGGCAGTCAGCGGCGAAATTGTCTCTACCTGAAATATGCCTGATGTCTGTTGTGAACTGAGAGATGAAGGCCAGTTGTCTTTGTTGGCGACCAGACCAGGGTTCTGTGACTTTTGACATCGAGAAAGTCAGGGGTTTGTGGTCAGTGAAGACGCAAAATGATCGACCCTCAAGCAGGAACCGGAAATGACGAATGGAGAGATAGATGCCGAGCAGTTCTCTGTCAAAAGCGCTGTACTTCCTCTCTGCAGGACGTAAGCACCTACTGAAAAAAGCTAAGGGTTGCCACGACCTATCCACAAATTGTTCGAAAACCGCACCAACCGATTGTTCCGATGCATCACATGTGAGTGCGATGGGCACATCAGTGTTTGGGTGGGCAAGCATGGCTGCCTCTATCAGTGCTGATTTGCTAGTCTGGAAGGCAGTGCTCATTTCTTCCGTCCACTGTATGTGAGTGGACTTTGAGGAGTTCTTTAAAGCATCATACAGGGGCCGTTGAATCTCTGCTGCACGGGGAATGAACCGATGATAGAGGTTTATCATCCCCAAGTACTCTTGTAACCCTTTCACTGTTTGAGGTGGGGGAAAATCCTCAATTGCTTTGACCTTGGAAGGAAGAGGCGTAGAACCTAATGGAGTGATGTGGTGACCTAAGAAGTCAATCTCCGAGACTCCAAAAACACATTTCTCGAGTCTTACCACCAGACCAGCGTCACACAATCTTCCACAAACAGCGTGAAGATCTTCCAAATGTTGGGCCTCCGAATCGCTAGCTACAAGGATGTCGTCTATGTAGTTGAAAGCACATTTGAGGTCTTGGAGCAGAGAGTCCATCAAGCGCTGAAATGCTTGTGCAGCATTCTTGAGACCAAACGGCATGCGCAGAAATTCGTACAGGCCGAATGGAGTGATGATTGCCGTCTTTTTGATGTCCTCTGGAGCCATGGGTATCTGATGGTATCCACGAATGAGGTCGATCTTGGAAAAGATAGTTTTCCCTTTCAGCCCGGTTGAGAAATCCTGGATGTGAGGAATGGGGTACCGGTCTGCTATCGTCCTGTCGTTGAGGCGACGAAAATCCCCGCATGGTCTCCACTCTCCACTAGCTTTAGGAACCATGTGCAAAGGTGATGCCCACGGGCTGCTAGATCGTCGAATCACTCCCATGTCCTCCATCTTCTTGAATTCTTCTTTTGCAGTGGCTAGCTTGTCGGGTGCCAGACGACGTGCCTTAGCATGGATAGGGGGGCCAGTAGTAGGCACATGATGATGGACGCCATGCTTCACCTCTGAAGATGAAAAGGTGGGTTGGAGGATTTGTGGAAACTCAGAAAGTACTTTCCTGAACTTGTTGCTCTGCGGAGCAATAGGAGCGAGCTCTTGTATCGATGCATTCGCTACTTGATGGATGCTGCAAGGGTAGATGGCCAACGAGTCAGCCTTGATTAGCTGCTGGCCACGTATATCAACAAGTATGTTGTGTCGGCGAAGGAAGTCTGCGCCGAGTAGTGGCCGTTTCACATCCGCCATCACAAATCTTGCCGTGAAGACTCTATCCCTGGTCCTAATTGGTATGATACGCGTACCATAGGTTGCAATGTTAGAGCCATTAGCAGCGAGGAGTGGAGGTCCGCAGGTACCGGTGCGTTTGTCCAACAGTGTTGCAGGAATGACTGATACCTGTGCACCCGTGTCAACCAAGAAGCGACGTCCTGTGATGTTGTCGACCATAACCAAATGTGGAGAGCACGGGCCAGCAGAAGTTTGAGAGACGAGTGTCACTACTGCTGACCCTGCCTGGCGTTTCCCTGGTTCCTGTTGGAAGTTGAAGAGGAACGAGGTTTGGGGGCAGGATGTGTGCACGGTTGGATGCACTTGTGTGCCTGTTCTCCAAAACGATTGTGGTACCAGCACACTGACGAGATTTGACCACCGCTAGATCTAAGTCTAGGTGCAGAGGGTGATGGCTGTGTTGCAGCGATGTTTACCTCTAGCACTGAGTTGGAGTTTGGAATGACGGACAGGTACAGTCGGTCCGCTTCCTGTGCCAGTAGCCTGTAGTCAGCAGTGTGTGACGCTGCCAGGGGTGTTCTCACATGTTCAGGCAGTTGTTGTAAGAACAGGTGTCTGAATAGGAAACATGGGCTATGGGGTCCAAGAAGAGCCAGTATAGAGTCCATTAGTTCCGATGGTTTGCGGTCACCAAGTCCCTGAATGTTAAGAAGAAGGTGGGCTCTTTCTGATTCAGATTTGCCAAAAGCAGATAAAAGGAAAGCCTTAATAGCCTCATACTTGCGTTCCTGCGGTGGGGAAACGAGCACAGATAGAGCCCGTGTTGCTGTTTGACTGTCGAGACTGGCCACCACGTGGTAATACTTCGTGTCATCCACGGTGACGTTACGGATGGCAAACTGCGCCTCCGCTTGAGCGAACCACGCTTCTGGGTTGGTGGTCCAAAATGTTGGCAGTTTTAGAGAAACAGCCAACACTGCTTTGTGTTCTTCCATGGTGGAAACCCTTGGAATTTCGTTCCAAGTCCGGGGTCACCAATGTAGGCGTAGGACTTAAGGTAAAGCTAAGAAAGCCTACCTGTTTCTTGAGTTGACTGTGTAGTGAGTCCACGCATCGCCTTCCTGCTTTTTAGTCCCTTCTTGTACCTCTCCATCGAGAGTGGTTTCCATTGTGAGGTCAATGCGATCGTACTCCGTAGTGTTTATGTTTCGCATTACCCCACACAGGAATATTTTACGAAAAACTATACTTCCCTGCAGCCAGAAGCTAATATAATTATGTGGGAGATCTGAGAGCGAAGGAAGAAGACTACATCATAGTTTATTGAAATGAGAAAAAAATGAGAGTCTGCAGACGAAACCCTGAAAGGGAAAATTGCATGCAGCAGTGGTCAATGCATTATCGTTGCACACAGTGGAAATGGACAAAGATGTACAGTTTCATTTTCAAGCGAAGTCTACATAGGGTAGGGACCACCACACTGAAATGAATGGACACATTTTCAGAGAATGGTTAGGGATAACCCCTCTCCTGGGACATGGTCAATGCATTTTATCATAACATTGTAGCACAAGATGACAAAGCCCCAAAACTCTTCAACCACAAAAGACAAAATCAGTAGGTGGCTTGCACGTTGATGACAACCAATTAAAACCAGAGTTGTTTTGGCTTGTGATACAGACAATGATTATGAAAGTGCATCCGAACGACAGTTTAATCAAACACGCACTTCGAATTCCACCTTATCACTCACATTTTATCCCAATACAACTTAGGTGGGCTAAAGTAGAAGGGCAATGTTCACACAAACCACCATGTTTAAATTGTGTGATATCAAAGATTACATGCATGATGCACTTTTAAGGATACAAAGAGAATAATGGCAGAAATGAGAGAACTGTTTGTTTTCTAGCCCATTCTTGAATACCTAACCCTAGTTATGTCTCCACAGTGTTTCCTGCTTATTTTGCATTCTCTTTGTTCACAAAGTAAAATTCCATGTAAACTTGGGCCATGCGTCTCTGGTGGGATGTAAGAATATGCCTTTGAACGATGTTGAATCAATAATTGTGTTTACTGTAAAATTTAATTTTTAAGGCACATTCTTTGTAATATTTCAGAAAGCTCAAAAGAAATCACCGCTTTGAAAAATTCACATTTCCAGTGGATTTACAGCTGTTATGAAAATCTGGAAGTCATGAGAAATCTAACTTGCAGACAAAAGATTACTGCAACAATACAATAATCTGTTTTCAAGAAATTTGCAAGAGGCCAATGATACATGTTTCTAAATGCACAATAATGATCTTGTAATTCAGTGCAAAATAAATAAGTCAAATGAGATTGGCTGAGCAGTATAAATGAATACGATATCTCATATTGCTAACATAACAATCACTCTCAGCCATGGCTTTTTTTCTGGGTTTTTCTATACCACCGCTTGGCAGCTGTTTTCTCACTAGTCTGTGAGTTTTTTGTTGTTGTTTCTTTTCATTCTTGGTTCTTCATGACTGAGTTCATGAAATTCTTACAGGACTTTGACGAAGGTTGTCAATGCAAGAAAAAGACAAAAGGACAAAAGATGGCCTTTCTCTCAGTCGCGTCCTAAACGCTGTCTTTCAGAACTTCCATGAACTGTCATTAATCTCTTCAATCTCTCCATAAAATTTCAAAAGAATGTGAAATTTTTAACATCATTATTACGTGTCAGTTTTGGTTAAAAATGTGTAGAGAAAGGAAAATGATATCAATTTTTCATACTGATAAATTAAAACACGTAGTAACAAAAATAATACATGTAGTAACAAAAAATAACACACATTTGGCAGGTTCATTAGCATCGGAACGGGAGGAAAAAACATACGTGATTTTTTATTTTTTTTTGGTGGCTTTTGGTTTTGATCATTTGAGGGAACTTACTATTCTGTGACTTTGCATGAACTGAAATGTTCCTGCAGAACAAGATGTCATAATACTTGAAGTCAGAGACATCTATATTGCTACATGAAAAATTGTAAGTGTTAATGAAAAACCAGCAACACTTTAGTAATAAGGACCAACGTTCATTTTCATGTTCCATTTCCAGCACTCTGCCCTGTGCCAAATGATGGACAGTAAACTCAAACCTCTCATTCAATTAATGAAAATTTTGAACAAGAAAATCAAAGAAAAAGATGAACAAACACAAAAGGTGAGTAAGCAATGAGAGTAATTTCAGCTTCTTCAAGTATTTTTCTTATGCAGCTGTTTGAGCATATGACATTCAGATGCATATGACATTCAGATGCATATGACATTCAGATGCATATGACATTCAGATGCATATGACATTCAGATGCATATGACATTCAGATGCATATTGTATTCTTTTCTTATCAATTATCAGTTTTACTTTTGGATAAACTACATGTGTATGCCCAAACCAAAAATGATTCATCAGTCTGGTTCTGTTGGTGATAAAAAGATCGAAACAAACACACACATGCACACACACAGATCAAGAGTTATTGGCATATTTACATATCTGTCACAACTGGCGGGTGGTTGTCCATATAAATAAAAGATGTGTTTGAGACAAGCAGGATCATTTTTCAGTTGCAGATAGATACATCCTCAAGGCTCATGATTCGACATAAATAGGAACAAAACTAAGTTTCCATCTACATGTATGGGATATAAACTATGTATGTACAAAAGTGAAGTGAAGGTTTAGATAAAAGAGTCCAACAGTCTCAGCTGAGAAGTCATTTGCCGTTTCTTGTGCTTACATTGTAAACAGTTGTACATTGTGAAAGATCTGGATTTCAGGGAATGAAACAGGTATACTGAGGACGTAATGACATTCTTAGGTAATAAAGTGATTCTCAACCAGTTGTTGAATTTAATATATACTACAAAATCTCACTAATTTTGCCTAAAACAATTATGCAAATTTGGACAAAAATCCACCTTTTTTCATAGTAATCTCACATACAGAAAGAGATAATCTGAGAGATGAACCATATTATACAGAGATACTGCGAGAAGTCAACCTTGTCTTAAAAATAAAGATTATTAGATTAAAAAAAAAACAATTGAAAATTTAGGACAAAATGCATAATGTAATGCGAATGGGAAACTTTGAAAATGTTGATATTGGTAAGGAAATTTAGGTAACCAGAAACATTCTGTCTCTTAACATGAATTACTTTCTTCTTGCTGCTGTCTGAATGAAATCTGGTACAATGTTCACTCGCTTTCATAATGACTTTCCAAAGCAATATAGATTAGATAAAAAAAAGATGGCAGAAAGCGTCGGGTGCAATTATTTCTTAATTCAATCGGTTCATCAAATGGATGAGTGACTTGATTTTTTAATTTTATTTATATTTTCAAACTAACATTTTCTTCCCTATTGTCTTATTTTTGGAGATTTCGCTGTTATTGGCATTTACACCACACTTTTCTGATTTTTATTTTTCTTGTTCTTGTTTCTGTGGGGTTTTTTTTATATGGCCTTTAGCGTCTTTACAGACGGTCTTAGCAGCTAGAATATTCACTTTCACTTTGACTGACAGCTTCTCTCGTGGCTTATTCTACCAATGTTTGACCCGAGAGTGCGATGGCAGTGATTGCAGGTCAGTCTTTTGGGTTCACTTTGGCGAGTGTTTTCATTCCGCCTCTGTCGTTTTGTCAGGTATGTTTCTTTTGCCTTGAAGTCTATTGCGAGCGTGCCACTGCGCAATTTTTGTCTCCATCTGCTTCGATCACTTGCAAGGTTCTCCCATTCATTGGGGTCGATGTTGAATGCTTTCATCGTGACCTTGCAAGTGTCTTTGAATCGCAGATGTGGCCTACCTCTGGGTCGGTTGCCAGTAGCAAGTTCCCCGTAGAGAATTTGTCTGGGGATGCGATCATTTTCCATACGGTGGAGATGTCCAAGCCACCGCAGTCTTTTTTTGCCTAGGAGAGCCTGAGTTGATGGAATGTTGGCTCGGCTCAGAACTTCGATATTTGAGATCCTGTCTTGCCACTTGATCTTGAGAATTTTGCGTAGGCAGCGCAGGTGGAAGGAGTTGAGGGATCTTTCATGTTTGGAGTAGGTGGTCCATGTCTCTGAGCCATACAGCAGGGTGCTTAGGACGCAAGTTTGGTACACGAGTACCTTTGTTTTGATGGCCAGCTTGCTATTGTTCCACACCCTTTTTGAGAGTTTGCCAAAAGCTGTGGCCGCCTTTCCGTTTTTTTTTAGTGGTAAGGATTAGTTATTTTTCTAGAATTTTGCAGCAAGCTTTTTCGGCCTGCTGTTCTCGACTTTGAACTGCCTAGGTATCTTTAGGTATCTTTAACTTGTGCAACATGCACACAGGCTCTCTGAGTTTTTAGTCATTATTAGAGAAGACTGGGTGCTCGAGCCGGCCTACCACAGGCTCAAGTACAGGATTTTTCCCCTGAAAAAAAAATTCCAACATGCCTGCAATGACCACGGATCGAACCCGGTACCATGGGCATGAGAGGCGAGCACCTTGCGTCTGGACCACTATGTCCCCACTTTTTCTCTGTGTAGCAGTGTATGTTATTTAGTACCACAGTGAAAGAATGTGAGAGGATGCAGATGGCAACTGTATTATGTATAAATTTGACACGTACTAACTGAGAGATAAAAATGATTATATGTAAACCATATTCTTGCTCAAATGGATTTTCTCAAATGTCAACAAAACTGTCAAATGAGTCCTTTGATGCAGGAAACGATAATAATTACCAAGTCAAAAACTGAGATCTGCGTTCTCCAGTGTTCCTGGTTGAGGGACTGCTATTTTAACCTGTAACTGTGTCAACCATAGCATTGTTTTCTTGTGAATTCTTGGGCGTTCCATCAGTACAAGGATAATATATCAGAAATGAGGCTTGGGCTCCCGCAAAGCCACTGTTAAAGGAATACCTTAGATGTGCAAGAAGAGATTTTCCTGGTTGGACCATATCCAGAGCTGCACTTGAAATTGGGGCCTCTCCAACCTAGGGCAAACACTGTAACAATTTAGTCACTGCAAGGCCACAATTTAATCAATCAAATGTCTAATGTTACATCATTTTGAAGGATTGGATTTTTAAAGGTTTTGACAACGTCAATTTTTTTTCTGTGTCATATAGTATTTATTTGTTGCATTGCCAGTTTTGTTCCAATATCTAAAAAATTTTGTTTCTCTTTCATTTTGTTCATTCAGTTGTGCCTAAATGTAAAACGCGTTTTAACTGCTACATTGCTATGATTCATGTCACTGTTTTCTTTCTTGTTCCACTTCCTGCTTTGATTTCTCCTTTCATTCTTTCTTTGTCAGGTACTCAGGCTTTTAAAACTTGTGGAATTGTTGCAAGTTTGGGTAAGTATTTGATAATGGGATAATTCGCCCATGAATGTTTCATGATGAATAATGTCATTGTAACTAATAAGAGGAGGACAACGGTTATAAATAGCAAATGAAGTTAGAAAGCAAAGAATTGAAGGTAACAATGTAACGAGATCAGAATTTCATTTCTAAAAACGTTGGATTTTTGTGCATGTAGAAACTCTTTCGTCATTCAGGGAAATAAATCTAGTAATTGTCTTGGAAGGGTAACATCTGTAACACCAAGATCTTCAATCTTTGCCCTTGGTCTCCAGATTGTCTGAAGACTTTTTCATGTAAGTACTACTGCCTGTGTATAATTATATTTAGGGCCGTCGATGCTGGACACCAGTTATTGACTAAACCTCTTTAAAGTCTTGCATCCTGAGGTGAACTTCATAAACATCTACTGTAACAGACATGAGCACTTCTAAGAATTGTTGATGACATCTTAAGATCAAGCGATGAGGGCAACAGTACCATTCTTACGATGCTAGATCTATCAGCCGCTTTTGATACCATTGATCATTCGATACTCCTTGAAAGACTATCTCTAACATCTGGAATCTCTGGCATAGTTTTGTCATGGTTCAAGTCTTACTTGACAAAAAGATCTCAGTCAGTGTTTATTCAAGATAGTTATTCTACCAAATTCCAACTTAAATACGGAGTACCACAAGGTTCTGTTCTGGGCCCTGTTTTATACACCTTGTACATGTCACCATTAAGTAAAGTTTTTGTATCACACAGTATGAAATATCACATGTATGCAGATGACTCGCAGCTTTATGCAGCATCTCAGTTGGTTGACTTTCCTTCACTTGTGAGTCAAGTTCAAAATTGTTTTGACTCTGTAAAAACCTGGATGCGTACCAGCAAGCTCCAGCTTAACAATGACAAAACCGAGGTTATGCTATGTGCCACTGAATCAAAGCTAAATAAGATTGAAGTCAGTGAAATGCAACTAGCTGACACTGATATTCATTTTTCAGAGAAAGCAAAAAACCTGGGTGTCTTTTTGGACAAAAATCTTTCCATGGAGTATCAGATTAATTACATCACCAAATCCATGTTTTTTGAAATAGGAAGGATTTCACGTATGAAATCCCAGTGTCACAAATCCCAGACTGGGAGATGTAATAGTTTATGACAGGACGACAATCACGAACAAACAAGTTTAACACTTAACAAAACAACCCATCAGACTCACACATTTATTAAACATAATTATACATATACTAGCGCAATTACATACATTATATTATTGAAATGAACTGCCGTACAACGGCCTTATTCTCACATGCACTCTTCCTCGGATCCACGATCCGGTAGTTACTCCTAAAGGCACTTCGGCCTCAGCCTCTCCCCTCAGGGTCTTAATAGTACATTAATGATTCACTGGCACCGCAGTCTCTCAATATCACCTTCCTATTGTCATACACCTTAGCACTCCCCTAGCACCTCAGCAGGGCAATAACACATTAGTAATTCCATAGCCATCAACATGGCAACAACATAGTATCAGTTCACTAGCCTATCAACATGGCAACAATATAGTATCTCATTCACTCTCATATCTACGTCCCTGTCCGTGGCCTGACTGCCACGACTTTATGTGCCTCTACTGTCCTGCCCCGACAGCCTCACTTCTGGCCTATGTGTGGCCTCCGGCCCTATGCTGGCCTATCCCCTGTGCTCATCGAGGTGGCTCTGCGGCCCGTCCCCGACACCTACAAGAATAACATTACATTGGTATAATACCCTACCATTTCTATTCACTCCACCTCTCCTTACAATCCATGAAGCGTACACACACTAGTTCACCTTTCACTCACCACACCTCTTACGGTAACACACCTCCATCGGAGTACACACTACTCACTCGCGCTACAAATCCATGAACTCACTTTCATCTATCGCTCATGGCGCACATTGCTATATCCAATATCACGGACTTCCACATTCCTCACATATACTTATTCACATCATAGTAATAGACGAATATAATATAATACATCAATCATAATAATCAATCAACATTCTACATACCAGTCATAACTGGAAAGACTCTCACTAGTCTTCTCGACTGCTTCCTTTTATCTCTGCCCGATGGGCTATTATTCACAGATCCGCTCCCTAGGACCTTCTAACGTGCAGTGATAGTTATACAGCGCTTTCGCCTCCTTCAGACCCCGCCCCCACTACTCACAACAGCACGCTTAACTTGCTGTCTACTGTGAGTCATTCTTACTCTACACCCGCTCTGTAGCAATCCCCTTAATTGCACTCACTCCACTCGTGACATCATCCCCCACCCCAAAAAAATTAATGCAATTAATTTCAAATCGCATCAAGATGACTGTCAACGAGTGAGCGTGAGCAATACCTACACTAAAAAAAACTGACCTAGCAGTTCCCCTAGTATATAAAATACCGAAATCAGGGGAAAATATGGGGATCAATATGGTCTGAAATATGCATATATGTGTCACCTCATGAATAGCTAACTAAACACAATATCTAATACAGAATGAAAAACCATTCAACCTATCAACCATTCTTCATATCATATTTATAATGTCAATATTTTAAAGTCGACTCATTCACACAGATCCTGTCAATGTTCCTGTCCTCCGATGTATAAGCTGCTGAACTCTTGCCCTAGGCTCGACTAAGGTAGTCGGCGATATGATTGCTGGTTCCTGGAATTGGTTGAATAACGAAGGTATACGGCTGCAAAGCCAATGCCCATCTAGACAAGCGTGGGCTGGACGAACGATTCTTCGACAAAAATGTCAGTGGCTTGTGGTCTGTCTGGATACAAAATTCTCGTCCCATGAGATAACGTCCTAGTTTCTGGACGGACCAGACAATGGCAAGACACTCACGCTCTATCACAGAATACTTTCTTTCTCTCTGCAATAACTTCCTACTGACACAACATACAGGATGGAGACATTCGTTCTTCTCCTGTAGAAGACAAGCGCCGACACCAGAGTCCGACGCATCCGTTCTGAGGATAAAATTAGATCGAAAATCGGGTAATATCAAAATGGGTGACGATGATAATGCTGTCACCAAATTATCAAATGATGTCTGACATTCAGACGTCCACTGGACCTTATCGGGTTGTCCCTTCTTAGTAAGGTCAGTAAGAGAAGATGACAAGGAGGAAAAATTTGGAATGAACTTTCTGTAATAATTTAAAATTCCCACTAAGCTTCTGACTTGTTTCTTTGTTTTAGGGATTTGCAACCCTACTAACTTGTCAATTTTTGTTTCTTCAGGTCTCTGAACACCTCTACCCACAATATGTCCTAAGAATATTATCTCTGGACATGCCAAATCCATCTTTGCGGGTTTAGCAGTTAACCCAAAATGACGTAATCGTTGAAGAATTACTGTTAGTGTCTGAATATGATCAGACCATGTCGACGTATGGCATGCTATATCGTCAAAGAATGACACGACATTAGGTATGTCCTTCAACACTAATCTCATTAATCGTGCAAACGTCGCTGGCGCGTTTACCAACCCAAATGGCATGACCTTAAATTGGAATAATCCAATGGGCGTTTGGAACGCCGTGTATTGTTTCGACTCCTCAGTAAGCGGGATTTCCCAATACCCTTTCGTCAAATCAATCTTGGAAAACCACGTGGACCCGGCCAATGAAGCTATTAATTCCTCCTGGAACGGGATAGGCTCCCTATCGCCTACCGTAATAGTGTTCAATCTTCGAAAATCAATACAGAACCGCACCGATCCATCAAGTTTTTTCACGAGGACGATGGGTGATGAATACGGCGATGTTGATGGTTCTTATACATCTAACTTCAACATTGACTCAACTTCCTTTATGACTCTATCTCTCGAAGAAAACGGCAACGGATACGGTCTAAGAAATACTGGCTTATCCGAAGTCAACTTTATTTGGTGCTGAATCACCGTAGTGCGACCCGGCAAATCCGTAACAACATCCGGAAATGACGCTAATAGGGTCTCAAGTTCCCTACTCCTTGAACTCGTAAGGTCAGGGTTAATTTTTACGTCCCTGTAACCTTGTGTCGGAGTTAACTCCGGCAATTGAATTTGTAACTCCTCCTGCGCCTCGGTGTCGCTTACGTCACAGTCCAACTGGTCTACGACCCCCGTACAAGCAGTAGAGAAGACAGTCTCCTCTGGTCTTGTCTGTGCACACAGATACTGTGGTCTCTCATAAAATCTCTGTAGCATATTAACATGGAAAACCTTACTCGCTCCATCAATGTGGATAGCGTAATCTACCTTTGAAACAACTCGCTCAATAACATAAGGGCCTCTCCATGTCATCAATAACTTATTATGGTCCGTAGGTAACAACAACAGAACCTTGTCTCCTGGCTTAAAAATTCTCAGTTTGGACCCTCTATCTTTATAGTCTTTTGCTCTTTTCGAAGCGATACTAGACGCTTCTTCTGCTATAGTGCGCGCTGCAGATAGTCTTTCTCTTAAATCAACAAGGTACTGAAACCTTTTTAAACGGTTCCGAAACCGTGGGGATCTCTTGACGAGGAGCCTGGGGTGAACGACCCTTATGCGTCGTCTTTTGGCACGCACTGCACGTCTTACAATATAAACGTACATCTCTGTATACTGACGGCCAATAAAAGTTTTTCAGAACTCTTTCCTTGGTTCTAGTACTTCCCATATGACCCGCTAATGGAACATCATGGGCCAGACGCAATACTGTAGCAATTAACGACCGTGGCACCACGACCTGCTTTTGAACGGAAGCCACTGTGACGTACATACGGAACAGAATGCCCCCCTGGACAAAAAAAGAAGATGACCCGTTCTTATATCTCCTCGTTTTCTCGGTTCGCGCTTCCCCAAAACATGGGTTTAATGATGGATCCTCCCTTTGTAATCTCGCCAAGCGCTCTGGCGTGATATCTAGGTTGACCGCTGGCGTAGCCAAAGGTCTAATCTTATATTTATCACCTACCCGTCGACGTGTTTCGACCGCGGCGCAAAAGTCAATACCTTTTGATTGCGACCATGCTTGCACGTTCTCATCGGAAGGGGAACCTACCCGGGATACATTCCCAATGATGAGCTGGGCGCCTGGAAAACAACCAACGACTGCTTCGACTTCCCCGCTAAGGAAAGGTGTATCTATCATTATTTTTGCCATGGGTAATTTCTCAATGGCCCCCGAAAATTGGATGCACGGGACAGTCTCACCTGTAAGCTGTGAATCCCGAATGCAGTCCCTATGCACTCCCACAACGGTAGATCCTGTATCTCGTAAAACCGAGACCGGTTCGTCCCCAACAAACCCCGGACAAACCCTAAGACCACCTCCTGTATGACATGAATTTATGACGGGGATCTTTCTTCCACAAGGTAAAACACCGGAAGATAATAACTTCTCACAACTGGGACACTTAGAATACTGTCCGCCTCCGTTGTCCGATGTAACACACGCAGCCGCATGATGAAATTTATTTGGGGAGCATGGACTGGAGCTACTGTCCACGTTCGCCGCTATCCTACCTGCCGGGCAGTTCACGCTGATGTGATCTGCTCTTCCGCAGTTCCAACACTTCGCGGCCCTACACTCGCGCGAAAAGTGACCCACGCGTCCGCAAGTCCAACACTCCGCTCCCTGTGCTGCTCTAGGCCTGGGTCCCCGTGACCCCTCGCGACCGGAACTAGAGTCCCTATGCCGTCGGTCATCGGCAAAGGTCACAAATCGCCCCCGGCCATTACCGCGACCTAGCCCTCCTGCTCGGTCAAACTTACCGGATCCATATGCCGGTGATTGGTGATAGCCCCTACGCTGCCCCTGGGCTTGCCCACTATAGGCACTACGCTGACGCGACCTGTCCCCAAGTCCTGCCGGCGACCCCTCGACAACGGCGACGTACCCAGCATCTTGGACGTATGCCCTGGCGACCGGTTTGGACGGATGCGCCGTACGGTATGCCTCCGCCAACTCAGACGCCTCCTGCACCGTCGCGGGTTCGTTCTCTTTCAGGAAAGCCACCAGATCTTTGTGGCACGACGCGTACAGCTGGTCACGGATCATTAAGTCTTTCAGTTTAGCAAAATCCGCGCCCACATGCGCCAAGTCTACCCAGTTCGCGAAATACTCAGTTAGTCTCGCGACGAAGGCAGCAAAGTCCTCCCTGGTATCTGCACGTGCTCGCCTAAACTGCTCCCGGAAATATTCCTCGGTACGCGCAAATCGGCGAAGCAGCAAAGCCTTCAGCTTATCGTAATCTTGCACGTCTTCGCGCTGTAGCTCTTTAAAGTAGGTTAACGCTCGCCCCTGCAATAGCGACGCCAGGTACGTGGCCCATAATTCCTTATTTTCCCCCCATTGCAATTGTGCGTTCAGTTCGAACCTGTAAAGGAAGGCGTCTATGTCGTCCTTCCGGTCGTCGAACGTAGGGAGCTTAATCCTAACGCCACCTTTATTGGGTACCTGCCGCTCAACTGTTTCTGTTGGCGCACTCTTTTTGATTTCCAACTCCGCTATTCTTACTCGCGCGTCTGTCTCCCGCTCTTGAGCTTCTATCTCCTTTAACCTTATCTCCCTTTCCTGCTCCCTATCCTGTCTCTCCTGTCGCTGAGCTTCTAACTCCTTTAACTTAAACTCTCTTTCCTGCTCCTTATCCTTAGCCTCTCTTTCCTGTTGCTGAGCCTTAGCCTCTCTTTCCTCTTCTCTCTGTCGCTCTTGAGCCTCTTTTTCTCGCTCTCTATCCTTAGCACGCTCATCGCGCAAATCCGCCTGCTGTTCTTTAATCCAGCCGCGTAGCTCCTCTCCCTCCAGGCCAAGTTCCTTACCCAACTTCATTAGTTGTTGGAGTTCCGCCATTTCACAGATTTATGGTTATGGTATCTATTATAAGACGACCAACCTGTCGGTATGATAACTAACGACACGACCAGAGACCTGAGATCACACCAGATATAACAATACCCCGTTCAGAATACAATTCAGAAATTTACCTTTACAGCAAAACTAATTCTATATCTATAAAATGTATGCACTATTAATTATAAACGAAAATAGAAACGACAAGAATGAAGAAATATAGTAGAAGGACCACAAGTACGTCAAGGACAACGAACCAGACTAGGACAAAGACCTAAAAAAGAAAATATAATGGAAAAAAGAATGCAACCTAACCACGCCGATTACACAACAAGGTACGAACAAGAACAGAGTCTGAAAAAAAAGAACGTATCTATAGATAGGTAGAAGAGGGACAAGAGAATACGTCTTCCTGCGGAACAGAGAAGATATCGACGCTACAACTAAACAATATTACAGGTCCCTACAGAACTGTTCACTGTGATGAACGAAGTTCCAAAGTTTACCACACCTTTTTAAAAGGATAAACTAAGTTCAACACAGCAACCCCGCGCCACCGCCCGTATAATCAATTACAACGAAAACAGAAAAACAGCGGAAAAAGACAGAAGAAAAGACAGCCCTCAATCCAGGGTACAAAATTTCAGAATTTCACTTAACTTTCACCCTTGATCTAAATTTCTCCCGTTTTCTCGGAGCTCTGGCTGCTTGACCTCTACAGGCTGGCACACACACTCTCTGCAGAAATTTTAAATACACATTAATACCTATTCATAGCAATACATGCATCAATACATATTATTATTCATAAACATACATAAATCATATCATCATGAAATTTCCATTCATTCCACGAACAAAGACAACAGCACGAATTCCTAGCACAACAGAAAAACAACTAGATATAACGAATACACAATGTCAAAATGACCACAGGTAAACAGGACGAGCCCCCAGTGTCACACGGACGAGCCCCCAGTGTCACACGGACGAGCCCCCAGTGTCACAGGAAGCAGTGAAAACATTAGTTATCTCCTTGTTTTGTCTCGCCTTGATTACTGCAATTCACTCTATGCTGCTCTCTCAGATGAAAAGATTTTTAAACTGCAAAAAGCACAAAATTGTGCGGCTCGTTTAATTCTTGGAAAGTCAAAATTTGAAAGTAGCACAGAAATGCTCAAAATCCTTCACTGGTTACCAGTAAAAGCCAGAATAGAATACAAAATTGCTGTGTTTTGCTACTGTAGTGTCACAACAACTGCACCTACATACATCAGTGAACTTCTCTGTCCCTATGCTCCTCCCAGGACCCTGAGATCTCAAGACTCGGGGCTCTTGGTGGAACCTAGGTGCAACCTCAAAACGTTCGGCGACAGGTCATTTAGTAAAATTGGACCTGCATTATGGAACTCACTACCAAATTCCCTGAGATCAGCATGCAGTGTAGAGAGTTTTAAAAAACAACTAAAACCTCACCTGTTTAAAAAATATTTAGATAAATGATTTGTGTGTGTGTGACCGTTCTTTAGCATGTGTGTGTGCGCGTATGGTGGACAATGTTAAGCGCCTTGAGGCCTCGGCGAAAGGCGCTATATAAATGCTCTTATTATTATTATTATTATTATTATTATAACATTATTTTGTCAACTTTAAATGTCGTAATTATTAAAAGTTAAACCAGGCTCATCAAAGCTTTTGCAATGACGCATGCGGAGACTCCTACATAAAAAAAAATGAAAAAAATGAGAAGGCATTCTTGACATGTGACTTTGTTGCTTAATTGCCGCTCCATTATTGAAATCATTACGTTCTCGATAAAGAGACAGTGAAATGTTTACGGCTCGGAGTCGGTGTGGGGGTAATTGATGGAACTTTATCCTATTGCTTTAAGGTATAAAATTGTGTTATATTTACCTTTTAGTCTTTCTGCATCTGTGAGAACAGTAGAATAACAATTTTTCTCATACTCATGTTTATCATCCACAGTCTACAGCAAGGAAATAGTGACAACTAAAATACAGTACACATATCAACAATAGAAAAAAAAAAGTTAAAAATAAATAAGGAGAACTAACTGTCAATAGCATTGTCTGAGAGCACAGCAATAGCCACAATACCAATGAATGCAGTAAGTCAATAAGAAGACAATGACAAATAAACATTTCCAACGAGTTATGAACATAATCAAAGACACCACTGTATTTTAGATGTACATTTCAGATGTGAAAACTGTGCATAGAAATAAGCAAGCAGTTTTTGGAAAGGAATCACAAGCCATTGCACTGGCCCTTAGAGTCACATGACACACATCAGGTTTTTGCCATCAAAGTGACGGTTTTGTTTGACACAAATCCATACCAAAGTGGGGTTTGAATCTATCAGTTTTCATTATACCTCTGAGTCCCAAAGTGCAGTACAATACATTTTTTTTTTATTCAAATAATAATTGGAATTTGAGTTTGACTTTTATGGCGTGTCGGCATGATAATTGTCTTTATTTATTTTTTAGCATTTAGAGATATCAAGTTTAACACAGAACCAAATACATTCATGTAATTTTAATACAATGGTAAAACTCTAAAAAAGAAGTTATTTTTGTATAGATCTGTAAAAAGTTTTCTAAATGAGTATAAAATTTATTTGATCAAGTTGTAGATTTTAGCCTCTCTCAGAAGAGACAGGATGCATTGCGGATCCATGTCAGAAAATAATTCTTTCAACTGATCGGCAGGCATAATTGGTTTCTTCTGATATGCATGAAGTCTACAAATTCAGTTAGAATATGTTTTATTGATATTTGGCAAGTGCATGCGACACATTCGGGGGGGGCTCTTCCCCCTGAAGTAAAAAACAGCGTGTGTGGTGTATATGACTCAAACAGAGTCTACTAAGGACAATCTCACGTCTCCGATTTTTTTGAGAGGCATGGGTCCACTGTCCAAGTTGATCTTGGATAAATCGGAATTTATTTGATGTTTGTTCGTCCCAACTTTCCTGCCATCTTGATTTAATGAAGTTATTAATATGGGTTTAAAGTCAGTGTGTGGTGTTGTTACGTGTTGTGGTGGACGTTTCAATGTTTCTTTGGGCAGTGTGTCTGCTGTTTCATTACCCTTAATGCCAATGTATCCAGGGATCCAACAGAGAACAATTTCATATTTCCTGTTGGACAGTGTATGAAGACGTTGTAACAGATTATTGATGTCATGGTCTTCATGTTTTTTTTTTTAAGCCTGGAGGAAGGACAGTTAATCAGAAAAGATAATGAAGCTTCCTTGTCGGGAACTGGATATAACATTCATTAATATGTTCCTTTTTCCCTATCATGTAGGTTTGCTCCTCCATTCAGTCTATTCTGTATTGTTGTATATTGTATCCTTTTATTCTTTTTAGTTGAGTAGGCTACTTTGTGTCTGTTTCACCTTTGGCTCTGGTTTTATTAACCCGCTTTTTGTTATTTTGTGTCTGATTTTTTTGTCTTTTATCATTGTTATTACTTTTTCCTATTAGCTTTCACCATTTAATATTTTTACTGTCGTTCTGTCTGCAGAAGGAGCTGAATACAGATTCTAGGATGACAATAATGAATTTACTGGTAGGTTCCATGATTTGGAACTATGGTGATTTCTCTTTGAGTGCATTTAGAAGTGTAAACACATGTACAAAATACATCTACAACATCAAGGAGTTATATTTATGTGCTGAACTTGCTAACTAAGTACTAACCAGACATTATATCTCTTTATAATCACAGAGCAATTTCTGATGAATTCAAATGTGTCTTAAAAGACATCTCGTCAGACATGTTGATAATGCCGATTTTCTGAGTTGTCCTCTTTGTCTTCATTCTTGTTTCTCTGACGTTCTATCTTTTATAAAAGATTCATTTTTTTTATGCATTCATTCATTCATTCTTTCATTCTATTCTTTCTGATGTAACTATATTATTTCCTTGCAATTGTTCTTCTTTTCATCCTAATATGCTTTGCTTTTTTTTTTTTCTCTCAGGAGAAACTCCCTCATGATGACAGCATGTCACTTATAAGAGCATTGGTAAGTACATTGTGTATTTTCGGTAGTTATAATACTCGTAGAATTTCTTTTTTTATTTTTTCTCCCTTGCAGATTATGACACTTGTAGCCGAGGTGAAATAACTTACAAAAGTAAAACACGAGGCTGCTACTTATATAATAGTATGTTGTTGGCAATGCTTAGATAAAGAGGGGAGTTATATGGAACTGATCATAAAGGTGCTGTCCAAAAAAAACTCTGTATTTCCACACACTAATGATAATTCATTATTGACATGATATTTGCACTTCGGCAAATCCAAGAAAAATGTAAAGAACAAAACAGGCCGCTTATAACATGCTTTGTGGACCTAACAAAGGCTTTCGACACCGTAAGCCGATCTGGCCTGTATGCAGTCCTTAAATCCATAGGCTGTCCACCAACATTGCTAAAACTTATTGCATCCTTCCACACTGACATGAGGGCATGTGTCAACTTTGAGGGCTGCACATCCAATTCATTTGCTGTAAACAGCGGTGTGAAGCAGGGATGTGTTCTTGCTCCTACCTTATTTGGTATATATTTTGCAGCCCTACTCAAGAATGCCTTTGGTCAATGTTCAGGTGGAGTACTTATTAACACCAGAGTGGACGGCTCCATTTTTAATGTTGCCAGACTAAAAGCAAAATCTCGTACAGAGCATATTATGTTACAAGAGCTCCTCTTCGCAGATGATGCTGCAATCGTGGCCCAC
Organism: Onchidella celtica; assembly: GCA_963931925.1. Classification (NCBI taxonomy): domain Eukaryota; kingdom Metazoa; phylum Mollusca; class Gastropoda; order Systellommatophora; family Onchidiidae; genus Onchidella; species Onchidella celtica. Next base: position 6,411,570 of record OZ007584.1, on the reverse strand, counting down.
GATGAAACCACGCTCCAGGCTCTCATCAATAGCCTTGCCAAAGCCTGTGACAAATTCATGCTAAAGATCAGTGTCTCAAAAACTGTAGTTTTGACACAAGGTTTGAGAAACCCCAACCCAATCATGCTGAATGGCTCTCCTCTGGAGCAAGTGGGAAAATTCTGCTACCTAGGCTCAACCATCAGTGGTAGCACAGACATAACAACTGAAATAAATGCCAGAATAGGAAAGGCGGCCACAGCTTTTGGCAAACTCTCAAAAAGGGTGTGGAACAATAGCAAGCTGACCATCAAAACAAAGGTACTCGTGTACCAAACTTGCGTCCTAAGCACCCTGCTGTATGGCTCAGAGACATGGACCACCTACTCCAAACATGAAAGATCCCTCAACTCCTTCCACCTGCGCTGCCTACGCAAAATTCTCAAGATCAAGTGGCAAGACAGGATCTCAAATATCGAAGTTCTGAGCCGAGCCAACATTCCATCAACTCAGGCTCTCCTAGGCAAAAAAAGACTGCGGTGGCTTGGACATCTCCACCGTATGGAAAATGATCGCATCCCCAGACAAATTCTCTACGGGGAACTTGCTACTGGCAACCGACCCAGAGGTAGGCCACATCTGCGATTCAAAGACACTTGCAAGGTCACGATGAAAGCATTCAACATCGACCCCAATGAATGGGAGAACCTTGCAAATGATCGAAGCAGATGGAGACAAAAATTGCGCAGTGGCACGCTCGCAATAGACTTCAAGGCAAAAGAAACATACCTGACAAAACGACAGAGGCGGAATGAAAACACTCGCCAAAGTGAACCCAAAAGACTGACCTGCAATCACTGCCATCGCACTCTCGGGTCAAACATTGGTAGAATAAGCCACGAGAGAAGCTGTCAGTCAAAGTGAAAGTGAATATTCTAGCTGCTAAGACCGTCTGTAAAGACGCTAAAGGCCATATAATGATAATTCAACACTAGATATTAATTTACTCCTCTTACATCATCTTTATCTTTTACCACAAAGAAGTTCTTGACCTAGACTGCAGTCACGGCTGTTCCTCTACTCTCAAAATTTGTTAAATTAGTTTGGCTCAATTTTTTGTAACCCGATACACTCGACCATACCCTCAGCTGGGACGACATGTCACATCCCCATTGTGTCTTGACAGCAGCGATAAATCTCATGTCTCAGGTGTGGCAGTTCAGTCCATTACCTGTTTAGTGCATAGACAACAAAGGTTAAAGGCTTAAAAAGACGACTATCTGAACTTTGTCTTCACGATTTCTAAAAAAAAAAAAAAGACCATCAGTTAGGGCATCTTTTGCTCTTTGCACGGGTACGACTTTCAAACAGGACAAATCGCAGGAATTACTATTAACTTTGTATGTTTCTAATTCTGTAACCAATATTATTGATTAAAGCAATGGACAGCTTTTACACAAAATAAATCATAAATGGTAGGGATGAATTTTATTTAATTTTGCCGGGGCAGCGGCCTGTTCGGCCTGCTCTTTTCGATTTCCAACTGCCAAGGTATCTTTAACGTGCGCAACGTGCACACGGGCCCTCCGAATTTTTCGTCCTTATCCGAGAAGACTAGGTATTCGATCCTTTCCCCCAGTAGGATCAGGGATACGAAAATATGAGAAAAATCCCAAACTTCCAACATGCCTGCACCGGTCGGGTTTTGAACCCGGGACCCTTGGCATGGGAGGCGAGCACCTTGCCTCTAGACCACCTTGTCCCCCCTTATTATTATTAATAGTAATTGCCCCATTCTTCGAATGGTTAAGCACAGCATTCCAGACCGAAAGGAATCAGCACAAAGACATTCATTGATGTCGAGACACTTTGGGTCATCCACAAAAAAATTGGCTATTAATAGATAGATAGGAGAAATTTTCAGGAAATGATGACGTCATGGGCTCATGTGTTCGTAAAAAATGGAGGATCAAAAGTAGACAATTAGCGTCATAAAGCAAACTCAAAAAATACTTCACCACCTTTTCAAGACTCCAAATCTAAAAAAGAACCTTTTGCGGGTCGCAGGACAGGCACATGTAAAATTTCACGCAAATACGAGCTGTATGAGCGGCAGTAGATCTTGTTCAAAATCCCGTGATTCTTTTTTTTATATTATTATTACATTTTCCTTTCTTTAAGCATTGGCTCTAGATCTAGATCTAGTCTAGATATAGAGTTCGAGGCGTGAGAGGCCTAGCCTTTCGACAAAGTTTTCTTGGCATCACTGACACTCCGAGATCTATAATAAAAATATTTCATTTCGAGCTTGAAGCACACTATAAATGTTTCTACACAGTTTTCTTGGTATGAATGAATGGCACTCATCTCATCTGTATAACATTATACTTGGTATCAAAATTTTCTTGGCGTGGTTGGATCTCAAGTCAACTCTAGTTCGAGAGTTTACATTTCCGGTAAGAGGCGGAAATGACGAAATTGGCGGAAGTACGTTATCACGTCGTATTCGCAATCATGAATGGATAGCTGATAATTATAACTGAATTTCTGGGAAAAGTAAAGAGTTTCGGGAAAAAATGAGCTCGACACGTACAGGCTTAATAAATTTTACATACATGTGCCAAGTTTAATTTCTCTACGTTGCGTAGTAAAAAAGCCTTTGCGGGATCAAAGTTGGGCCCAAGCTCCATTATTATATGATTACTAAAGCAGCATTGAATAAATCCTCAATAGTTCACCAACGGTCGTCTCTTTTTTTTGGAGAGACAGAGTGCCCGAACGATTTAGGGATCTGTTTTCTTTTTTGGGAAGGCGGCGGGTGCCGTAGCAGAGGTCGCAGGTCAATCTCCATCTTGATCTTTTCTCTTTCTTCCTTCTTTCACTACCGCTTTGCTTTACTGAGCACTAACTGGGCAGTACAACTTTGGTTTGCCTCATAGTTTCAGTAAATTCCTTGTAAGCATCATCCCACAATTGATTTCATACAGCCAAAAAGCCCACCATGATCACTTAGCACTATAGATTTGGCAGTAAAATATGTGCAAGATTCTATTGACGTATAATATAGAAGTACAAGTTTACGAAAAGTTCCATTTCTTGCAGTACTATTGTCTGCCATTGATAAAGTAGTACAGGTCTACATGGAGAACATGGTGGAGAACAAGTACGCGGAATACTTGCAATCGGTGTCGATAATAAAAGGAAGAAGAGAGACTTAAAACCGCACTGAGAAAGCACTTTGCTCGTTTCCCCTTGTCTGTTAGTGGAAGTTCCACCAGTAAAATGAAGACAAAATACAAAAGTAATTTTTTTTTTTTTTGGTGAATTTACAGCAGGTGGCTGTTCCTGTGCTCCATGAAACAAACAAAGCATAAAATTATATACTAAAAATATTTGAATTTATCTCATTCAATATTGTTGTGAACTGGTGTTCATATACTATTTACATGACTCCCAGCACTGAAGAGAGAGAGAGATAGGGGATGGGGAGTGGAGGACTTTTTTTCCCCGTGAATCTGTAATCATCATTTTCATATGCATTTGTTATTAATTATTGGCTGCTTCATTTATACGATTAACATCTGAATAAAGAGTAGGTGGGAAAAAAGGAACGAAAACGTACATCGTATGCTTTTCACCCTTTCAAGTCACGGACAATGTCTATACTTCACAGTAAAGAGAATGGAATACTTGAAGCAATGAATGATTTTGCTTGTATTCTCCCATTTTCAACTGAGATGTCTGGCAGATATCGGCCAAAAAAATGAAAACCACTCATGACTCGTGAATGGTTGTCATCTCACGAACATACACTGAATCAGCTTTCTTATCATGTAACGCATTTTTCCAGGTAAACTTGCAAATGTGTGATTTTAAATCATTTTGTTTTTTATTGATTTTCCTTGGAATTTATTTGTCTTTGTAAAATCAAAATCATTGATGTCGATACTTCCACCTAAAAATGTGCAGGCCTATACATTTTTTGATAAGCATTTATAATCATTTGATAAGTCGTCCGTTTTCCAGCAAATGTCGTACATGTGTGTAACATTATTAGACACAAACTTATTTTAATTCAAAATCGGCATAAAACAGAAATATCTGTCAAGAAATCGTGTTAGAAAACAGCCCTGGTGACCAGCGAACCACGAACAGAGGTATCGTATTACCTTCACCGGCACCGCCGTCCCTAGCTCCTCCTTGCATATTAAGTTGGCAGACAGGAAGATCCGTGCAGTAAAGACACAGTACAGTACTTAGCAAGTCATTTGTTTCTTTACCGAGCATATTAATATCCAGTGTCCACAGTACTATGACTTCCACACACTGCACATAGGCTCCATCTCATTTTCCCTTTTTAAATCTCTGGCTTCATGGGGTTTGCACTGCCATGTAATTGTGGATGCTTGTCAAGAATGGCTGATTTTACAAAGCCGAAAAGAAAATAGCGCATTTTTTCCATGTTCAGTGACAACCTAGACCTCAGTAGACAATCTGAGAGAAGGAGAAAACAATGAACATGAAGAAGGCATTATTATATGTACGCTACATACGTTAGTGACTGTCTAGTTACAACTGAGAAGTTTGAATCCAGTATATATACATATATATATTATATGTACGCTACATACGTTAGTGACTGTCTAGTTACAACTGAGAAGTTTGAATCCAGTATATATACATGTATATATTATATGTACGCTACATACGTTAGTGACTGTCTAGTTACAACTGAGAAGTTTGAATCCAGTATATATACATGTATATATTATATGTACGCTACATACGTTAGTGACTGTCTAGTTACAACTGAGAAGTTTGAATCCAATATATATACATGTATATATTTATTGAATTTCAAAAGATGCAGTCTGATTTCTATGTCAGTTGAAAAATTAAGTGTACTTGGTCTCCTCCAGTTATATACTTTTAAGAATGGTGATAGCACAATTTTTGTCTGTATGTTGTCTGTGTCATTTCATGTCATTTTTCTCATCATGTTTTCTGTCTTTCTTGAATGTTTATTTATGTATTCTGTATTTTGTGTTTTTGCTTTATTTTGTGTTGTATTAGTCCTTATTTTTCTTTCACATTGTCTTTTTTTAATATTATTTTTTTCATTGTTATTATTGATACATCATTTCATTTTATCCACAGGAGAAGCTAGATGCTAATAGGTGCAATTCTTTGATGAGTTGTATGGTAAGTAATGATCCTGTATGTTTGATAATAAAATGATTTCATAAGCATGATAATTATTTTCACTGCAGAAGAAAAGCACTTTTAAGTGTGAATAAACTTCTTCCCATTCTTCACATAACATAAAGTAATTAATTCGGGCATATGATACATCTAGTGTAAGATTTCAGAGCATGTTAAAAGAACTGTATTGTGTAATCTCCCTCAGTCAACAAATAGGCTACATAAGATCAACTTCATTCATAAAGCACAACTTTACTGCCTTTATCTGCAGGTATCCAGAACACCTCCTATGTTACAGAACCCAATTTTCAACAGACATTCACACATCACATGTGCCTTATCCCATACTTTTCAATAATTGCCTTTAGAACATTTTAGGGTAAAGATTATTCTTTAATCATCGGTTAATGTCTGTTAATTTATGCTTCTTTGTGTCATGTTTCTATTTTATTTCTCTGTTTATGTATCTAGTGAATTCATTTAGACACATAATGTACTGTATTGTTCCATTACTTTAAATACTTTAAGCAATCCTTTATTCCTTCACTTGTGCTCTCTTTATTTTTTTCCCCTCAGGGAAAACTCTCTGTAACTGATGGCACAAGGCTGTTGAATTTGTTGGTAAGTCACACAATAGAAAAGGAGAGAAAAGTTCATTTGTATTAAACTGGAGGATAGATGTTGCTCCAAATTAGACATTGTCTATTAACATTGGATATTAACCCATTGTTCATTTTAATTAACCCAAATCTTTTTAATAGCGCCCACAAATTCAATAAAAAAAAACATTCAATTGAAGCAGTATTCATTTACATAAAATTTACGTTGTGATAGTTTTTCATGGCACTCACGTGTAGTAACTAAGTTAGCGAGTGTGTCTGGATTTGACCACGTGGATATTTAAAAATTAATGGCAACTGAATGAGAGAATAAATCTCCTTTACCAAAATATCAATTTCATGGCAGTGACCGGTGTAACACGGATGGAAATAATCATTTAATGATCCAAACATTCAGTAAAAGCAGTAGATTTTTATGACACACTTTTCTTTTCAGTTCTTCTTTACAGATCAATGTCAAATATTTAAAAGTTATACCAGCGAAAAGTTCACGAATTCGAGTTTATAATTATTTCCACGTTTTAGGAAGCATGCACTATGTTCTGTAACTGTCTAAAAAAAAAAAAAACTAAATTAGCAACAAGCCAACGACATCGGCGGGCGTGGGCATAGCGGGACGTGACTGACCTTTTGACTGCTTTTGACAGGGGAGTCCGGAAGGAAACTAAAAACATGGCGAAAAACAGCTCTGCACAATAGATAAAGATTAAAGACTTTTTTTTTTTTTTTTTGGCTCAGATTGAAATGCGATCTGTAATGTATTCATTTTGTGCATGACTCAGTGATTGCCAATAATTAAATACTTATATCTGAAAGTGAAATATAGCTATATACTTAAGCATACATATACAAATGATCTTCATAGTTAGATATGGAGTAGTGGAATCCGAAAAGTATAATCTGAAAGATAATAAATAAGTATGTATAAGTGTTACATAAGATAAACAAGTTGATAAATAAGTGCTTAACGATATAGCTGTCCATAGGGGATGTCCTGGGGGTCGGACTCCTCCGAAGTCTTTTATATCCCAGAACTCTCAACTATTGAACTCTGAGTTGTCAGCTGTTCTCGAACCTTTCAGGTCTTCTCATTATCAGCTGACTTGTTTTACAGTTCAGTGTTGAAGCACGAAATAATTTAAAAAATTAAAAAATAAATAAAAATTAATGAGAATTTTAAAAAAAATTTTAAAAATCAATATAAACCAAGGCTATTGACAATAAACTAAATAAATAAGTAGATAATTAGACAGATAAATAACTAGACAGATAACTACATGGTAAGGGAGAGAAAAAATTATATAGAGGAGGAGGCCACAAGCGATGTCAGAATGTAATTACTGGTCGCTGTTAATATTTTCTTACCAAATAATGATAATACAGTATCAGCAGTAACATAATAATAGTAGACTATGATCTGAGTGTACATTAGCTTTACTTCATGCACTTTGAAATACATGTAGCAGTTTTTGCATTTTCATCTTTTCGTCATTGCCTTTTTTTTTTTTTTTTCTCTCACTCATTCTTTCATGCGTTCCAGTCATCTTTCATGCTTTGTTTATTTATCCATTGTCGACATAAGGTACTTTTCTCTTATTTGCATTTCTGACTCAAATGCAAATTTCAGATTAATTGATTTCCCATATTTTATTTTACTGATGCACATTTTGGCAACCAGTAGTATAGAGTTTATATCATTAACGGTATTTTTGTTTACCAAGTGGTCGAAATCTTCACGTATAATTCCAAATAGCGCAGTTCTCTCATTTATTTCAATTTTTTCCCCAGTTTTACCTAAGATGTATTGAGCCACACAGGGCCAATAATCTTTCAGTTTTTCACAGTGAAAAAAGAAATGCTCAATGAAATCTGGTGTTTTACAGTGTTCGCATTTATTACTTTCCTTTATTTTCATTTTTTGTAAGAGAATATTAGTTGGGTAAATGTTATGTAAAATCTTAAAGTGCAGGAGCCTCAGTCTGGATTCTTTGCAAGCTTTAAAACCAGAACCAAAGTAAGGTTGTATGTCAATATCATATTTCCGTTTCCAGAATCCAATGCTGCAAATCGCGGAGTTTTTATTGTTTATTAACTTCTTTCTTATTTCTTTATTTGTTAACTTAAAGATATCTTTTGCCTTTTCATCTATCTCGTCTTCTGTATTTAACACAGGTCTGTCTTCCGCTTTGACTTTAACAAAAATTTCCTTCCATTCTTTTTTTAATGCGTTTGTAATTGCCCAATAATCAAAGTAAATTCCGGGATAGTGTCCAGTTATCTGAGCAATATCTTGCAAAGTTTTCCAGTCATTTTCTTTAAACATCTGACATACATATTTAATACCCGCTCTCACCCATTTATCTATCCACAGTGGCATATTTGTATATCTAATGTCATTGTTATTGAATAAAGGTTGTCCACCTAGACTATTTGCATCAATATCAGTTTCTTTTGCCCCATCCTTTTTTTCCAGGTCTAACCAAATTTTCACTACATTCTGCCAAAAAACTGAGTTTATTGATCCTATTGCTTTTACTTCTTTTGCTTTCACATTCGATTTTGTTAAATAGGGTAAGCTTACTAAGTTTTTGCAGAGATAACTAGCTAATTTTACTCCTGTTTTGGGGTATGACTTCTGTAAACATATTTCTTTAAACCACTTTATAAGAAAGACATTTTGCTGGTCCTTTATACTTATTACTCCTAAACCCCCCTCAGTTGGTTCTCTACATAAAGTGTGTCTCTTAACTTTTTCGAAAGCCTTTTTATTTGAGTACTTTTTTTGCCACAGAAACTTGAATATAATTCGGTCCACTTCAAATAATGCTTTCTGTGGTAGAGATAAGGCCTGGATAGTATAGTTTATCTTTGACAGTAAAAAAGTTTTGGCTATTATAGTTTTTAAATACAATGACATATTTCTTTTGGACCATCTCTGAATCAGAGTTTTAATACTGTCTATTTTTTCCATCCAGTTTTTTGAGATGTTAGAGATGCTTCCACTGTCGCGTTAAAATATATGCCTAATATTTTTATATTGCCTCCCTTTTCTACCCACGTTATACCTTCCCCTCTTTCCTCCCTTTGTTTATAACTTCCCACCCATATTCCCACTGATTTTTTTCTGTTAAGTTTTAGCCCCGAGATATTTGTAAATTGTTCAATTGCCGTCAATGCTCTACAGAGATCCGGTTTATCTTTTAAGAGTAAAGTCATGTCATCTGCATATTGCAGGAGTTTCAGATTATCTTTCATATTTCCTTGAGTCATAATACCTTTTATCTGTTCATTATTCCTAAGTTTTATTGCTAGCATTTCTACGACCAAAATAAAAAGGAGAGGGCTAACACAGCATCCTTGTCTGGCGCCTCGCTCTGTTTTAAACCATTTAGAGATCCACCCTCCATTCTTTACAGCACTCTGCGTATTTGTTATTATGGTTTTAATATAATGTATAAATTTGGGACCAAAATTAAATCTATCAAGAGCTTCCAATATTGTCTCTTTATCTACTGTGTCGAAGGCTTTTTGGTAGTCCAATGACACAATCAAGCCCCCCACACCTTCTTTGTCTGCATAATTTATGACGTCATCAATCAGTCTAATATGTGACGTAATTGCCCGTCCTTTAATAAATCCACTTTGGTTGTTATGCACAATATTTTTTATTACTTTCTGCAGTCTCGACGCCAACACTTTTGTTAAAATCTTGTAGTCAACAATTATTAATGTTATGGGTCGCCAGTTAGTGAGATCTTCTCGATTGCTATTGTTGCCTTTATGTAGCATAGTTATTATTCCCCGCTTCTGACTAACCGAAAGTTCCCCATGCTCTATCGATTCTTTATAACTATTATGTAGAGGTTTCTTTAACAGACGCCAAAACACTTTATAAAAACAAGCCGTAATTCCATCGGATCCTGGAGCCGAGTCATTATTAAGTAACTGTAATGCTTTCCCCATTTCCTCCATATTAATATCCAGATCACACCATTCTTTGTCTTCCTCTGTTAATCTGTCATAAGTTATACTGTCTAGGAAATTATCTAATTTATTACCAACTGCTGTCACTGGTGCTTCTTTAGTATAAAGTTTTTCATAATATTTTTGTGTTTCTTCCAAAATACCTGACGGGTCTAATTATTTCACCATTCGCATTTTTAACCTGTTTTATTATATTACACGTCCCTCTGGCTTTTTCCAAATTTAAGAAGAACTTTGTGTTTTTTTCACCATCCTCAATCCATTTGACTCGGGATCTAATTATTGCTCCTCTAGTTTTTGCAAGCTGTTCAACTTCTAATTTCTTTTTCATATTTTCATATTCTTCCTGTAAATGTATATCATTCGTGGAATGTGCAATACGCTTCGACATAGCATTGACTTCTTCTTCCAATTTACTATTGTTAGATTTATTGACTGGGTGACTTTTACTGTATTGTATACATTCTAGGCGTATTGCTGCTTTCAGCAGTTCCCATTTTGTTCGATAATCTAAATTATCCAGTTCTTTATCTACTATAAAATCGGATATAAATATATTCATATGTTTTAAAAAACGATTATTATTGATGTATGAAGCATTAAACTGCCACCTCGAAGAGCCTCGCGGGAAATTGTGTTCTAGAAATTCTATACTAACTGCGCGATGGTCTGTGGAAGAAAAATATTTAATTTCAGTATTTGTTACACATGGCATTAGTTCTTTATCGCAAAAAATATAGTCGATTCTTCTGGCCACGAAAGGTTCTTTCCTACACCATGTAAATTCTTTTGTGCCTTTGTTTAATTCCCTCCAACAGTCATCTAGATTCCATGTCTGTACTAACTTTGAAAACATTTCTACTTCTTTTTTTCCATGCGGTGCGCCCGAAATTATATCTAAATCATTGTTTAAGATCATATTAAAATCTCCACAGACTATTAGACTGCTCCGGTCTATCTCACTCATGATGTCACTCATCATCATCATCATCATTGCCTTTCTCAGCCTGGATCAGGGTATAGGCCACCAACAAACACTTTCCATCCCTCTCTATCATGGGCCAGTCTCTTTACATTATTCCAAGTCTTTCCGCTTCGTTGCACATCATTTTCTCTGGCTCTTCTCCACGTTCCGCGCGGCCTTCCTCTTGATCTCTTGCCCTGGGGATTCCAATCCAATACCTTCTTCGCGATGCTGTTTCCTGGCCTCCTGAGAGTGTGGCCGATCCATCTCCATCGCCTCCTACCAATTTCCTCTCTGACTGGGCTCTGTCTTGTTCTTTTCCAAACAATTTCATTGCTGACCTTGTCTGTCCATCTGATCTTAAGTAGCTTCCTCAAACATCTGTTGATGAAAACTTGGATTCTCTTTATGCAGGCCTGGGACGCATTCCAAGTCTCACACCCATACAACAGGACTGACTTCACGTTCGAGTTGAATATCCTCAGCTTTGTTTTTAGAGATATATCCTTGGTGCTCCAAATCTTGCTTAAGGACGTGAAAGCTGCCTGTGCCTTTCCAATTCGTGCTTTGACTTCTGCCTCTGTTCCTCCCTTATTGTCAATGATACTACCAAGATAGCAGAAGGACTCTACATCTTCCAGTGGTTGATCTCCTACTTTGACTTGTTCGCTTGGGGGTGCAACAATTTTTAGGACCTTCGACTTCGCAGGGTGTATCCTCAATCCAATAGATTCTGAAATTTTGTTTAGAGCTGTAGTCTTTGCTTGCATCTGGTCATGTGTGTGCGACAATAGTGCCAAGTCATCTGCAAAATCTAGATCGTCCAGCTGTGTCCATGGGGTCCATTGTATGCCATTTCTTCCTCCATTGGTGGTTTCTTTCATAAGCCAATCAATCACCAGAATAAACAGAAATGGGGACAGCAAACAACCCTGCCTAACACCAGTCTTGATATCAAAGCTGTCAGTAAGCTCACCATCGTGTACGACTCTGCAACTTGTCCCCTCATACATGCTCTTGATAAGATTCACCATCTTCTCTGGGATTCCATAATGTCTCAATATTCTCCACAGCGTTTCTCTATCGATGCTATCAAAGGCCTTCTCGTAGTCAAGGAAGTTCACTATCAGTTGGGAGTTCCACTCTAGCGACTGCTCTACTATAATTCTCAGCGTGGCGATCTGGTCGGTGGTTGATCGATTACTCCTGAAACCAGCTTGCTCCTCACGAAGTTTTTGGTCTGTTGCATTCTGTATTCGCTTGAGAATAATCCGATTGAAAACCTTTCCTGGGATGGAGAGAAGTGTGATTCCTCTGTAGTTACTACAATTGCTGAGGTCCCCTTTTTTTGGAAGCTTCACGAGGTGTCCTTCCTTCCAGTCCTTTGGAAACTTGCCTCCGATCCAAATCCTCGAGAATAGTGAGTGCAGATCCTCTGCAGCCCCAGCAGCATCTGCCTTCAGCGCCTCTGGTGGGATCTGGTCTGGTCCAGCTGCCTTGCCTCGATTTAACTGCTTTATGGCATCATTAATCTCTGCTTTAGTCGGAGGGTCGCAACTGATCGGTAAATCATTTCTTATGATGTCACTCAGCCGCTCTATAAAGCTTTCACGTTCCTGCGGCTTTGCTGGACCATAACAGTTTAATATCGTGTACAGTTTATTTTGTCTTTCGAACTCAATTCCTATACATCGAGTATCAAATGTCAGGAATTTTAACTTGTCAACATGATACATTCTGTTCACTAGTATGATCTGGCCTTTGCTCCTATTAGTATCAGGGCAGAAAAAAAATTCACCCGTCCATTCTCTCATCCATTCAGTCGCTTTCGCTTCAGATACATAGGTTTCTTGTAGACAGACAATGTCATACTGCTGAAATGTCTTAAATAATAATCGGCGTTTTAATTGTCCGTGAAGGCCCCGACAATTAAGGGACACTATTTTCATGGACAATGTCTAAGAAAGAGATAGATAAAGAGACAGGGGAAGAAAGAAAGAAAGAAAGAGCGCGCGAGAGAGATAATGACAGAACACCTACAAGGGCAGGCGTGGGTAGAGATCAGAGTCCAAAAAAAACGAAGTCCGTGAACAGGCCAAGCCCGTGAATAGAAACACTCCTCTATGGTGACTGATTAAGTTTCACTGTTTCCCTGCTCAAACCAATCGACGTTGTTTTGTTGTTGTTTTTCAGCCTGTTCTTCTCCTGCCCCAGTCATTGTCCAAGCCTCCCCCCTCCCGTTCATTCCCCCCATCACTCCCTCTATCACCAGGTACTCTCTCGCCCTTTTTTCTCTTTTCGCCTGCTCTCTCCGAGCTGGCATTGCGCTGTCTCTTGGTGTTACCGTCCGCTGATCGTGGCCTTCTTACTCCCGCTCTAAAAAGATCCAGGGTACTTTGTTTTTTTGTGAGCACATTTCTTGCTCTCTCTATTGCCTCTGTTCTCTCACTCTCACCCTCAGGCTCGACCTCGACGTTCTTTTCCTTTGTTTGTGTTTCATTTATTTTCACGTTTTCTGAGTTTTCTGTGTCAGACGTTCTTTCCGTCTCCACCTCTACCTGTTTAGTATCTGCTACTTTTGTTTTCACCCCCCCCCCCCCGCTCTTGCTCTCTATAGTAGAGAGAGGCCAAGAAATGATTCCCCACCTTAGCTGTTTTTGGTAGAGACGAGGCTGGGAGGTCAATGTAAACAAACCTCCTGCCGGTTTTAAAACGGGTCAAGCCGCCCTGTTCGTCCCTATAGTTTTCTTCTTTCAGCTGTGATCGCGTACTAACCGCCAGCCTTTTCAATATGCTTTCAATTTCGCTGTTTGCGACTGAAATTGGCACATTACCGATTATAAGTTTCGTTGTCGGTTTCTCTCCTCCACCAGACACGATGAAGGGATTTTTGTCCAGGACAGTTAAAGATTGTCCCCTCAGTTCAATCCCTTCAATAAGCAGTAATCTCCTCGCGTCTATAGACAGAGGGTAGATTCTCCACAACCCCGATATTTTTTGGGCCCCATGAATTGATCCTTCCCCGGCGACGTCCTCGCATGCCTGACAAATTTCTAGGCCCCCGGCCGGTTTGTTGGTATCCGGGATTATTGCCTTGTCGAGAATAAAGCAGGCTGATACAGTACTTGCGGTCGCCATCTTCTAACAGAGCCGTGGGTTAACGAACACGGGTTTACGGCGCACGAAAAAATGAAAAGGAATAGTAAAGACTTACGTTACAATTCACAAAACCTTACCAACTGCGAATTTCAATCCACAAAAGAGAAATCTAACACCACCACGCGTACACAGAACACATAGATTGCCAACAATCCAATTGTTTTGCAGCAACAAAATCAGCGTGACCGACCTCGATCCGCCATTCACCGGAAGTCAAAGATTAAATACTTGTTTTTATTATTTTCAATTACTTTCATTCTATAAATTTACATGATAAGATAAAAATATCAGAAATGCATGTAATTGTATCAAAGTTACATGTTGCCATCAACTACCTGCACTGATCTTCTTGTTGTGACTTTTGATCGTGTCTGTGCTCCATCTTTTATATCTATATATGACTGTCTGCTGCAGTTCTCCAAGATTATAAGCTTATTCCTTCACATCTGACTCCGTTTCTAGTGTCAGTCATAATAATCAATAATGTATATGTACTGAAATGTGTATTAATGGAGCTATGCAGCTACGTGCATAAAATAACAAGTCTAATTAATTCAATTTAAATGACATAAAATTATGTGCATTTTAAGAAAGAATTACTTTATTGTTATACAGTAGATTTGAAAAATAAATCAGACAATTCCCATGTTTGTGTCCTACATGTACACAAATCTTGTTTGTTTAACTTTGGAAAGAAATAATTTAGATCGATTTCAATGATAGGCTAATTAAGACAGCTCGCTTACTAAAACATCAAAGTTTCAAGTTAACTTACGTAAAACCTTAAGAACTGCAGACTGGAGAAATTAATCTGAATGTTTTTTAATGAGAACTCGCCAAAGATTAATTCTCCTGCACAGCTGAAAATGACACTTCAGAGACTACAGAATCAAAAATGTTCTTTAAAAAAAAACACATAATTTTATATCTGGTGACGTGGCACAAGTATTAAGTTCTTTCAGTTGATACAAAATACATTGAGTGCCCATGTTTATTTCTTGTTTTTTTTGTTTGTTTGTTTTGACCATGGAATAGAAGGTTGGATTGGGATGGCCATCTTTTCAAGTTATGAAGAAAATTGTCTTAGTGTTAACGTCAGTTACAGGTGGGAGTTAGTGTAGAATAATCTCTAAATTTATCACTCTCACCCGCTATCTTTACACAGACAAACTATTGTTATTTTACCACTGTTGACCAGGCCAATACATTTGAATAGTACAAGGGAAAAACAGTCATGGTCACATGAAATGATTTTCGCCATACCCATGTCCCCTCTCCTTCCTATTTACACGTTTGGTTTATGATCCTTGTCTCCGGCAAATCAAATTTCAACATAGAGCTGCCATAACAATATATAAATCGCCAGTTTAATTGCAAGAAGCAATAGCGCACTTTCAAACTCCAAAGACTGATTTACTCAGTTTCTGCATATTTGTTACTATAAAATGAAAAAAAAAAGTCAAGAGTAATTTATTTATTTTTTGGTGAGATTACAGCAGCTGGCTGTTCCTGTGCTCCATGGAACCAACAAAGCATATATACTAAACATATTTGCATTTATCGCATTCAATATTATTGTGAACAGGTGTTCATGTACTATTTACATGACTCCCAACCCTGAGGAGAGAGAGATAAGATAAGATAAGATAAGATAAGATAAGATAAGATAAATTTTATTCGTCCTTGTACAAGGAAATTTGTTTTGATCATTGAATACATAACAATACAGTTACAGAAGCAGAAAGTATGATACATAGCGCGCACACACACACATATACACACACACTGATAAATTAACTAAATTAACAAAATTAACAGTGCACACAATAATGCTTCCCTAACTAAAACACATTGACCTGACACGCAGGACATAATTCAACTGTGCACAGATTACGATCAAGATGACGACATTATTGTAACATCCTAGTTGATGATGGAATAAACGATTTAAAGTAGCGCTCAGTTTTAGTTTTCTTTGACAACAGCCTTAAACTTCTTACAGATCTTATATATTCCTTGTTCAGGGGATGTTGGGGGTCATTTATAATAATATTAGCTTTTTTAATACAAGCACCAGTGTACAGCTCATCAAAATATGGCAGGTCACAGATACAAATTTTGGATGCTTTTTTAATTAAATTATTGATCTTATTTTTATCTTTTTGTAAGATGTTTCCTCCCCAACAGACAACTCCATACATCAAAACGCTCTGAATAGCCATGGTGTAAAATATTTTCAGAATGCTTTTGCTAACTTTTAAAAAGCGGAGCTTTCTGAGGAAATACATGCGCTGGTTGGCTTTCTTGTATACATATGTTACATGCGCATGTCAGTTAAGCAATGAATCAATAGTAATGCCAAGATATTTGGCCTCTGTGACAATTTCAACCTCTTCATTGTTGATAGTAAGAGGGCAAACAGGATCGTTGTTATTTTTCCTAAAGTCAAAAACAAGCTCTTTTGTTTTCTTAACATTCAGTAGAAGATAGTTGTTATTACACCAACAATGAAAGGATTGTACAATGTTAGAATATTCGTGGCCAGAGATAAGGGAGGAGGAAGGGATGATTTATTTTCCCGTGAATCTGTAATCATCATTTCCGTGTGCATGAAATGTATTCCATATGTTATTAATAATTAGCTGCTTTATTTATACGATTAATGTCTGAATAAAGAGTAGGTGTGAAAAAAGGAAAGAAAATGTACATCGTATTCTTTTCACCATTCCAAGTGTCTATCTTCAACAGTAAAGAGAATGGAATACTTAAAGCCATGAATGATTTTGCTTGTTTTTTTCAATTTTCAACTGAGAAGAATGGCAAATATCGGCCATAAAATGAAAACCACTGATGACTCTTCAATGGTTGTCATCTCACGAACGTACACTGAATCAGCTTTCTTATTATGTAATGCATTTTCCCAGGTAAACTTGCAAACGTGTGATTTTAATTTTTTTTTTTTTTTTTTTTTGTACAGAGTTTCCTTTGAATTGATATGTCTTAGTAAAATCAAAATCATTGATATCGATGTGTCCACCTAAAAATGTTTAATCCTATGCATTTTTTGATACGCATTTGCAGAAGAGATGTTCGCTTTCCAGTAAATGTGCTATATGTGTGTAACATTATTAGACAAAAAGTTATTTAAATTCAAATTTGGCATAAAACAGAAAATCTTTCAAGAAATCGTTCTAGAAAACACCCCTTGTGTCCAGCGAACCACGAACAGAGGTATGGTATTACGTTCACCGTCACCGCCGTCCTTAGCTCTTCCTTGCATATTAAGTTGGCAGATAGGAAGATCCATGCAGTAAAGACACAGTACAGTACTTAGCAAATCATGTGTTTCTTTAACGAGCATATTAATATCCAGTGTCGACAGTGCTGTAACTTCCACACCCTGCACACAGGCTCCATCTCATTTTCCCTTTTTAAATCTCCGAGGCAGATACTGGATATGTCAAGATGGTACAGGTGGGGCGTTCTGGATTCATAGGCTTTGCACTGTCATCTAATTGTGTATGCCTGTCTAGAATGGCTGATTTTAGAAAGCCGCATTTCTTCAATATCCAGTGCCAACCTAAACGTCAATAGAAAGCCTGAGAGAAGGAGAAAAGCTTCGAAATGAAGAATGCGTTATATTATTTTGCATATATATACACTACATATGTGAGTGACTATCTAGTTACAGCTGACAAGTTTGAATCTAATATATATACATGTATATATTTATTGAAATTCAAAAGATGCAGTCTGATTTCTATGTTAGTTGTAAACTTAAGTAATTGGTCTCCTCCAGTTAAAAACATTTAAGAATGGTGATAGCACAATTTTTTAACTGTATGTTGTCTGTGTCATTTCATGTCATATGTCTCATCATGTTTTCTATCTTTCTTGAATGTTGTATTTATGTATTCTATCTTTTGTATTTATGCTTTTGTTTTGTGCTATATTCGTCCTTATTTTTCTTTCTCATTGATTTTTAAAAAAAAATTTTTTTCTTCATTATTATTGAGAAATTATTTCATTTCATCCACAGGAAAAACTAGATGCTAATATGTGCAATGATTTTATTGTAAGTAATGGTGTCGTACGTTTGATAATAAAATTATTTCATAAAGTAATTAATTCAGGCACATGATACGTCTGATGTAAGATTTCAGAGCATGTTAGAACAAGTGTATTATATAATCTCCCCCCAGTCAACAAATAGGCTACATAAGATCAACTTCATACATAAAGCACAACTTTACTGCCTTTATCTGCAAGGTATCCAGAACACCTCCTATGTTACAGAATCCAATTTTTAACAGTCATTCACAAATCACATGTGCCTTATCAAATATTTCTCAATAGTTGCCTTTAGAACATTTCAGGGTAAAGATTAGTCTTTAATCATCTGTTCATGTCTGTCAATTTCTGCTTCTTTGTGTCATATTTCCATTTTATTTCTCTGTTTAAGTAATTTCTTTTTGAAAAAAACGTATTTGTGTATCTATTGACTTTTTTTTGACACATAATGTACTTTGTTGTCCATTACTTTAAATACTTTAAGCAATCCTTTATTCCTTCACTTGTGCTCTGTTTATTTTTTCCCCTCAGGGAAAACTCTCTGTAGCTGATGGCACAAGGCTGTTGAATTTCTTGGTAAGTCACACAATAGAGAAGGAGCAAGAAGTTCATTGTGTAAAACTGACGGATAGATGTTGGTCCAAATTACACATGTGAGATTTTCTCTTCCTCAATTCAAATTTCTTTTGCAGTCTATGTGAACAATTTGTTTAGTTTTGGATTTCCCAGTTTCGTGGTTTCCTTTCAAATCCTGATTGGTTCTTATTTCCATTCTTTTAGTCCATTATTTCACTATTTGTGCTAAACATTGTGTTGTGACCACTGTGTGTTTGTTCTGCTATTCCCGTATTTGATGGTGTGATGTAGATTTTAGTGCTTTCAGAAAACACATTTTACAAACGTGTGTCTTTAAATATGTAGGCATTTTGATTAACCCAAATAACCCAAATCTTGGTAATCATCCCTCGAAAATCAACACAAAAAAAACCCATTCAATTGAAGCATTATTCATTTACGTAAAATTTCTTGTTTGAAAGTGTCCCAGGGCACCAACGTCTAGTAACTAAGTCATCGAGTGTGTCTGAATTTGACCACGTGGATATTTAAGAATGAACGGCAAATGAATGATATAATAAAATATCAATTTTATGGCAGTCACCGGTGTGATACGGCGGGAAAAAACAATTATTTAATGATCGGCATGTTCAGTAAAAGCAGTAGATTTTTACGACACCCTTTTCGTTTCAGTTCTTCTTTACAGATCAATGTCAAATATTTAAACATTATATCAGGGAAAGGTTCACTAATTCGAGTTTATAATTATTTTCACACTATAAGAAGCATGCAGTATGTTCTGTCTTGTCTAAAACTGTCTAAAAAAATAAATCCTACATTAGCGACAAGCCAACGACATCAGTGGGCATGGGCACAGCGGGACGTGACTGGCCTTTAGACTGCTTTTGACTGGGCCGTCCCACAAGAAACTGAAAGCACAGCGAAGAACAGTTGTGCAGAAAAGATAAAGATTAAATATATATTTTTATTATTTTCAATGAATTTTATGTTATAGATTTACACGATAGGATAAAGATAAGATAGGAATACAATATACGTGCATCAAAGTTACATGTTGCCACCAACTACCTGCAGAGATCTTCTTGTTGTGACTTTTTATCATGCCTGTGCTCCATCTTTTATTTTTTTCTGGCAGTGACGGTCTGCTGCAGTTCTCCAAGACTATCAGGTTATTCCTTCACATCTGACTCTTTCACTAGTGTCAGTCATAATACTCAATAATGGACATCTACTCTTATGTACTGAAGTGTGTATTAAGGCAGCTACATGCATAAAATAACATAGATCTAATCATTTCAATTTAAATCACATATAATTATATGCATTTTAACTGAGAATTACTTTATTGTTATACAGTGGAATTGAAAAATAAATCAGACACTTACCCATGTTTGTCGCGATGTGGGTTAGATGGGGATAATTCGACTGACACTCTTTCGAGGTCCGCTCCCACAATCGACGAACACACAAAAAAAATACTTGCACTCTAAAAACTAAATAAATCAATTGCTTTGATTTTTAGCAGAACTGTAGGGCAGTTTAATTACAGGAATTAATGTATCAAATATAATTATAAATATAAATATCAATTCAAAGGCAACTGAATCTACTAATGAAACTACAGCTTTCTATAAAGACTAACTTATTCACTCTAACTACTTGCAGGTCATATGAGTTATATGCCAAATAGAATCCGCGCACGTGGCGACGGATATAACAGTTTAAATTCTATTAATTCAATGAGACGTTATGATATGGACATTTCCTCTAGACACGCCATGGAGAATGCTTGTACAACCATGCGTTGTCTGGCGGTAGCTCTGAAACTGTCTTCAAAAGTAAGTAGAACGGTTCACTTTCATCATTACAAATTAGTATGGACTCTCACCATCCGGCCCTCACTGGGAGTGAGAGCGCTGGATGTAAACGCTGTGGGTTTATATCAAACCAAGTAGCTTAGGCTCTGGAGCTTTAAAATCATGCTCCTCACAATATGGACTGCTCAACTGCGTCTTAAATGTCTCTCATCTGGCTGAGGACTATCGCCGTCCACCTCGTAAATGGATTGTCTACATGTGGCCTCTATCTAAGCTCTGCACGGGTTTAAATACTAAAGCTATGTCTCGACCTTCCGTCCAGATTCGTACATTTGATTGGTGCAACCACCTCTAGCTCAGCTGCCGAACCGAGTTATTTTAAGTAACAGCCCTACGCAACGACCTTGGGTCGACATCAAAGGTCGAATCACTCAAGACAATAAAATGTAATTTTATAGCAATAAATTCTTAACATGTTCAAAACCCCGAGCTTTTACTCTGGATCACGGATTTTCTGTACGTCAACAGACGTCTCAATAACATTTAATTCCTACTCACCCCTTCCCTCTCTACTAAACCTAGTTCAAAACACGAGATATAAAAAGTGCTCAGTCATGCACACCTACGCTGTCCGTCTATCCTTCCCCACACCTTCTGTCTATCTATTAGGAAAAAAACTGTTCAAAACAAATTGTTTACGAGACCAAGTTATGCTGGCTCGCACAATAATTACGTTTGTAAAAATTACTCACTGCTCTCTCACAAAAATTTACTCAGTGGAAACATTTATGAATCAAATCTGTTCTTGACAATGTTTGTGTCCTACATGTGTAAAAAACCTTTTTTGGGTAACTTTGGAAAGGAAGACTTAAGATCAATTTCAAAGATAGGCTGATTATGACCGCTTGCTTACTAAAACATAACACTTTCAAGTTTACTTAGGTGTGGTTCGTCCGTCGGAATCGACGAGGACCATCTAGTCATCCTGGGGGGTAGGTGGATTGGGTTCTGTGGGTGCGCAGATGGCTAATCAGACCAATTCGAGCCTGGAACGTTCTGGCGCAGTGTGGGCATGGGATGGTTAAGGATGTCGGGGACTTGCTGGCACATTTCCTGGCCTGTCTGCGTTTCTCTGCTGCAGCGGTTATGTTTGCCTCACTGAGTTTGGCGCCTTTGTGGACAGCTGAACGCCATTTTAATCTGTCCATTGCAGTGACCTCCCATGTGTCGTGGCTGATGTTGAAGGCCTTCAGAGAAGCTTTCAGGGTGTCTTTGAAGCGCTTCTTTTGGCCTCCATGGGAGCGCTTGCCGTGTTGGAGTTTGCCGTACAGCAGTTTTTTGGGGAGCCGGTAGTCTGGTAAAAACCTTAAGAACTACAGCCTGGAGAAATTAATCTGAATGTTTTATAATGAGAACTCGCCAAAGATTAATTTTCCTACACAGTTAAACATTACACTTCAGAGACTACAGACTCAAAAAAGTTCTCAAACAAAGTAAATCATAATTGTATATCTGGTGACGTTGCACAAGTATTAAGTTCTTTCATTTCATACAAAGTACATGGACTGCCCATGTTTGTTTGTTTGTTTGTTTGTTTTACCATAGAATGGAAGGTTGGATGGAGATGGCCATCCTTTCAAGTTATGAAGAGAATTGTCTATGTGGTAATGTCAATTACAGGTGGTGATTTGTGTAGAATCCTTTCTAAATGTATCACTCTCACCCGCTATCTTTACACAAACAAAATATTGTTCTTTACCATTGTTGACCAGGTCAATACATTTGAATACAACCATGGTCACATGAAGTGATTTTAGCCATACCCCTCTTCTCTCTCCTCCCTATTCGCAAGTTTGGTTCATGATCCTTGTCTCTGGAAAATCTAATTTCAAAATAGAGCTGCAGTGACAATATGTAAATCAGCACGTAAATTGCAAGAAGCAATAGTGCACTAAGTCTTTCAAACTCCAAAGACTGATTTGCTCAGTTTCCACATATTTATGACTATAGGTTATTTTCCCTCTGTGATCCTCACTTAACATCTCTACATACAACCAATATAATTTATGGTATCGATGCATGTTTCAGAACAGGAGATAATTGAACAATTTTGAAATTAGAAAAAAAAAATGAATTATCTCAGTATCTCCCAATGTCTACCATACAAACTTCATGAATTTCCTTAGATTACAATCCGTATTCAGTAAGATGAGCAATTTAATATTGCAAGCTTTAAAACATCGACCATATCTACTGGTTATTTACTCCATCCATTTGTGGAAAGATATATCACATCTAAATGGTCTTTGCGTATTTATTTACAAGTATACATTTTTAGCACATTCTTTAACAAATGTTCCACTTTTTCCAATTTGTTTAACCGTTTGATCAAATGACCAATAACTAGCTTACTTTCTGTGTTAGAATTGATTGTACAGATTCCCCATTGGATGTTTCTGACAGGGGTATTGAAAAGTATGGCTTTTTCTTTTTATCATATTTTACGTTTTTGCCATGCCCTGCGAGAAGCCCCCATATTTCCTGCGACTTGTAACGTTGTGGATTCGACATTTTCTGTGTCAAGTGTAATTTCCCTCGCCTGACTAATACATAAGACCAACTTTATAAATATTATATGTATGATGTTTAACCCTACCATTTACAGTTGACAGAGTTACTATAGAACTTCCAAGTTACAGTGCTACAACCTTTCAAACAGTCCAATATTTCTTCTTTCATAATTCTAATTGTATGTCTAAGAAAGTTCGAGAATGCAGACATGTATTTATAATTATTGTATTGTAATCCTTTCCCCTTCGTGCTTCTTATCTTATCTTTTTGCCATGCCCAATTTTTTCTCAGTTTTATCATTTCTGACATTAGAAAATTTCTTTTGATTCTCAGTGTTCTTGGGATTCCCTTTTCTAAAATATTGTTATCATTCATACTTTGAACTCTGTTTTCTATTAATGTTAATTTACAACAAGTTGTTTGGGATAACTGAACCATAACAATATACATAGATAAGCCTTAGGGGGTAAGAAAAAAACAACAACAACAACAACAACAACAAAACATGAAACAGAAGAATGCATCATTTTGCTTATGCATACAATATAAATGATTGGCAAGACAGTTCAGTGAAAACTGTCATACTTGGAAGCATAAAAAAATGTGAAAGAAAACAAAGTATCCAAAAAAATTAAAGAGATCATTTTATATGAGAAAATCTCGCTAAACATTAATAAAAAAAATTTTTAAAAAGACACCCAGTAATATTACTAATAAAATTAATACTCTTTTTTTTAAGGTTTGACATAGATTGACAAAGCGAGTTTTGGTTTTAAGATATTGTCACAAAGAGTTTGTGTTTTGGGATAAGTATTTAAGGCTTTCTATCACTGTCACAGCTAAAACAATAACAACATCAGGAGAAATATTTTTTAAAAATATACTAGCAGTAAAAACGACACCAAAAAAATAACAACAAACCATTACAACTACAAAAATAACAAAAGCTACAATATTGAATTATTAGCAACAAGAATAACCATAGCTACCTACCAGCAAAATGGCCACAATAATGACAACAATAAAAACACCAAAGAACAACACTAGAACAGCAACATCATTTCCATGTAAATAAGGTCATCTGTTCTTGTAAGTTTAAGTTTGACAGTACATGTTGATTTACTGATGTTTCTTGTAACATAAAAAGAAATTCCTCAAGATGAGTTCTCAATGTCATTTAGACCTGCAATCATTTTCTTTGAGGCAGCATTATTGAAGGGGGCGGATGCGGCAATTCTATTTAGTGGACTCATTTTCTATCCTTCCCTAAAACTTAATATTTACCTTTTTTTTTACTACCGTTTTTTATAAACTAAATAATTATGGTAGAACTTTTGAGGTTTTGACATTTATTATTTCAGAGTCATTGTTTTCAGTTACTGAAGTACCCAGAGACCATCAGCCACATCAATGATAACACCGGTCAACAACCAAAATGTACCGGAGACAAAACCAGCCGATCTTAACTAATTTTTGGGTCACTGATTACGAAAATCATATATTGATTTTTGAAAAACAGCTTAAGTTTTTTGAGATACACGATTATCCCATGTTTCACTTTTCTCACAAGCTATAGAAAGTTTATTTAGCGTCGACTGCATTTTATGTAACATGACCACGTCAGTTGACATCATCCTAAAAATAAAAATAAGATGCAAATCTATTACAACTGCAATAATGTTACAATAATGTCATCTTGATCGTAATCTGTGCACAGTTGAATTGTGTCCTGCGTTTCAGGTCAATGTGTTTTAGTTAGGGAAGCATATTGTGTGCACTGTTAATTTTATTATTTATTAGTGTGTGTGTATATATGTGTGTGTGCACGCTATATATTTCTGCTTCTGTAATTGTATTGTTATGTATTCAATGATCAAAACAAATTTCCTTGTACAAGGACGAATAAAATTTATCTTATCTTATCTTATCTTATCTTATTTAATTCAAGGGATTACCTATTAGACGGAAATATTGCTTGAATCGTGTGTAACACCTGTATTTCCAAGCGTCAAGTACTCTGACTGTGTTAAAGTTGGTTTCCTCTGACTGGAATGCCACGTGATTGTCTAAATAACCATGATACTTTCTATAACATCTATGGGGAATTCAATCCTAAATCGCACAAATCTCAAAGGACCCCAACAATTAAGAAAGCATATGTATATTTTAAATGCAATTTGGGTGATCAAGAGAAAAGGTGAACTCCTGATATTGGCTGTAGGTTGCGTGGGAAGCATTCAAAATGGTAACAATTTTCTTTGAATAAACGAGCTGAAAATTACGCAGAAAAAAATGTAAAAGCTGCTTAAGAACTATCATGAATTTGTGTGCAATTTGTCCCTGAAGATACACTTTCTTCATTCTTTTTTTTTCCCCGAGCTCACTACATTGTTTTTTTTTTTTTGGTACCCCATTAGTTAGTTAGACAACTTGTTAAATATGATTATTTTTAGATAGTAGGCCCATACTATCATTGTTGTGATATCCTGTTAGTTCGAGTTTTTCTGTTTTTTTTTTGTAAGAGAAACAAGAAATGAGATCTGTTACTGAAAATGGTTCTTTTTTAGTTTTCTTCTTGCCCCTGGTCTATACAGAACCTTGGGGTGAGCTCTTCCCACTTTTTCCGCTTCATCAAAAGAAGCGCGCATTGATAGTCCCGACGCCACAACAATAATAAAAGTCCCTAAACTGCAGAGGTCCGCTCTAGAGTGGCTGTTTATGTTAGTTCTGTTAATGTCCTAACCAATTCCTGACTGAATGAGACAAAGTGCAGCAGCGGCATGGACAAAGAGGAGGAGGTAATTAACAGATAGATCACCCGAGGGGATTAAAATCTTCATAATGAATTTTAGCAGTTGAAAAGGCGGGGGTTGTAAATTTAATTATGGCACACCGAGACTGCCCCATATCGAGCCTCACCACCTATCTGCTGTGCGTCTTAGGGTGTAAAAACCTGCCACAAAAATACACCCCGTGACCTCCAGCAGTTACAATGACACTATTGTGTACATATTGTAGTTAATACAAATTGTGATGTATGTGGGTGCTTTCCCTGGGACAATCCGACAGCCACACACTCAAACTTAACGAGTTACGGCAAAATCGCGTTTCATGAGCATGCTATTTAGCAGATGTTATTGCTATTAGTACTACTTTTAGCTTCCTTACCCTCTGCAGTTATTAAGGCTACCATAGGTTTCTAAAAAGTCCCTGCCCTGTGATAAGGAGTAAAATTCTTACCTGACTCACCTTCTTTGCGTTCCTTCCTCCACGACTTCCTTGATTGCTCCCATAGTTTCCTAACTTTGGCCTCTGTATTAAACAGGTCTGTCATTTTGCCTCTCATACCATAGTTGTATACTCGAAATACAACTATGGTAAGTTTCTTCATTCTTATTTGGACTCTTTTCCCGAAACGTGTGGGCAGTGAGTGGTGAACGCGGAGAAATGTTTCATCAAGACATCGCTGGAGTAGGAAAATGTTTTCAGGGTAAATGAACACCATCTATGTTGGCAGACTGTTGTTCAACCGTACTCAGTGATGTTCCAGATAGTGTGTACATTAGAGGGGCAAAAAGGCCCCGAACCAGAGATGTACCAACTGCATCCAAACTAATTAATGTTTTTCAGCCTTTTCATGGTTTAATTCACATTCAGCATCACCAGATATATGAGAATTGACTTATTTGACATGTTAGAAGATGAGTTTTCTTCATTGAAGGTCACTTATCACTAAATGTATGTTGTGAGCATTTTATAAAATAATACATGTATTCATTTTGCTCACAAGCGGAGCTAACTTTTCATTTTTCTGGACATTTTCGAATTCAGCTTCCCAAAATCTACAGGAATCAAGACATCATCTCCAGTACCAAAAAATAAATAAATTAATAAGTCAATAAAGTTTGTTGACCAGAGTTATGAAAACAAGAATTGAGAACAAGAACTTTGGTTGATAGGATGTCAATAATAATTTATAGGAACCAGTAAGAAAGAAAAAAAAACAGGAAGAGATCATGGCACTCCTCAAGTAAAATTGAATATAAAAATATATATATAAATTCATTGGAAGCTATTCAGCATGTGTGAGAATGTGCACATCGTAATTCTATTACTTGAAATGACCAACTTGTAAATGTAATGTTCTGTATTTGTGTAGACTACCGTTCTATATCTCGTGTTATTTTCCGTATAGGGACACAGGTGCAAATATTCAATCTAATTACAGCTGGCAAGTTTGAATCCAATATAATATTATGATTATTGAATTTCAAAAGATGCAGTCTGATTTCTATGTTAGTTGTAAAATTAAGTGTACTTGGTCTCCTGGTGGTAGCACAAATTTTATCTTTATGACGTGTATGTCATTATATGTCATTTTTTTTCCTTATGTTTTCTAACGTCCTTGAATGTTATATTTATGTGTTCTATCACTTGTTTTTATGCTTTATTTTGTGATATTTTCATCCTCATTTTTATTTCTCACCTTGTTTTTTTTTTATTATTATTTTCTTCTTTATTTTTATTGATGAATTATTTCATTTTATCCACAGGAGAAGCTGGATGCCAATAGGTGCACATCTTTGGTGAATTATGTGGTAAGAATTAATGATGCTGTGTGTTTGAACATTTTAATGATTTCGGTCGATTTTTTCTATATGTTTAAAATTGTAATCATGTGAACATCCAAGTACCTTGGGACTGCAGAAATAATGTTGGTCGGCTGATATGACAGACACCATTATCAGCTCCCTTCTTAAATTCTATTTTTGCTGTTATTTACAGACAAAATATAATGGTGTTATGAAAACTTTAGGTTACTGTCGATCACAAGTGTTTTTTGTCGTGATATGACAGAATCTAAAATGAATACGTTATATATGTACCCTTTTTATGTATTTCTTTGATTTTATTTTCAGTTATTATTTGCTGAATGATTCTAAGTGAAAAGAACTACATGTAATTTAATAACACTTATTAAGGAAAAACCAGGCGTTTCATGTCGTTGCACGATGCAACCAACATCAGACAGAGGTGGAGATAAAACGGTATTCTACATAAATAATTAAGCTTGACGTTATCTTGCCACTTCACATGAAGATGTGGCCATTTTCACAATCTAAAAATGCATTTCTGCTATTATTGTATTAAGGAAGGACTTTACAAAATGAGTGGACTGGTCAACTTGGGTTGGCGACCTAATGAGAATGGCTCATAAAGTAATTCATTCAGGCGCATGATATGACTAGTCGAAAATTTCAGAGCATGTTAAAACAAGTCCATTTAATACTGGGTGCCAGACCTCCGGTATATACCAGATTTCCGGTTTCGTTACATCTCAATTTTTTTTTTTTTCCGATTTCGCGATGTGAAGAATTGAGAAACAAAAGAAAACCTTGTTTATCTAAACAAAAAGCGCAAGCAAGCAATTTTGAGATATTGGCCTAATTTGCGTCTATTTTTAGCATTCACCGTGTTTTGTCAGC
This sequence comes from Onchidella celtica, assembly GCA_963931925.1. NCBI lineage: Eukaryota > Metazoa > Mollusca > Gastropoda > Systellommatophora > Onchidiidae > Onchidella > Onchidella celtica. The sequence goes on along the minus strand of OZ007584.1, from coordinate 6,383,141 downwards.
ATTGGATTACCGTCGTGTTCTGGCTGGTTCGCAGTTTTAGACCAAGCGCTTCACATGCATCAGCAGCTCTTCATCGCGCTGACAATTACGCGAACTTGAAAGTGAGCGAAGGGTCATAGGATCACAAGACGACGTATTGTGTCCGGTCAAGACCGGCTTGTTCCGCGTATTACTTGAGTGGACATAGGCTATCATGTGTTGCACTGACTTAGTCTCATGTGTCAGGCCTAAATCATAATTAATGCTTTCGACCCCTGCAAGAAAGCGAGGGAAGGGTCACAGGGCCACAAGACGAAGTATTGTGTCCGGCCAAGACCCGTTTGTTCCTCGTATTACTTGAGTGGGCGTGGGCTATCATGTGTTGCAGTGACTTCGCCTCATGTGTCAGGCCTAAACCATAATTAATGCTTTCGACACCTGCAATGGTAGATCCACGAGATTTTATTATCCGTTGACGATGGTTGCTTTCGTTTGGAATACCCGGTTGCTTGGTTCCGTGTGGACTGTAAAGGTATTGTGAGGACTGATTTGTCGTGCTACTATTGTTTGCCAAAAATCTATACACGTTGTACGGCAAACATGTAATCATTGGAGTAGATCAACCCGATGACCAATGCTTTAGTTTATAAAGGCCAGAAGGGACCCGCCTCAGATGCTTCTGCTTTTTTCCGTTTTCCGGCATCAATGTCATCGGCATAGCTGGATTTCACTTCATTCAGTCCAAAAAACAGTACTTATACAGCAATCATGAGTGGGACCTATATATCTGACGTGCCTGTTATAACCACAGGGGGTCGTAAGCATTGCGAGTCAAGCAAAGGCATACTGCTTAAGTGCGTGAGTCTTGTTTTCATGTGTACGGAAACGAAAACGTCAAACCTCCATTAAGTAGGCATACGTGTACATGCAATTAGTTCTGTTTCACTACTTGGTGGTTTTATTGACGTTTCCTTTGCCTTTCCATATCGGTACACATGAAAACTCAGCCTAGTGGTGTTGTCTTGAAAGGGAGACAACAGCGTCTATTTCATTGGCCCAGGAGACACAAGGTATAAATAAACAAGCACAAGAGCTATGGTTACATGTTTTGTACGTGGTATGTTTATTGTAGCTTCTACAAACGTATTATTAGAGAAATGTTTCCACATTCAGATATAACAAGGAAATAACATGCATGCATTGATGAAGAGACCGCAAAGAGTCTGGTCCAGGCATTTATTGTCAGTCATCTAGATTATTGCAACTCTTTGCTCATTGGTATCCCTGAGGCAACTATTTATAGATTACAAAAGATCCAGAACAAGGCTGCTAGACTTGTTACTTTATCAAAAACATCAGAACATATTCAACCAGTTCTCCAAAACCTTCATTGGTTGCCTGTTAGAGAGCGTATTCAGTTTAAGAATTTATGCATTGTGTTTAAATGCCTCAATCAAAGCTCACCAGAATATCTTTCAAAGCTCATTGAAAAATACATTCCACCCAAAAAAATTGAGATCAGCAGAAGCAAACTTATTAGTAGTGCCAGGATCAAGAACAATCATGGGAGAAAGAGCGTTTTCGGTGTGTGCAATTAAAATGTGGAATGTCTTGACTGATCATGTGTGTCACGAATAGATTTAATTCATAAATGTTTCCACTGACTAAATTTTTGTGAGAGAGCAGTGAGTAATTTTTACAAACGTAATTATTGTGCGAGCCAGCATAACTTGGTCTCGTAAACAATTTGTTTTGAACAGTTTTTTTTATAATAGATAGACAGAAGGTGTGGGGAAGGATAGACGGACAGCGTAGGTGTGCATGACTGAGCACTTGTTATATCTCGTGTTTTGAACTAGGTTTAGTAGAGAGGGAAGGGGTGAGTAGGAATTAAATGTTGTTGAGACGTCGATTGACGTACAGAAAATCCGTGATCCAGAGTAAAAGCTCGGGGTTTTGAGCATGTTAAGAATTTATTGCTATAAAATTACATTTTATTGTCTTGAGTGATTCGACCTTTGATGTCGACCCAAGGTCGTTGCGTAGGGCTGTTACTTAAAATAACTCAGTTCGGCAGCTGAGCTAGAAGTGGTTGCACCAATCACAATCCAGGAATTAGACGGTAAGCTGCTGCAGATGCAGTCCAGTATTTAAGGCCATACAGAACTTAGTTCTGGGCCACATGTAGACAATCCATTTACGAGGTGGACGGCGAGCTCTCAGCCAGATGAGAAGTCATAGAGACGCAGCGATTGAGCTGATATGTACAGTGATGGAGCATTGTCAGAAATCTACGCTCCTGAGCCCAAGCCTACTTGTTTGAGCATTAAACCCACAGCGCTAATATCAACAGCCCTCACATTGTGAGGGCCGAATGGTGAGCTAAAGATGTTAATTCCATGCTGAATTTACAGCCAGCTACACATGTAGACTGTTGACCAGTACTGCCAGACCACATGCATTTTCCGCGACCACGTGTGAACTACACCAGAGCGCTCCTGGCAGAGACGCTATATAAATATGTTTAGTATGAAGAGAGATAGAACTTTAAACCTTACAGGATCCGTCGCCCTCGGGCGCGGATTCTTTTGAATGTAAATTTATTGTGACTTAGATAACTTCATATTACATTGCCTTAAGTACTTCATAGTTGCTCCTCAGCTTAGCTGAGCATTTTCAGTTGCTATTGTATTCGTTATCTATTGTATATTTTATCTTTGAATTTGTTAGATATATAAACTTTGCAGTCTGTTACTCAAATTGATTTATTTAGTTTTTAGAGTGAAGGTTGTTCAATTATTGTTTTTTTTTTTTGTGCTCGTGTGGTTGGGAAGCGGACCTCTCGATCTATATTCCCCAAAATCCCGATCCGCGACAATGTGAAACATTCAAACAGCTTGATCCAATTCAAAAGAAAACTTAAAACAGCTTTGTTTACAAAAGCGTATACGCAGGATATGTAACATTCTTGAGACAGTGATTATGTATAGGTTGATGAAAACGTGTGTTGTGTGACTGAGAGAACTGTTAGGCGCCTAAGAGCACTCTTCTGTGGAATCAGGCGCTATAAAAATGACTTATTATTATTTATTATTATCTTGTAGAACAAAAACTGCTGTGGTGACACACATTTTACATGAACAAGGAAAGTTAAAGGTGTGCACAAATACATAGTAACCATGGTACATTATTGTGATATGTAGAGTGTTTTGTTCTCTGACATGTAATTGAAAATTGCTTTTATATGGCATTGGTAGGTCTGTTGTTTTATTACTGCGTTGCTCAGTGCGTGCGACATCAGGTTTGGCTGATTTGGTCAAGTGATTTTCAGGTTTCAGATGGCTCTGTTGCTGGCACCCATGTTATTGTGTAATCTCCCTCAGTCAACAAATACATAAGACGAGTTTCATACGTTAAGTACAACTTTACCCTCTTTGTCTACAGTGTAACCAGAATAATAATTATTATCCTATGTTAGAAAAGTTTAAATAGTCAGTCACACGTCACATGTGCCTTGTCCCATATTTCACAAGTTACCTTTAGAACATTTCAGGGTAAAAATTGGTCTTTAATCATCATGTCTGTCCATTGTTGCTTCTTTGTGTCAAATTTCCATTTTATTTCTTAATTTAACGAATGCATTTTTTTTTAAATGATTTGTGTATCCAGTGAATTCATTTTGACCCATAATATGCTTTGTTATTCCACTACTTTAAATACTTTACTTTAGGCAGTCCATTATTCCTTTCCACGTTCTCTCTTATTTTTTTCCCTCAGAATAACTTCGATGTAACTCATGGCGAAAAGCTGTTGAATTTGTTGGTAAGTTGCACAATAGAGAACGAGAGAACATTTCAATTGAATAAAACTGACCGACAGATGTTGATCCAAATCATTTTAATTTTCACAAGCAAGTCAGTAAAACTGTGTGAAGTATGGCAACTCCACATATGAAATTGTGTCTTCGTCGGTGCAAATTTCTCTTCCAGTCTATATGAAAATAAACTAGGAGACTGGATGTGGACCTGATGACAAGTAATCTTTAGAATTGTAACCCAACACATTAACATTTTTTAACCTTTTATATGGAATTTGCTCTGAAAATGTGTTCTGGATGGAATACTTATGAACTTTGAACCATAATGTCTCCATGTGACTGTCAGTTGACATGAACAATTTGGCAGCAATTTATTTTTTTTTCTCCAGTTTAATGGTTTCCTTTCAGGTCCTGATTGGTTCTTATTTTCATTCCCCAAGAATGATATAGATATGATACATGTATTAATATTTTCAATTATCTATATTCATTGACTAGATTTACATGATAAAATAAAGACAAGATCAATCCGTGCGTGGGTGATTGGATCATATATGACCCGGTGTAACAGGCCAAAATATACCCCCCGGCCAGACTATACCCGGGGTTAAACTGGCCTAGCCCAGACTATACCCCCTACTTTGTTTTACGAATAAGTCAAGACCACAGTTTATTTCAGGATTAGTTTAAATTTTTCTTTATCATGGTCATCAGATATCATATTAATACATACATAAACACATTCTTCTTCTTCTTCTACTGCGTTCTTCGTGTCAGACTGTTTATATCAGGAGGCCGGTAGCCTTTATGAAGGACGTTGTGCTCCTGAGATCCTCTGCTGTCCCATATAGCTTAGTATGCAGTGCAGCACCTCGGGACCAGCTGTCTTTCCTGTGTTGTTTGTATAGGGGCATTGTTGGAGGACATGTTCTGCATTCTCTGGGAAATTTCCACATGGGCATGTCTCAGTTTCTCCAACCCTGAATTTTTTGTAAAAATGCTGCCGGAGTCTATTATGTCCAGTTCTTAGCCTAAAGATTACAGTTTGCTCTTTTCTGCTGAGTAAGTATATCGCATCATTTGTTACATGGCTTGGGTGACTTTGTTTCCACTTGGATTTCAAGGCTGCCTTAGTGTGACTTTTGGCTTCTGAAAATGTTATGTTTTCTCTGACTTGAGGGAGGTTTGCGCCGTTTTTTGCAAGAGTGTCTTCCTTATCGTTTCCGATGATGTTACAGTGGCCAGGGATCCACTGGAGAAACACGTTTCTTGCTGCGTGACACAATTGCACTGAAGCAGAGGTGAGTTTATTTTGATGATGATCATGTGCACTTTGAAGGGCCTGCAGGACAGACCTAGCATCTGTGAGAATAACTATTTTTTTGTTGTAGATGTCTCGGTTTTGTATGTTTAGCGCAGCCTCTAAAGACATTCTTGACACCCGTAAATCAGAATACAATTTAGAGGAAATAAACTTGCATTAATATGCATTGATATATTATGGGTTGAGCATCCATTCAAACTGATGTGATCCAACTCTAACCCCTATTTTACTCATGTTCTTTGAAATGCTGTTGTTGGTGTTTTTTTTTTGTAATTGATTGCCCATGAATAAACCTTGCACTGTATTTTTTGTTTGGCGCTAACATACACTTAGTCGCAATCGATGAAATTATTAAGGGACTCATTAAAATGATGTCATGAGATTTTCTGTGTGCAAATACACAGTTAAATGCTCGAGACTTTCCATTTAACCCTAATAGCAGCAGGCAATTTCTCCTTAGTGGCAATGTCTATTTAACTTGTATGATAGACGTTTTTATAAAATTCCTACTATTTTCACTTTGAATTGTCCAATTAATGATAACCAACACTCGAAGGGAAATCACTCTAAAATTACCTGGCTAATGTTTTTGTGAAACTTTCAAGTTATCACGAACAATTCATCATGGATGATACTTTGCACGAGCAGATTTTGATCTTTTACACCAGCTCTGCCAGAAAGTACCCTCAGCATATCTATGAGCTGGATCCTGCAAAGTGCTTAAATGCCAAGTCTCAGTTTCGTCAAACAGCAAAGCCATTTCGTGCTGAGAATGGAACTCTCTTCCATGGTGACAAAGAGGTTCTTATCAAAACCCGTGTGCCCAGCATTTTGAAGGCTTGTCATGATGATCCAGCAACAGGGGGGCATTTTGGCAGAGATAAAACCTTTAACAAAATAGCTCAGCGATATTACTGGAAAGGTATGAAGAATGATATGCAAGAATACGTGAAGGCATGTCCTAAGTGTTTTGTTATCAATCCCAAAGTCAGCAAAGATGCACCATCACTCAGCCCCATACCAGTACCTGCCAAGATATGGAGTCTGGTTGGGATTGACATTATCTGTCCTCTCCAAGAAACAACCAGCGGTAACAAGTACATCGTCTCAGTAACGGACCACTTTTCCAAGTGGTGTGAAGCCATAGCTATCCCAGACAAGAGTGTCTTCTAGGTTGCATGGACAGCATTATCAGTGACCAGGGTCGTGAATTTGTTAATCAAGTTATTGACAGGCTAATGGAGCGTTTTCAAACTGACCACCGCATAGCATCTGCGTATCACCCACAATCAAACGGCCAAAGAGAACGTGACAACAGGACGCTAAAGACTGCACTGAGTAAGCTCGTAAATGACCAAGCTGACAATTGGGATGAGTTTATTTCAGGCATTTTGTTTGCCTATCATACATCTGTCCATGCTTCAACAAAATGCACCCCCTTTGAAGTGATGTATGGTCGCACTGCATAGCTGCCCATTGACTTGAAGCCTGTTGACGAGCGTATGCAGCACCACTTTCAGACTCAGTCAACCCTGATATTCTACAAACACTTTACACCATTCGTAAAGATCTCTGCTCCACAGTCTCTAACAACATCATCAGTGCACAGTTTCGCCAGAAGGCGAGTTATGATCGTCGACATGTCAGTAACAAAGAGATTGCCACAGGGTCCACAGTCTACATAAAAAAACAGTCGACGCATCCATCGGATGTGGTCAAAACTGGAGCCTCGTTGGACTGGACCATACACAGTTGTTAAATCCCTTGGAAAGGGACGTGTGAAACTTAGGAACCTAAGAACTAGCAAAGTCCTGCGCAACACATATCACAGCAGCAATGTCAAAGTTTATTCAGATACTACGCCATCGGACATTCCGCAGCCAATCAGGAAATTTAATTCTGATAAGAATGCCAACAAAAAGAAGAAGGTAGACAAGAGCAGCGGCGCAGAGAAACGCATTAGCGACAAACCGAAATCAAGAAAGTTCAATCCTCTCTCTAGCAATGCAAGAGGAAAACTAGCAGCATCTCTGGGACTGACACAGTCAAAACCAATATTCTTTGGACGACCCTGTGATCTTTCCCAACCAAGGCGAATATATCAGACAAAGGGAGATGGCAACTGCCACTTCCGATCTATAAGTTACATACTCACATGATCAGAGGAGAGTAATGGCGTCATTCGAAATCGAGTCATACAACATAATTATGAACACTATGAAGCTTCAAAACTACCTCAACCAGAACGTTGATGAGTATGTGACAACCTCTGGAATTGCAAGGGATGGAGTGTGGGCGAATGGTGCCGAAATCATGGCCACAGCTAGTTTGATGGGATGCGACATTGTAGTACATGCTAAGGTTGAGCAGTCTATGCAGTGGCTTACGTATCCTGCTAGTTTCAGTCTACAGCGCTTGGCAGATCATGCATTATATCTTGAGAATGTGTCAGAGCACTTCAATGTTGTAACCAGGCTTTAATTGTGTGCTCTAACTCTCTATACTGGAGTGCAGCTTTCTGGCAGCCACTTTGATTGCCATGTTCAATTTCCTGTTCAATTGGCATAGTTGTGTTTGTTTGCATTTCTGGTTTTCAAGCATGTTAGTATTGGTTAGTTAAAAAAAAAAAAAAAAAAAAACCAGAATATTAGGAGCATTCGATTCAGAAGGTCATTTTTTCCACAAAATTAATTTTCACATTTTAGTGATTTTATTTTTTAGTTTGGATGTATAAATGAATGGTTTAAGTGTCCAGAATCATTGCATATGACTACTTCGTACATGTTTTTATGCATCCTTGACCCTCAAGAGTTGTGTATATGATTTTTACACGAAATAGTGGCACAACAAGTAAATTTAAAGATTAATTTTGTAGCTTCTCTTTCTAACTGATAATCATTCACTGCCATTGAGTTTCTGTAAAGTATCAATATAATTCCATGAAAGGAAACTGAGTATCAAAGTCATGTATTTTAAATGTCACAGTGAAATATTGTCATCAACTTGTACGTCATTTACGTGACACAACACACATGTATGTTTTGATTGCATAGAAGATATGAGATAACATGAAACTATCTCAGATCCAAAGGTACAACATGATGGCAAGTAATGAGGTACAGAATGAACAGGATACGCTCAGCGATTTGAAGGTTGTGTCAGCTATAGAATATGTTATTCACGTGACAGGGTTATTAACCTCACCAGACAGGACAGAAAGCACATAACATAGCATAAATATACAACACTGATTCTTATTAAAAGAAACTACATATGTCTTTACTGCATTTTACAGGAATTTAAACTGATGTCTTGCACCAGCAGAGACTGGGGACTCAGTCTTCCTTAAAATCAAGACTGCTCCATAAGAAATGTTATCTCTTTCAAAGTTCACTTCTGACTTGTACCCAGCTGCTCATGCATGACATCCAACTTCTACATCCTCCCAATTCACAATAGACATAATCTCACTGTAATTTTCTTTCCCTTAATATTGGACCGCCACCCACTTCCCAGCTTCATTAGATTCCCTTTCACTCATGTCCTAGCTGAATGTGACCATTGCAGACCATTTCTGTTCTAGCTCATTTTTATAACCACTGATAATTCCATTTCTTAAAACTACTGGGTGGACATTCCTTATCTGGAAACTTCTTTGACTCCATCATCCCAAGGACTTTCCTTTATCAATCTTGTGACACTCCACAAGCATCACCTCTGTTTGGTCCATGAGCTGAGAGGCAGTTTTTGCAAAATCTCTGGCACACTGAAAAACAACATGATTCTTTTTGCTCATGACAGCTTTTCGCATTAAATTATCCTACCCTTCTCCCAATACCATCCACCACTCCCTTTCCACGAGAAGTAGCAAAGAAGTTCCGTTGAAATTCAAGGGCATGAAGTTGGAACTTCTACTGTAACAGACGAAACGTTTGCACATACACATTTTTTTTTAATTTGGACGATGGCCCATCTGAAAAAATAGAGGATGCTGTCCTTAATTTAGAGTAGTCTACTGACTTACAAACATCTTCTGAGAAATATAGACAGTATAATTTATTCCCTTATCTTTTTGATGTCTTGAACGAACAGAAATTATCTTTCACTCACACACAAACAAACACACACACACACACACACACACAAAAGCATCAGTGAATAAATTTTGTCTGCCTGGAACAGAGAGGACTCTGCTTTTTTTTTAATCAATGATATTCTCTTTCTGATGTCACAGGGAAGGAACATCATTCAATGAAAAAATACGCATCGAAAAGTTTTGCCACATATTAGTCAGAGGTAATTTTTGTGACACTGACCTGGGTCCCTTGCTGTGAAGAAAACTAGATTTTCAGACATCAGTTTTGTACCACAAGCTTAGTAAATGCATGTTCTACAGAAAACAATTGAGTATCGTTCAATATTTTTACAGATTCACAGGATTTTTAAATTTGATTCAAATTTTATAAAACTTGAAAATTTCTGATGTAATTTATGTAACGCTTAATCAAAATGATTTGGCATCCCTACCATGAGGTCTTTTGTTTCCATACTCCTAATGTACATTATTAACTGGTATATGCTTGCTTTTACAAGACTGAGGGGGAAATAAAATATGACTTTGTGTTTTTTTAATTCAGAAATAGCAAAACGCTGTCTGAAATGTAATTTACTGACCATTGAATGGCCCATTAAAACATTTGTTTCTTAGGATGCAATTCCAAACCTTTGATTGCTAAGAGATAGTTGTTCTATTGATTAAAAGCATAATTATTATGCATGTTTTCTTGAAATCTGTATTCTATTTTCATTTTTGAAAATCAGAAATGTGCTTGATATTTCAAAATACATGTAATTACATGCACAGACAAAGTTACAATGATGCAGAGAGAAAAGGCTAGGAAAGAGCACAAAGAGAACTTCCTTCATCAATGGTGTAATTCAGCAGAAATGAAATATTTCACATACAACTAAATACACAATAAATTTCTTCATATGATGAACTCCACCTATCTAGATCAACTTTGAAACAGAAATATAACCATTACCGTACAATAATAGACAATGAGAACACCAGATCAACTTATTTACATTCGAAAATACAGAATAATATCAATATCATATTCACCATCATCATCCTCTTAGGTAATATAAAGATATGAGGGAATGTATAATGACAGTGTCGGCCTTCACATCATTCTAGTATCCATATATTATAATTATGTAATAATGTGTGTGTATGAACTACAATATGTGGAAAAATGTGTTTCATCGTTTCAACTATTCAAGTACAAATGGACAGAAAGCTTAAGCGTAACTGAAGTAAAGTAGCCTGGATACATTTTAAACCCACAGAGTGAATCTACCGAGGCAACTGTAATGCATTGTATATAGTAATTATGTTATGTTTCACAAAGCGGAAATGCACGCAGAGGTACGGCAAGTGCGGTTTGCAACTTCGGGATGTTTTTGACCTATATGAGGCTACAACACACCAATGGAACAAGTGCTTTATCGTTATACATACAACACATCTTACTGGGATTCGTGGGGTGGGGACCTAATGTAAGTTTGTGATACAGTCTGAAATAATTGGAACTAGAATACAAAACTTAGTTCGAGATCAATGTACGTGAACGAAAATAATGGAATACTATTTCGACAACATTGATCTAAGCTAATTACCCTGAAATAAAGGTTTTGATTAACATAATAAAAATGGCCATCACATGTGCATGCAAGGCTTGACAAGTCACATTGGTATGATGGACCAATTCAATATTAATATACTATAAATGACTAATCGTTAACTAAATGCAGGACATAGAATAGTGTCACGATCACGTGCGTGAAGATTGTCACGACCACGTGTGTGATGTGTACCTAACTTGTTTTTCCTTTCAAACCCAGCTAACTAGCCCAGCAAGCAGACCAGCGACTAACGGACACATGGAGTGAAATTTAAATCAAACAATATTTAATGCTAAATGCATGACAAATGACTTATGCCAAAACATTACATTCATAATAAGCAATTACACAGTCACAAAACAGATATTTGAAAATCACTTTTGGGGATCATGGCTATTCACTACTTCCCCACTATTATCTAACCCCTTTGTCCATAAACTTAATTATTTATACTCAAGAGTCTCTGTCGACAGCTGATCTCCTCGCTGATGCAGTTTCACGTCTCCAGAGTTCAAACGATCCTTCCTAGATCTCCAACTTCAAAGATAAAGGGGAACAGACGCCCCTGGCTTCACACGAATAAGAAAACATACAGTTCACACCCGCCATCGATCATCACTGGTTCCTCCTGAAGGTTTCCCATCTCCTCCTCAGGACTCCTTAAGCTGCAAACGAATAGAAAACAGACGGTTCACACCCGTCATCGATCATCATTGGTTCCTCCTGAAGGGTTCCCATCTCCTCCTCAGGACTCCTTAAGCTGCAAACGAATAGAAAACAGACGGTTCACACCCGTCATCGATCACCACTGGTTCCTCACACCTAACACTTCTGGTCCCCATGGCACGACCTTCCACTTGTCGCCCGGACCAATAAATTCTGCTTTTTTGGGAAACAAATGGGAACATCATAGATCCCTCACACACCTAACACCTCTGGTCCCCATGGTACGACCTTCCACCTGTCACCCGGACCGGTACTCTCTGCGTCTTCCTCTAGGAATGAATAGTTTGGGAACCACGTGTGTCGAGCTTCTCCTCTATTTATACTCCCGAGGTTTTTGCACACGCGACTAGTTTAAAGCGAGACGTGTGTATCTTTTCACGCTTGTCAACAATGTTAAAAACCGTGTTTTCCCCTGCTAAGCTCACCCCCTCTAGACTCATGGCGCAAAAGGCCACCGACCTTACTCGTTATAGTAACCTCGTCAACAACTTTAAACTCCCCTTCTCCCCTACTAAGTTTACCCCCTCTATACTCGTGGCGTACAAGGTCATCAACCTTAATCGTGACACCTCCATCCCACAAAACAAAATTTTGATCCCTAGAGCAAAATTTTTAGAAGAAATCCAATACATCAGAATTTCATTCAAATGAGGGTAAACAAAATTCAAATATATAACATCAATAACATCTGGAAAGGCAATCAGCCATCACTTTCTCTCTCCCTTTCACATGTATAATATGTAAATCATGTTTCTGCAGCATCAGAAAATAAATCTGGATACCTCACACCAAATCTTTCAACCGCTCTCTTGGACGCAATTTCACATAATGTAATTTCCAATCAATATTCTGTAAAATCTCAGAATTTGACAACTTAGGGGATATCACATCACGTCTGACATGTACATCTTGTTTCTCTTCTTGTGTCTCAATATCATTATCCACTTCATTCACTACAGCAACAATCTCAACTGGCTTTTCATGATACATTTTTAACATATTAATATGACACACGCACTGTGTACTCTTTCTCCTATCTGGAGTTTTTATAATATAATTGAGGTCATACATTTTTGTCTCAATTTCACAGGGTCCATAAAATCTAGCCTGGAGAGGATTTGACTCCAGGGGAAATAAAACAAGGACCTTATCTCCAGGTTTAAAACTTCTTGTCCTGGCCTTCCTGTCATACCAAAATTTCATTTTCTCTTGGGCACATCCCAAATTCTCTTTTGCTAATTCACAAGCCTTATGCAGCCTATCTCTAAACTTCTGCACATAATCCAATACATTCATTTTAGGATCACCACCGACCCATTTTTCTTTCAACAGAGCCAACGGCCCACGAACATTATGTCCAAACACTAACTCAAAAGGACTAAATCCTAGTGATTCTTGAACTGACTCTCTAGCTGCAAACAACAGCAATGTATATATATGTCTGTATGTATTGCTATGACAAGAAATGTTAACGCAACCTGGTCCATCGAATTTTGTCTTGTAACACATTTTTTACATATAGTTGATACTCATACACTGCTGCTTAGTTATAAACTCTAGAATGATTTGTAGGCTTACGCTGTCGTTTTTACACTCCCTCTTATATCTCTGTATTATTCCAAGATGATGATGATGAGGATTCTGATATTGATATTTCTCTTCATTTTCAAATGTAAAAAAGATGATTAGGTGTTCTTCTTATTATTATTGTATATTACTAGTTAACATTCTGTAACGTTTCAAGTGGATGTGGACAGGTGGAGTTCATCATGTGAAAAACTTTAGTGTGTATTTAGTTTTATGTGAAGTATTTAATTTCTGCTGAATGATGAAACTGCACCATCTGTCAATTGGGTTATCAAAATGTTGGAATTTTTTTCTATGTGTGCTCTTTTCCGGCTTTTCTTTCTGCATCACTGTAACTTTGTATGCATATTTTATTGTTCTGATATATCAAGCACATTTCTGATTTTCAAAAATTAAAATGAAATGAGTCTTATAATTATTTCATATCTTGCCACTAAGTGGATGTCAGTGGTGCCAAACAAACAAAAATACAATGCATATTTAACTCATGGGCAACTAATTCTAAAAAAAAAAATAATAAACAATAATAATACCAACAGACACAAGTAAAATGAGTGTTAAAGTCTAATCATATCCATTTGAATGGATTTTCAATCATTTTGTGTAATCAATGCTTTTTAATGCATATTTATTTCCTCTTATATGTATCTTAATTTACAGGAATCAAGAATGTGTGCTTCAATATGATGCCTGATGACAGTGACAGTGAACAAATTAAACTAAAGTTGAAATAAAGTGTGCGTAGTGGCTTGTTTAAAGAAAAGAATAAACTGGCCTAGCCAGTTTAACCCCGGGTATAGTCTGGGCGGGGGGTATAATCTGGCCTGCTACACCGGCACAATTTTAAACAGCGGCCATTTTGCATATGATGCAGTTAGAATTCTGGAATTTTTTACTTTTCCTAAAATTCATTTAATTTATGCTATTGTATGCCAAATAAGTATCAACTAAAAATATACACAAATAGCGGCTTGACCAACGGATTCTGACCATGACCCCCTTAAATGGTGATCAGATCCGATGTCACCCGATAACTGTAATTAGAGGACGATGATCTTGTCGTTTACGAATCCTACTTTAAAGTAATTGGGTCGAATAAGACCCGATCACCATCCTCTCTTTACAGTTCTCGACCTTGTCAGATTACTGTACAAAAGGATTGTGGTCGGGTTTTATATGACCGGAATACCGTAAAGAACATTGATGACACTGTCTTCATATTTTCAAATTAATCAAGACTATAATTTTATAGTATGGTAGAGGGTCTGTGTAGACAGTGCCATGGTCTCATGAATGTAGACATAAGAACAATGGAGGTCAACAGCAACAAAGTGAGTCAAATGTTGGGGATCGCACTCTGCCAGTCCAGTCAGTGCAAGTGACAGGGAAGGGGTGAGAGGGAGGGGGATAGGTGGAGGTGGTGAGAAATTTGATGACAGCTCGACAGCGCCCTCACAATTTGTGTGACGTAATTGTATGTGCGCGCGTGTGTTTGAATTTTGTTTTACATCTTTCTGCTTTTCAATCGTGCATACATTGTAAACTTTAAGTAAAAGTGTGCTACAATACAGCTTAGTTAAGCTTTATTGGTTATTTGCTTTGGTCAGGGTACCTCATTTAATCTGCATCACGGATGAAAGCCTGCCTGATAAAATAGTTTCAGAAATGATAAAGAGCCTTCAACTGAAACAAGAAATTGACTTTGTCGATGAAGCCAGCGACGATTCTCAAGGTTTTATAATCATTTGAAGATTTTGGCGATGATCCTGATTTTGATGTAGATGAAGACGCCGAGATGGATGATAGTGACGATGTTGATGTTATTACCGCGGAAGAGGAAAACACAAGTGCTGGAAGGTCCGAAACTGTTTTCATTAGCCCAAATAGAACTGAGTGGTCAAAGCAAAATAGAGGGATATCAAACACTGCTGTTGGACAGTTGTTATATCCTCTTGGTGCAGCATAAGTAACCCAATACTTGAGCAAGTTATTCGCTTTACAATTAACATGGCAGAGCACATTAATTTTTAGAAATCGCAGTAGCCTACAATTATCTCACAGAAATCTGTCACCTAATTTGATTGTGGATTATTATTGGGACTTTCCAGTTGAACAATGATCTACTAGCAGATTGGTGGCATCCAATGTATGGAGTGACAATTGTAAGGGCTGCCATGAGCTTTGGCAGATTTTGCAGCCGTATGAGGCATCTGCGGTTTGGCAATGCACAAGACACAGAGATTAGAAGAGCAAGAGTAGGCTTACCCCAATCAGAGAAATATTTGAACTGTTCAACCAGAACTGGTCACGCTGCTAAGTTCCGGGACCATTCCTTACATTCGATGAAAAGCTAGCCAGTTTCAGAGGGCGATTTTCTTTTAAAGTGTACATGCCACGAAAGCCAGACAAATATGGAATGAAAATGTTCTTCTATTGTGAAAGTCAGATATTGTATCTACTGAATGCGATCCTACACTATGGAAAGAAGCAACCAGATGTTGGAGAGACTAGAGATCGACAGTCAAGCCGTAGGTTGTTGAAAAGCAGCAGGTCTGTATTGACTTTGTGCAGAAGTACTTCGGACATGGCAGAGGTGTCACCACAGACATCTGCTTCACAAATTTTGAACTGGCTCATATGCTGGCGAACCAGAAAATGGCAATTGTGGGAACATGCCATCCTGATAAGCCCTTCATACCTGAGGAATAATCTTGTCCAAACGAGGGGACCTGTGGGCTTTACCAAATTTGGATCTACACAAAATGCAGTGTTGGCTTGTTTTCGTGGCAAACTAAAAAAGAAACGTTGGTTCTTCTTCCAGCACAAGAATTGTTTGGTGATACAGTAGTGGAATAACAGAACAATCCAGAAGTCTTTCTTTTACAATGAGTCCAAACGTAGTATTGATTGACTGAACTGGTTTGCAGGCCAACAGCAGTGTATGTGTGCAAGCGCCAAAAAAAAAAAATCTTTGGCCTCTTGTATTTATCATGAATTCGGTAGATGCCAGCATGATTGCTGCTTACATAATCAGGATATGCAAGAACCCCAACATGGAAAACCATAACAAGAAAGCACAATTGAGAAAGTATTACTTTCGTGCAGTGAGAGAAAGTCTCCTCCAGATAGAATGTGACGCGTCTGTGCACCAGTTGACACCGTGTCCTTCGATCGAAGAAAAAATAGTCAGATACCGCAGGGACTCCTTTTTGTTTCAATAAGTCCTGTTTTTAGCGATTTTGAAAGTGTTAAATTATACCTGCATGCTTAGGCGCTCTGAAACAGTAAATAAGCACGTATCACGACTGTTGTCACGATGGACTCCTGGCGTTGAGACATGCCAGTGTCCTGGGACATCTGCTGAGAATGGTCCATGATGCCTATGGCCTGTCGTTGAGGCATGTTGGTGTCCTGGGACATGTAAAGTATTTCTGCTATATTTTGCCCTGACCTTGAGGATGCTGATGTTCTGGGAGATCTGAAATATGTCTGTGATGCCACTGCCCTGACCTTGGGGCTTGCAGATAATGGGGGTATGTGAAGTATTTCTGTGATACTATTGTTCTGGTGTTGAGACATGCTAGTGTCCTATAGCACCTGAACTATTTCTATGATACTATTGTTCTGGCATTAAGGCATGTTGATGTCCCTAAACACCTGCCGAGTCATGTGTGTGATGCCAGTGTCTGTCACCAGGCGGGTGTGAACTACTGTACAGTGGGGATACGGCACTCGACTGCTACATTCTCATCTCGGAACACTCAATTAGAAAAACAAGGAAAACACCAAAAACCAGAAATCATTTTCAATAAGCCTGCAGGGCCATATATTCTATTTAGAGTTACGACTGCAAATTAAATTATAATGTGTATGAGATATATAGGATGTATAATCATATTGTCTTATAATAGGACTGCAATGAATACAGCACCAGTATAATAGTAGACAGTAGTTCTAATGTCAGTTACACCTTTTTCTTATAATGGCTCCTCAATTAAGTATCATCGTAAGAACACAATAATATCCACAATACTACTTTAGGCAAGGACATCGCAAACGAAAGATAATATAATGTTCTACTCTCTGCCAGAATTACGTAGTACTAATGTCAATTCTAATTCTAGTATTAACTCAGGGTACAGCTCGAAAATCCAATGATACGTCGCTACAGCAACATCGTCATGAGACGTCTAGTCCTGGGGGGGGGGGGGGGGCGCGACTCGTCTTCTCGGAGATTGATCTCTAATGATAGACCTGCTTGTGGTACGACACTTACTTTGGCATCCACCGTGGGAGCTGACGAGCAGATAATCAGCCGTGTGGACTTTCTACCCCTTGGCATGACATAGGCCTGTACTTTCTCGTTCTACAATCCCGTTGTCAGCACGTATTATAGCTTTTGTCTTCAACTACTAGGCCGCTCTCTGGTGAGACATACCGAATCTTTCCGTGTGGGGATATTTGCGTTCTCTTTGCCACTTTCACATATGACAAAAAATTAATGTGAACTCGTGGTGTTTTTATGTGCTAACAAAAATGCATTGTCATGGTAAACTGCGCATGACCGGAGGTGAATACTTTGCACGCTTTAGTCACCCAGCCCAGTCTCAACAATAACCCCGGGAAGTTTTTTATTTCATACTCCGCACACCCCAATCACGGCCACTGTCTAATAATAATAAATGCAATTTCATGAACACTGTTAGCACACTTGAGACTAAAGTCCATCCGTGAAGGCCCACATACACGTTTGGTCCTCGACCCATTTTCGAACATCCAATTTGCAAAACGGACGAAATTCCAAGGGTGTGTGGGCACAATTTTGCAAATCACCTGGGTGCTGGCCCGAGGTCTGGCCTTAGGCCGGGTTTTCTGGATGCTCCTAATTGTTTCGCCTCCGATTGGAGGTCGGGGGAAGTGGCGGAGAAAAAAGTGGACACAATATTTTCGTTTTTTGCTTTTTGACTTCAGATTCTTCATCAGCGTCAAATTTACTATAGGTTTGATACCAAAAAACCATATGTCTACTTGAAAAATTGTTGAAATTGGAAATTATCTTTTTTATCAACGTAAATAAGTCACTGTGAAAAAAAAAAAAAAAAGTTGGGTGGGAGGGAGCCTGTATTTCGCTCTGCATGTCTCCGGGATGATTTTCCCTTATTCTAGGTTGATATACATGTTGAAAATTTCAAGTCGTCAAAGTTCATTTTTGTGGCAAGAAACCTCAAAGTAGCTGAGTGTGAGGCGCTCATGAGGAGAAATGGCCTTTCTCATCAATGTGTTCTCTTTTGTAATAAGGGGTGGAATGGGCGACAGAAGCTCCATGTAAGTGTCTTCGTCCATTCTAGTTGTAAGTGACTTGGGTAGAGACGAAGTTTATTGAGCAATTTTGTGTGCGTACATCTATCACGCTGAAGCAGCCATTGCTTAGACCTCAAAATTCTGTTTCTTTTCTCTTGTTTTTTTTTTTCACTTTATAATAGGGTAAATATTAATACGTCCACAAATTCCTTTTTCTCTCTCAGTCGCCATATGGCTTCACTTTCACTTTCAATTTTAAAAAGAATCAACAATCGAAAAAAGGGTTATGCCACGGCACGTTACAAAAAAAAAAAAAATCAATAAATTACATACTTATGAAGATTCTGTAGGAACTATTATATTCAACGATTATGCCACTGCATTTAACAAACAAGAATGCAATAAACGAAATACTTATCCTGTGAGTGGGCAAGAGAGCGACATGATGAAAATATGTTACCGTAGCTAGGTGAGAGGTGGAATGCAGTGTACACCAAAAATTACCGTGGTTGCGGACGGCGTGTGTGTGGGCAAAAATTACAACCAAGCAAATATAATGGGTGGTGGCCCGGGTTCTCGCCTGGAGCCATTGATGTCAACGTGTATGCCCCGCTTGACACATGTAATATAATGATTGCAATTAAAGTTGCAGAAAAATAAATACAATCTAAGTATACGTTTTACTTCCATATTATGACTCGGTCACTGACTCATGTTTGTATTCTACATAAAATCTTGTTAGGTTAACTTTGGGTAGAAGGAATTAAAACAGTTTACAAAGACGGACTCATTATGAGTATATATGACTGAGATAGTCATATATCTATATATCTCATACACAAAATGACGGGATCTTGCCCACATGCGGAATAACTGACTCTTGCCCACCCACTCACTCGCTTGCCATCCTTTATATACCCATCTAGATAGAACGTTCACGAACGGGAAATCCAGAAACTACGGGATACATGAAGGCCACCTAATCGCACTTAGACACGTCACAGAATTGCGTCACTCCAAGGCCAACCGACTTAAAGCACCAAAATTTCAAGTTAAGTGAAATAAAAAATTAAGACCTCAGCTTGAGGCAACTAATCTGAAGGTTTTGTAATGAGAAATTGTTAAAGATTATTTTAGTTAACAGCTGTAACATTATAGTCTAGAGAATCCATACATAAAAGTGTTGTTAAAAAAAAAAAATTGAGACTGATATATTTTTTTTGATGTGGCACTGTTCAGTTCTTTTAAACCGTTGTACATGGGCTGGCTATTTCTTTTTCACTATGGAGTGGGCGGGTTTATGGGGATGGCTATCCTTTCAAGTTATAAAGAAAATGGTCTTTGTGCTAACGTCACTGAGTCATAACTTGTATTTTAACGCCTGTTACAGGTGTAATTTGTGTAGAATCGTCTCTAAATTTATCACTCTCATCCGCTACCCCTATATACAATCAAACTCTTGTTCCTTTACCACTGTAAAGCAGGGTAGTATATATGAAGACAGCAGGGGAAAAAACCATTGTCACATGAAGTGATTTTGCCTCGTCTCCCTACTCTCCCCTTCCCCTTGTTCAGGTTTGGTTCACGAGACTTGACCCTGGAAAACCGAGATTTAAAAAAGAGCTGCAATTTGACAATATATTAATAATAATCACCTTTTCTGTCTCAAGAAGGAAAAAGTGAACTTTCAAACTTTAAAGACTGATTTTCTCGGTTTCACATTTTTTGGGACTATGGCTGTTTTTCTTCTGTGGTCATCGTTTGATATCTCAGAAACAAACAATTTAGTTTATGGTGTTGAGCTATGTTTCAGAACAGGAGATAACTGAACCATCTTAAAGTTAAACAAAAAATGAAGTGGATAGGTGAACCCCGGGTTGGACCTGGCGAAATATAGGCGTTTTCGGATCAACGCCAAGTTAGGCTAGGGTAAGAAAACAAACATTCGAATGGCGGCATGGATGTCGATAGATCTAGATCTATATAGATCTACATGTTTTGTTGGAGGGTGGGAGGGGGGGGGGGGGGCTGAGGGTCTAGTCAGTTTTTATCAATTTACGGTAGTTAGATTGTCTAATCAGGCGAAAAGGGGCTGAGGTAGCCGTTGGCGATCGATGTACACACAAGTAGGCGTACATTGGCTGAGATCGCGGCGAACGTCGCCTCGGCTGAGATCATACCTCCGCGGTGCAGCGGTTGAGTGCCACGTTTCTGGTACCACCAGATATGTACTCATGACTGGAATTTGTTGGGAATTCCATCATAATTTTTCTTTTTGCAACATCACTCTTGCGGAACACACCACATTTAAGAACTACTATCCTAAAATATTTCACTACAATGAACCCAGCCCGGGGTCCACCTATCCTTAAACTTAATTATTTCGCTACGTACACCCCGGGGTCCACCTATCTTATACAGATAGGTACACCCCGGGGTCCACCTATCTTATACAGATAGGTAGACCCCGGGGTACACCTATCCTCCAAAGTGGATAGGTGGACCCCAGGGCGTACCTAGCGAAACATAGGCGTTTTATGATAGGTGGACCCAGGACCAATGAAAGCTGTCCGGGGTCCACCTATCCTATATGTATAGGTAGACCAAGGGGTCCACTTATTCTCTACCAAAAAAATAAAATAATAATTACCTCAGTATCTCTAAATGTTTATCATACAAACTTCATGAATTTGTATAGACTACGATCTATATTCAGACAATGAGATGAACAATGCTATATTACATGCACTAGCTTTAAAACATCTACTTCATCTACTTGTTATTTTGATTTTATTCAGATCACTTCATGTATTTGTGGAAGGATGTATGTAACAGTTGATGAAAATTCCCGCACGTTATGATAGGGAGAGTCAGGTGATCTGAACTGCTACCCTTTAAAAACGAAACTGTCTCGAACTGTCGTAGAAATAAATGAAAACAGGATCCGATGAACGATTAACATTAACTTTTAATAACTGTAGATGAACCTTGGATATCTCACAGCATACTTACGAGGAAGGCACGCAGTTACAAAAACCTAGATTGGGTTTTGCACACACAAAATGACGGGATCTTGCCCACATGCGGAATAACTGACTCTTGCCCACCCATTCACTCGCTTGCCATCCTTTATATACCCATCTAGACAGAGCGTTCACGAACGGGAAATCCAGAAACTACGGGATACATGAAGGCCACCTAATCGCATTTAGACACGTCACAGAATTGCGTCACTCCAAGGCCAACCTAACGTAATTACTCCGACTTGAATTATATCGCATGTTCCCGATAGACCTACAATAACCAATTACGTCACACAGCGAGACATCACAGAAAAGTAAAACTAGCACACGAGGTGTCGCCGAGGGCTGCGGACAACATTGTTAGCCCGTATGGCTAGGACGCTACAATGTATACCATCTAAATGGTTTATTTGTGTTTACTTTTCTGCATACATTTTTAGCAAATTCTTTAACATTTGTTCCATTTTTTTCCCATGTTTTTAAAAACCTGATCTGGACCTGATTAATCAAATGCTGGCATGGTGTCTGTGATTTCCTTATAGTCTGTAGTTTTCTTTCCTAATTGTTTTTAACATAGGATTTTGAAAAGTAATACATGTATAAATTATTCTCTTTGCCATATGTGCCCAGAACTCCATCACCCGACAAATACAAACGAACAACTTGGTGAACAAGACGTTTTACTTTGACACCTTTAGTTTACAGAGCTGCTATATTATTTTCCGAGTTATAGCACTGCGATCTTTCAAACAGTCCCATATTTCCTTTTTCTTGGTCCTAATTGTTTGTCTAGAAAAGTTGGAGGTAAGGATTTACACATATATATAATAATTACATGTATATCTGTAACTGTATTTCTGTATTAATTATAAGCCTAATATTTTATTGTAAGAGTTGTCTCTGTTCCCTATCATGTCTTTTTTCCATGCCAAATTTCCATGCTCTTTCTCAATTTTGTCATGTTGTCCGACTAGAAAAAGTTCTTTTCATTCACAATGTTCCTAGTTCTTCCTTCATGTAAACTATTTTTACCATTCATAATTTGACCCCCCCCCCCCCCTCCCCCGTTTTTTAATCCACCCAGGACCAACTCGGTTTAGATGACTGCAGGACGTCCTTGGATGTAGTGGTAAGTGACACAGTAGGGGCAGAAAAAAAAAAAAAAAAGCAAACGTAAAATTATATGAAAATACCTGAACTGTATAAACTTACTTATGCCTTTGTAGATGATTTGTTTCGTCAAACCCATCTGATAAAAAATAACAATAACTTTGTTGCCTTAAGCGTAGAAATAGTGGAAGACGTACTTGTCAGGACATTGTAATCAAGCAAGAGATGTTGGAAGATGGGCAAAAATATGAATAAACTGGCTAAAGGGCTTAAACAAAAAAAGTTAATAAAAAGGATGTAGTACATACAGTAACAAAGTTTTGCTCTTCTTGTCTCCATTAATAATCTCATTTCAGACTAGACAAACTGTCAGTGCAACACAGGGAGGGGGTGTCAACTTGATATATCGTGAGTTTTTGCAGTGCTCCAGTTGTGTGATTTACAATGAAACACAGCAGGGGCGGTCGAACTCGCTTCATGTATGATCCACATACGATAAACTTCGGGTGTGAACAAAATTTAGGTTTTTATTCGTTTCACATACGCATTTTGTTACACAAATATTATTATAAATCTTAAGAAATACTTTTATGCGACAATATTTACTCATGTATGCAGTTTTCTAAGCAGTTAATTTGTATTCGTTTCAGTAATCACAGACTACGTCATATATACCAAAAGGTTTTCAAAATCTTGACTAACGATTGTGTTAACTATATTGAACGTATTAACTGCGGTAATGAACTACGGGAACAACTAAGAAAAACGTGCGAATTTAGATTTCAGTAACTAAATTAGACTCCCAAAAATAAAGCTACGAACCGCCTATTGAAGGCCAAAGAGCCGCATGTGGCAGGCGAGCCATGGTTTGGCCACCCTTGAAATAAAGAAATATCTCCATGGGCTCAGCATTTCTCAGCCGATTACTACAGGTAAAGGTGAAGTGATTTCAAATGGACATTGACTATCTCAATCTACACAAATTTTAATAATTTTTCACTGGGTAGAAATAGGGAATTGTGCCAGTTGTACATTAAATATACAGTGTAGATCTGTGTACAATGTCTTATATGCAAGATCCCCATACTAGAACTGCCCTTTACGTCAGTAATTGTGAAACGTTCACATGATTGTGGAATATTTCGAGATGAATGGCATTCACATCACCACTAACTGTGATTGTAGGGTAAATAACTTCAAAAACACACTGAAAAGCAGCAGATACAACTGTGGGTCATGCAAGGGAAATAATTTCCTATGAAGGGCAGTTATTGGACAGATACCGGTACGGACTTCATTTGTGTTTTCCTACATAACTAAGAGCAAAGAATCTACAACAGACCAGAGCAGCTGTAGAAATGTAACGTCGTATTTCGAACGTTTATCTTGCAAGGTACACGGCATCCTTATTACACAGCCAATTTACCTTTGATGTATTGTTTGCTTTTAAACTGTTTGTTTGTCCTATTTACTTACTACACGAGGTATCCAGAGTTGTCCAGGCCATGACAAAAACCTGCTTACACCTCTCTCTCCTTCTGTCTGTCTGTCTCTGTCTCTCTCTGTCTTTCTCTCTCTTTCTCTCTCTCTCTGTCTCTCTCTCTTTGTCTCTCTCTCTCTCTCTCTCTCTTTCTCTCCGTCTCTCTCTTTTTATCTCTTTCTCTCTCTGTCTCTCTCTCCTTCTCTCTCCTGTTGTCTCTCTCCCTTTTCGTCTCTCTCTCTCTTTTTGTCTCCCTCTCTCTCTTTCCCTCCGTCTCTCTCTCCCTGTCTCTCTCTTTCTCTTTCTTCCGTTTCTCTCTTTTTGTCTCTCTCTCTCTCTCTTTCTCTCCGTCTCTCTCTTTTTGTCTCTTTCTCTGTCTCTCTCTTTCTGTCTCTGTGTCTCTGTCTCTCTCTCTCTTTCTCTCTGTCTCTCTTTCTCTCTGTCTCTCTTTTTTTGTCTCTTTCTCTCTCTCTGTCTGTCTCTGTCTCTTTCTCTCCCTCTCTCTCTCTTTTGTCTCTCTCTTTTTCTCTCTTTCTCTCTCTTTCTCTCCGTCTCTCTCTTTTTGTCTCTTTCTCTTTCTCTCTCCCTGTCTTTGTCTCTCTCTCTTTCTCTCCTTCTCTCTTTTGTTGTCTCTCTCCCTTTTTGTCTCTCTCTCTCTCTTTTTGTCTCTCTCTTTTTCTCTCCATCTCTTTTTGTCTCTTTCTCTCTCTCTCTGACTCTCTCTCTCTCTCTCTCTCTCTCTCTCTCTTTCTCTCTCTCTTTTTCTCTATTTTTGTCTCTCTCGCTCTCTTTCTCTCCGTCTCTCTCTTTTTGTCTCTTTCTCTGTCTCTCTGTTTCTGTCTCTGTCTCTCTGTCTCTCTTTCTTTCTCTCCATCTCTCTCTTTTTGTCTCTTTCTCTCTCTCTGTCTCTTTCTCTCCGTCTCTCTCTTTTCTCTCTCTCTCTCTCTCTCTCTCTCTCTTTTTTTGTCTCTCTCTTTTTGTCTTTCTCTTTCTTTCACTCCGTCTCTCTCTTTTTGTCTCTTTCTCTCTCTCTCTGTCTCTCTGTCTCTCTCTTTTCTCTCTCTCTCTCTCTCTCTCTCTTTGTGTCTCTGTCTCTCGGTCTCTCTCTCTCTTTCTCTCCGTCTCTCTCTTTTTGTCTCTTTCTCTCTCTCTCTCTCTCTCTCTCTCTCTTTCTCTCCGCCTCTCTTTCTTGTTGTTTCTTTCTCTCTCTCTCTCTCTTGTTGTCTCTCTCTCACTATTTCTCTCCGTCTCTCTCTTTTTGTCTCTTTCTCTTTCTCTCTCTCTTTCTCTCTTTGTCTCTGTCTCTCTTTCTCTTCGTCTCTCTCTTTTTGTCTCTCTCTCTCTTTCTCTCCCTCTTTTTGTCTCTTTCTCTCTCTCTTTCTCTGACTCTGTCTCTCTGTCTCTTTCTCTCCGTCTCTCTCTTTTTGTCTCTTTCTCTCTCTCTGTCTCTCTCTCTTTCTCTCCGTCTCTTTCTTTTTGTCTCTCTCTCTTTTTGTCTCTCTCTCTCTCTGTCTCTCTCTCTCTCTCTGTCTTTCTCTCCGCCTCTCTCTTTCTCTCTCTCTCTCTCTTTTATAAACCTAGATCTGGCCATATTGCCTCAATAAAGTGATTTCTGTGATGTGACTTCTCTCTCTCTTTCTCTTCGTCTCTCTTTTTTTGTATCTCTCTCTCTTTCTTTCTTTCCGTCTCTCTCTTTTTGTCTCTTCTCTCTCTCTCTCTCTCTCTCTCTCTCTCTCTCTCTCTCTCTCTCTCTCTCTCTCTCTCTCTCTCTCTTATAAACCCAGATCTGGCCATATTGCCTCACTAAAGTGACTTCTGTGATGATTTTCAGAAAGTTAATTATTTCAAGACTATTATTAATATTAATGTAAACACTACAAACAGCCGTTCTTTAGAGTACACGAGATTACCATCTGTCTTTCAGATATGTCATTAGAGAATTATATAATAGTTATATCTATGTATATTATTATGTTAGTGCCTGTGTGGGATGTTCCAACTAGGGCAGATCACAAGCGTTCTTCCGATAGTTTTGTCTGTTTGTTTTATTTAGTCTGAAAGGTTTAAATTGAATAACACAGATTTTAAATTGAATTTTCAGGCTTTTAAACAAATATCAGAATGAATTCAAAATATGCTATAATAGAATCAGCAGTATACTATATATATGTAGTTACAATCTTAACTATACAATTAGGCCATTTTTCTGTAAAATCAGAAGCAGGTTTCATTAGTCACTCTACTATCAACCTGGAATTATTTCACCTAAATACAAACAAGCCACGGCAACCCCAGAATTCCTTGGGGAAACCCACAATAGATATAGGAGCTAGATCTGTCTCTGCAATATTCCTAACTACATAGAGAACTTTCCAGTTTACGACCTCTTAACACAAATCTTAGGCAAATTAAATTGGGATCGGAGTGACTTCTGTAAACAGTGCAGCACATTTCAATTATCTATGTATGCACCTTGTACAGTTCATGATAGCGAAGTATGTTTGAGACCATGATGAAATGGAACTGTCTTCATTAATATAGGCAGACATGGTCTATGTTTGAATTTTATTTTACTTGTTCAATTCTACCATAAGTCATTCTGGTCTCTTTTTCCTGTCACTGACATTTTCTTTCATTTTATCTACAGGATAGACTCTTGAAGCTTCGGGTAAGTAGTATAATGATGTGTGATCGGTGTTTGGAAGAAAAACAAATAAATTTCTTAATGATACTGGTAACACCTCTGGTCCCCATGGCACGACCTTCCACTTGTCGCCCGGACCGGTACTCTCTGCTTCTTCCTCTGGGAACGAATGATCTGGGAACCGCGTGTGTCGAGCTTCTCCTCTATTTATACTCCCGAGGGCCCTGCACACGGGACTAGTTTAAAGCGAGACGTGTGTATCTTTTCACGCTCGTCAACAATGTTAAAAACCGTGTTTTCCCCTGCTAAGCTCACCCCCTCTAGACTCGTGGCGCACAAGGCCACCGACCTTACTCGTGATAGTAACCCTTCATGCTCGTCAACAACTATAAAATCCCCTTCTCCCCTACTAAGTTTATCCCCTCTACACTCGTGGCGTACAAGGCCATCAACCTTAATCGTGACAATATTTTCACACGGTCCATAAAAATTAAAGGAAATTTCACGTGCTTTTAATCGCCGAGCCGGGCATTTACCAAAAAAAACAAAAAACATCCCTTTTGGGGGACTATCTCGCCAACCCCACGCTCCTTAAGTCGCGTCTTTGTGGGGATCCGGAACCATTATGAGGGAGTTGGTTTCGCTCTAGGAAAAGCGATACACGGATTCTCAGAAGAATGGGGCCGAGGTGGCGGGGGGGGGGGGGGGGGGAGGGGGCTAAACTGCACTTTTCCCAGGTTTTCTACTTACTGTAGCGGAAGAAGACAAAAAAAAAAGCTTTACATTAAATATACAAAGTGACTTTGTACCACAAAATATTTATTTTATATCATGTAGTGCTTATTCACATACGTTGACGAACAACATCCCTGTCTTATTCGCAGATGGGGTTTCTCGGTTTTGTGATGTTTACTTCGGAAGAGTTCCTTAACCCTGTCGAGGTCTGCGGTGGCGCAATGACTAGTATCCCCGCTTGTCAATCGGAAGCTATGGGTTCCATCCCACGCAGGAGCGAAGTTTTTCCGTGTTTTTTTTTTTTCTGTTTTGATTAGAAATAATCGTTTTGTTATTTTTTTCAGGGATTTGCAAAATGCTATAAATTTCGAAAATTGATGTGATGGGGAAACTGATCATTGCTAGTTTGCTCCAGATTACTTTTTTTTATTGATTCCTGTTCATGGAACGGGATCGTTGCTAGTAAGAAATAAAAATGTAAATGATTTGTTTTAGACAATGTGAACTGAAAATGTCATCTCTTTCTACTCTGACTTAGATCTGTCCTGTACTTATTGAATATATATATATATATTTTTTGGAATCTCCTGCTTCATGTATTTCTCATGTTTTGTTTTATTACTTTTTTGTTTATGTGGAAGTTTAGTTCATTTAATTTGCTCTGTCCGTCTCTCTCTCTCTCCCCCTCTCTCTCTCTTTCTGTTTGTGTGTATAATTATGTGTATGTATACCATCATGTAACAGCTGAATACTTGATCCATAATGATTTTTTTTTTATATACGTTTTAAGTTATTTCCATTTGATCAATTCCACCAAAGTCAGTCTAAAACAAAACAAAAAATGGTCTGGCAGATAAGGTGATGTAAGCTTTAGGCTACAAGATCTGATAGTTTGAACAGACTCTAGCAGTTCTCTGGGCAAGAAAGTACCAGTAATGTATTAATATTATCTACAAACAGACTAAAACAAAAATTCAAAGAAATATTAATAACCTGGAAGAAACCATCATCACATCAATTTCACTCAACGCCATTGTGTAACATGTGATATATTATTCATTCATCAACAGTCTACAAAGTAGCTCATTATGCACGTTTTGAAAGTTCCTATGAGATCCTGTTACTGAATTTCATGATAAGAAATCTTTGTCACGTTTTATCTGGTGTCTTAATGTCATTGCTATCGACAAATTTCTATTCCATAGTAAAGTGAAACAGCAACAAAAACGTAGCGTAGTAATACTTTTGGCCTCAGCTGTTCAGAGATAGGGCATATCTACCCAACCGTTGCAACACTGGGTACCCATGGAGAATTAGCACTACCTGTATGTATTATCGGTAAGAACTATAAAAATAAGAAAGATACAGATCGTGGTAGAAAAGGAAGGCCCTATAGTATACTGTATAAAGGTTTATGAAGTAACATAAACCATCCTTTAGAAACACCTCATTAAAAAAGTATAATATACATAACTGTGAATAAGGTTTTTATCTGATTTGCAGACGTCTGTGAATAAGATTGCTTTTTTGTTCACAGACAATATATGCGAATAAGGTTCTGGTCTTTTTGGAATTCTGTGGGAAAAAATTGCAAAGTGTCATTAATTTTCCCATAACTCATTTTTAATAATAGAGATTTATCATTATATTGATAGGGTTGAAACGTCATATTCATGTGGCGTTTGGTGTGATGAGTATACAGCCACATGTAGGATGGGAAAAGTTTTGATAATTCATTTTGTGATTTCACACCTCACAAAACTGGCTGACATAATCCAAACATACTCCGGAGCAAAGCAACAATGATCAGTGGGGGGGGGGGGGGGGTGGAGGGCTGTGTAGCAGGAAAAAAAAAAAAAGTCAGTTCTTACTGCGATTCAAACCCCTCTCCCCCACTCGACAGGCAAGTTTACTTACTAGCATGCCGCCGAGGAAACTTAAAATTCTTGCTACCCAGGGTCTCTCTAATGCTACCGAGGACGCGTTCTGTAACACTGAAAAAAAAAAAGACAACCTGGTGCATCATTACCGTAATAAACTCCATGCATTACTCCGAATCGAGCCATCTTACCGAGAGAAGAGCCTAATTATTCAACAAAACATACCAGAATTGTGATCTAAAAGAACTCTTCCAAAATAAAAATCACAAAACCAAAAATCCATCTGCAAATAAGATCCTGATCCAAGCCGCAGACATTTGAGAATAAGCATAGCCTTTTTCCCTATGGCAAGTTGACATATTTTCTCATCATTGTTTTCAAAACGCTGATTTTGGGCGTCGAAGCGCACTTACAGACCTTTTAACATGTTTCTTTATTATCTTAGATTTTTTGATTTTTTTTTTAAAGATCATTATCACTACGTACGGACCTTGAAAATGGGGTCCAAGCCAATTTAATGATTTTTTGTTTTTCTTCTCAATTTTTAAAGCTTTATATTGCTTCAAATTAGTATGTCAGAGAGCTCTAATGAATGGAAATCAATGTTTGCATGATTGAGTCTTAGAAAATGTGTTGTTTTTATCGTGTTGTCATTTTATTTTTTTTAACTTATGAGTCTGTGAACTTGGCGGTTCAGTTCTGACAAGAAATCTAACAAATCTTGAAAGAATCATATTTCAGTTGTTTATGAATAGATTTTTGTTGAAAAAGTTTTGTTTTCTCATTTTCACTGAGTAGATTATTTTAGAAAATATTAGTTAAACATAATTGTTGTGTAAATGAATGTTTCGATTGTGGTGCGTTTGCTTATAGTATTGTGTTCCTTCTGTTATTGTTACAGATAATCCTGTGTTGTCATATATTGTCATACAGTAATATCACTAAGTAATACACAATGATCTGTAGCTTATTATAATCACTTGCCGAGACTCCATAAATGGCCAAATGTAAGTGTGGTCATTGTTTAGGATCATGGCCAGAATAACTCTGTCAACTTCAAATATTGCAATACCGTAATAGCTCCAGCTCATCATTTGTCTACCACTTCTCTCCTCGTCCATTATCCTAATAAATAATGTGTTGGCCAAAAGTTGAAGGATGAGGTAAATAAACCTAAGTGTAGTATTGGGCTGGGTGGGACATATACACTCGAGTAGCTCCACATACCGGACGTTTATCCCGTAATAAACCCATGGTTACTAACCGTAAAGCGGAAATGATATCTAATCAACATTGACTATGTATATCTCATTTGACGGATACATATTTTATGCATATATATATATATATATGAAACAGTTCGGCCACGATCGTCTCTTTTTTGAGAGACGGAGTGGCCGTGCGGTTAAGCGATCTGTTTGCTTCTTGGCAAGGCGACGGGTGCCGTAGCAGAGGTCGCGGGTTCTAGTCCCATCTTGATCATTTTTCTTTCTTCCTTCTTTCACTCCCGCTTTGCTTTCTTGAGCACTTACTAGGCACTACAACCTTCGTCCGCCTAATACTTATTTTCTCTTAAATATTTTATGCATGCACATCATTTTCCGCTGAAAAAAAAAAAGGGAAATAATTTCACATAATCATCAAATATCTCAAAATGCATAACAACCTCAAAAATAATGTCAGGGTCTGTAAAATGGGAAACCTTTCAAACATGACATAATCTTGAGATGCACAGAGATCACAGAAATACCATCGTGAACATAGGGGAAATAACTTCAAAAGGTCATGGGACGTCTGCAGATATTACAGTTGTGCTCCATGCGGGAAAAAAGATCATTTCAAGTGAAGAGTGTTTATTTGACATGTATGTTTTTTTCGTGTGCCCTTTTCTCCAAAACTAAAATGAAAGCAAGGAATCCACAACAAACATAGATCAGTTGTACAACTGGACAGCCATGCCTCAAACCCTTTATTTTTTATGAGAAACGCACAGTGTGCACAGTACACAATCAGTCTACATAATAGACGAGGTGCCTGGCGCTGCTCTCTCTCTCTCTCTCTCTCTCTCTCTCTCTCTCTCTTTCTCTCTCTCTTTCTTTCTTTCTCTCTTTCTCTCTATCTCTCTCTCTCTCTCTATCTATCTCTCTTTCTCTCTCTCTCTCTCTCTCTGTCTTTCACTCTATCTATCCATCTCTCTCTCTCTCTCTCACACACACACACACACACACACAAACACACGATTCTTACTATAATACCAGACCTGCCAAAGTTTCTCTCTTTGGGGTGACTTTATAAAGGCGTGATAATTTTGAAAAAAAAAAGCATTTCAAGATTGTTTCACTTCAGTTACAGTGAAATTACACAAAGATTTAACCGTGTCTGCCACGTTTCATTTCTCTTTCTGTATCATTATACGTGTGTATGTACCTTGTATGTTTTATGGTAAATTGATAGTTAACTGTGTTTGATATCAGGGTGAGATAAAACTCTCTCATTACAGATGGATCATGTATTTAGTTCTTAAATACTGTTGTCTTTTTTTTTAGAGGGGGGGGGGGGATTATTTTTGCTCTGGTGGGTAATCTTTCAGTTTCTTCATCATTCTCACAAACATTTTCTTTCATTTTATTTGCAGCGTTTCTCAAGATCTGTGTTAAATTCGTTGGTGAGTAGTATAATAAGGTGTTCTCGGTATTTGGTACAAAATTATTTTATATGAAGATTTATTTTGATTTTGAGAGCAACGAAAATTTCCTTTCAGTGCCAAACAGAGATGGGATAACCGGGTGTTGAATTCTGAAGCACAAAAAAGTTTGGCATGACAAATACATGTTGTTCCTGGTGGATGGGGAAGATGAATGAAATTAAAAGATCTGATAAAGCAGATGGCATTACAAATTATTCTTATATAATGCCCTCATTGAAATGTACAGCAAAATATGAATATTTAAGCAAGTTAATTATTCAGATTGTTATGTCGAGATCTTGCGATGACCAAAATCAAAGAAAAGAATAAACAAGATACTACAGGAGTGAAGAAATACTAGAGGTCAAAATGCCCCGCATTGTCTTGTCTACATGAATTCTGTTGGACAGAAGGGACAGGTGGGGAAGGGATTAAAGACGTAAGTCGCCATTTTTCTTCTGGGAAGGAATTTTGTTCCATGATCTCAAACTCTTCTCTGTGCTTATATGTGAGAAGAAAAGTTGCCATTATTTTGTTTTCAGTATCACTTTATGTAATAATATCATACATACAATAAGTAAACACTGCTGGCAATAAAAACACAGGAATAGCAAATTATATATAAACTTACTATCAAACACAAAGGGGTACCGAACTGTTGTCTGTTACATATTTCTGGCGACATATTTATTTGTTTAATATTAAATACATGCATAACTGCTTTGTAGATTTTGTTTCTTTGAATGGTTACCTGGCCTTTAAACTTACTTTTTGTTGGTGAGTTTAAAGGGGTGGGTGAAGGAGAGAAGTAAGTTCATTCTCTCTGTATTCCTTACACTGAGAGCAAAAGTAGACATGTGTGGCTTTGTCATATTTTTTATACCCAGGCACAAGAAAACAATGATGACAAGAATAATAGCAACAAAAGTTTGGAATAATTTTTTTTCCCTGTTAGGTAAATGTAATGACCACCGTGAGAACTGCACATCATCTAATAGAAATTACTGAGCATAATTAATAACAGGTTTTTCTTTTCTTTTTTTTTACTGCTCATTTTTACATTCAGTGTACACATAAATTATATATATGTACATGCAGGTGAAAAGTTGATGTTAGGACACATATCTGTGATACATAACGTCTCCTTTTTTTCATTTTTTTTTCATACCCTTAGATTGACCTCCCCATTGATGAATTCAATAGAAAGATACAGGGGTGGGTAAGTTCTTTCAAAGGTTTTTGTTTTAGCTACTCTTTTAAAACAGTATTTCTAAATAAAATATTTACACACGTATATTAGTTGGACAGTAAAACTGGCATTTGTAAACTATGCACGCTCACATTTTGATAGTAAGACCTCAGCAATAAAGTAAACAGGGGACAATTTAACCTTTTCTACAGTAGTGGATCATATTAGCCCAGAGAGGTGGTTTTAACTCTGTAATTAACCCACTCTTGCATAACCTCTCAAAATTTTATTGTTATGAAATTTGGACACAACATGCCTGTCGGCTCAGAATGAAAGGATCAATCATGCTTTTTGCAAAGCTCACAAAATTTTCTTACTTTAAATTAATCCAAAATGTGTGTCCAATAATGGACCGCTTGGTACGAGAGGGTACATGTCTTTTTTCATTGACATAATGCAATAATACTACACAGAAACAAGGCAAAAGGGTACAGAAAAGAAGCAATATTGTAATATTTCTTTTTTTTTTCTTTAAACATCTTGAATTTATCAAAGGTCATAAAAAGAAGTATCAGAAAATATTATTAATTAGCTTTGAACACTGAAAAATGGCCAAAAAAAATGGCTTATACTTGAACTTGAAACTGAGTCACGGAGTATGGAAGACAGCAAGGTGTTTTGTTGTTGTTTTTATGTTTTATACTATCGAGGGCACTTGCTTCACATTTATGTTGTGTTTTTCTCAGACAAGGCTCAGCGACGCTATTCTGGTGCCTTGGTGAGATAACGGCCATTCCCGTCTTAACGGATGTCAGCAGGGCACATGGGACCATTTTTTTTTTTTGACGTTCGCAAAGTCCTGCCTGTGATTTTGACCACCTTTGCCCATATTTTATGATGTAGGTTGTGACGACTTACTGCAGAAAAGCCAGATAATCGATCCGTATCCTCATTGCTGATAGTGATACACTCTTTCTGTAAAGGAATAGCTCATTTTGGGTCGCACTGCGCCCAGAGAAGAGAAATATGGGCCACCACCACTTCCTCATTCGAATGGTTGGTCGGGAGTAACCAATATTCTGGTCCATGAGGTCGATCCCTCCCATGTTGGCATTTTTTATTTCTCCACAGCATCTGACACTGGAGTGGATACATACTGGCTCGTTTGTGAAGACCAGAGTCTGGCATTCTGCAGGGTTTCAGTGACATAGGCAGCTGAGATCACTGTAACATCATGTGTGTGTGTGTGTGTGTTTATTTTTTTCGTTCAAATGCCCACGCAGACCGTCAGATGATTTATCAAAAAGATACTATATGCTGCCTCGTGGTTGTTTTTGATGGCCTCTGGAGTCTCCAAAGGGCACTTTTTGGTTCAGCTTGCATGCACATCGCCGGACCCATTCATGCCCATCGATTGGAGCTTATCCATCAAAGGCAAAGAGGTGAACAAATTGACCATGAAGTCTTGAAAGTTCAGACTGGGAGGCACACTGAAGAGATCCATCTCTCCTGAGCTAATCTCACCAAAACCAGGTTTCATTGTCACTATTTCTTGTCCTTAGTATGGTTCTAACTGAATGAGGTAGCTATCTGGAGTGTTGAGACACCCCATGTTTATGTGGTAGAAGTTGAGGCAACTGCTGTGTCATCACTTCCATCCTCTTCACCAAGCACTATTCTTTGTCCATGCTTCACAGATGAAGTAGTTACAATACAAACGGCAAGCAGCTGGTTTCCTGAAAAACCGCCTATGACTCTATCTTCATCTGCACTGTCTCCGTCAGTCAGCAAGTGACAGTCTGGAGTATCTATGTAGATGTTGTCTGCGTCAAAATTTTTCCCCATCCTCACCCACATATTCACCTGTCATAATAAAGGTGACTGTGAATCTGAGGAAGACGAAAAAAGTCGAAACTGTTCATGCACAGACAAATGTCTGTAAGCACGGAAAAAAGTGAAGGATGATGTATTATTTTGGAAGAAGCTAACAATGTTTCCTGCTATGAGATCTGAATTCGAATCTACATATCAATGAGGCCAAAGAATGTCAACGAAAATTGTACATTATAGTAAGAGGGGATTATATAGAAGCGACAAATAAATACAAATCAAATAAAAACAACAATAAGGCACTTAGGTCTAGACACAGCTTGAATAAAAAACACGGGCCCTCTCATGCATAGTGATCCAATATTCCAACATAACTTCAGTGGTCTGAAGTTCAAGGAGAATTTCATAGAAGAAGCAAAACATGATATAAAGCTAATCAAGGAGATACTACTCTTCCAAGTTATACATAAATCAAAACAATATCAATATTCTATTGGAAGTCACATGACCTTTCAGGTCACTGTTTTTCCCCACCCAAGCGCATTGTTTTCACATCCGCTATGTCTAATCAAAGGAAATCAATCAGGAATGCTGATACTGTTTCATGTGACGGAAGAAACTAAGGAATCATTTTTGACCAAAATAGTTTTACTTATATCATTTTACTGGTGTTAAGGCAGAAAAACCGACAGTGTCGAAAAATTGATCGTCATTCATGAATGGATTAATCAGCCAAGGGGACCTGATTTCTGAAATTTGGTTTATTCTCCTAGTAATAACATGTAATGAGTTAAAAGGTCATAAAGTCATTTGTAGATAACAGTGAAAAGGGGTTGACCAGTCTTGGTTTCTACGCATTCTGCTTTCGTGTTTCTGATCTGACCCAGATTAGTCATATAGCAATACATTATTCCACAACGCAGTCTCCTATCGTGTATCACCTCTGACCCATACTAGTCATATAGCATTATATTTTTCGACATCGCTTTCTGCCATGGTGGGTCAGAGCCCTCTCACCAAGACTCACAAAACAATAACAAAGACAATAAAATTTGTAGAAAGATGCTGCATTGAAACAAGAATGTGTAAATTGAAACAAAAAGAACTTTCTGGATTCACTTTATCATCTGTCTGCACGTAAGGATTAAAACGACAATCAAGCCATTATTCATCATCTGCAGTAAAATTAGAACACAGGCGATGACAGAAGTTCTCTACTCTGCAGTTATATTTCTGACACCTATTTCAATATTAAGATGTCTTTCTATCATACCTCCAGGGGCACTCTGAACATCTTCTCTTTTTGCCCACTTCTCCTAGTTCCCCCTGTAGTCGTGAATTTCCTAACCGAACTGGCTCTTATTGCTTATGTCAAAAAAATGACACATTCCAGAATCACAGTCTTCAAGTCTGGTCTCGAGATGCTGTTCCGTTGCATTAGGCACGTTCTGTGATGAAATTAAACCTTTAGTTAATGCTACGTGGAATTCAGTGCAATTCCTAGTTTTTGATCATAGGTCGGGGGAGGGGGGTATTTCTACCAAAAAACAACATTGGCTGCTGCTAAGACAACGTCTACTATGTTGTAGAACACAGTCAAGGGCCATCTTCTTGTCTTCCACCTTGTACTTGTAATAAGTGCAAGTCCGTCTATTTTGTTTACCTCCTCTTTGAGTGTTGCATAAAGCGATCTGTGGTGGTATGTTGTTGTTTTTTTTTCTGTCTGTAATCACAGTATCATTATGCATGGTGCTTAGGAGGATAACATTTTTCTTTGATCCATACCAATGGCTAAACAGGGTCAACATTTTTTGGAAGGCGGAGAGTGGTTCTCCAATTGAGGGTGCCTTCTTACTGGAGAATTCAGCCAGGAGGACAGTCATGTTCCTACCTACTGCGCCCAAAATGAGTTTTCCTGAATCACAAACCTAGAGTAGTTTTATACAGTTTATGTCAGGTTTAGATGGCATATACTGCAGAAATGAGCCCCTTCTTCTGGTCGGTATGAGCTGCTCGACAAGGGTGAGTGTCGGGCCAAGAATGTACGATCATATTGGTTCTTTGATGAAACTGTCCCAAATTTCTTTTGCTGGTGCAGATGGATCCTAGCCTGGCATAGGGAGCGTGTCCCATTGCACCAAATATCAGTCGGCATGGTGGTGTTGAAAAATCTGTCACGAGTGAAGCATGACTGTCTCAGAGAATATGCTCAGACCTTATGCCAAAAGTTAGTCGTACTTTGTAGGTTCTGATTCAGTACACCAGAAAAACATGGCATCCCAGGAAAGATGTCTGCTGAACTTGATCGATGTCTGTCCACTCTGCACCCATTACCGTCCTTCCTTCAACATTAGTGCATGTAACTGTGATAACCAACATTGATTTCATCATAAAGACACGAAACGTTGTTGCTGGGCCGTCTACAAATGCAGTATCGGGGATTTTTGATGGTGATACTCATAATGTGTTGTGGTACTGAGCTCCAGTTCCCGTCCGTGGCACATGTTAACATCTGGATCTGTCCTTTGCTACCTGTACACCTGGGACAACTGTCAAGTATTCACTGGGAGACTGAGACACGTAGCTGGTACTTGCGGTTTATTTCTCAACCTCTGCCTGAGACTGGATCTTTCCAGAAAGTTCTGGGTGAATAAAATCCAGAAATAATGGCTCTTCATCTCCGACCTCAGGTCCCCAGTCATACTCGATTTTAGCCACAACATTTTTTTTCCCTGGAGCTTTTCTGGTCTAAGTCCGATACGACATCTCCGTTTTCCTCCGTTTCCAGGAACAACGGAAACAGCTTAGTTTGATCTTCGAACCACGGACCAAAAGCTTTAGAAATGTTCAATGATTTCTCTCTTTCTCTTTGGTACCTTCCATATCCCCTACCCTCTTATCGATGAGTTCGCCCAATTTTTTCATTGATCTTTTACCCCCTCATAATATTTTACCCTACTTTTCTGTTTCATACACTCCCCAGTCATCTGATCTGGTCAAGTGCTCCCACTGACCTGCATGACAAAAAAATAGCTGGTCGCCACTTTTACTCCTCCAGCCCTCCTGTCGTGTCGAGTTGTATAACACAATGCACTCAAACTTTCCTTACAAATTCAAGCTTAGTGCTTCACCCCGAATGTCGTGCATTCACTGCTCCCCCCCCCCCCCCACCCCCCTTCTCTTTTCCTGAACAAAATCAAAATGTTGGAAATTTGACGTACGCAATCGTAAATAAATGAAGTAAAACATAAACAAATGCTGTTTTTTTTTTTGTGGTTGTTGCAAATCATCTTAGTAACTAAAATTCTCATCATGAAATATAATAATAGAGTAAGAAAGGGCACGCTGTACAAAGTGTCTAACAATAGTAATGATTGTGATCACAGTGTTGTATAAAAGTAGTAAAAATGATCATGATGAAGATAATAGTAGTACTAAGAAATTGCATGTATTCTCAAAGGCTGATTGAGAATCGAAAGCTTAAAACAATTCAATTTGTTACGGTATAATATTTACATGTTTTCTGGCTTAAGATATTGACGATAATAGGTGACAAACATGCAAAGCTGCCCCTCTAGTACTATGAAAACCAAGACTTTAGAAGATACTGTTGCTCAAATCATAGTGCGGTTATATTATATAATGCTTTGCAGCCCTGGATCTGTTGGATCCACAATCGCAATGTAAGAAAACGCACCGTTTTTGCTTATTCCTAGTCTGGGTCAGTGGTGACCCAAGATAGCAGACTAGGAAGGTTCATTTTTTTTTTTTTTTACTATATTCTGAATCGGGGTCAGGGGTGACCCACGATGGCAGAATGCCTGTAGGAACCAGCGATAGTAGGTTAGGGTTAAAGATTATCGAGCTCAAGTCCTGTAAAACATAAGGACAAACACAGAGATATTTAGCAGTTACTGGAGACACTCTAAAAGTAGTAATGAAAGTAATTTAGAAAGATGCCCCATTCTACCATATACAATATTTAATATGGAAGTTGAATGAATTAAATAGGTGTTGACTGGAAGGCCTTTAATTTCATGTTACGTTTCCATCTCACTTAAAAAGAATGGGTGCGATCAACGCTAGTAGAAAAGTCAGAACTTCTATTTAAAAGACAATTAAAAACAGAAACGAACTAGATAATTAGAAAGAGATACAAAAAATTATAAGAATACAAAAGTTTGTTATCTCCCATCTAAATGCTTATGGAATAAAGCAGAGGAGCCTTTCAAACACTTTACATTAGGCAATAGAATTATTATTTCATTTACTGGCAATCCCTTTTGGCTATTTATGGGAACAGCAGTAGAGATTAATTGTGACCATAATATCTGTGACCCATATTTGTGACCCATTTTTCGTTACCCTGTAGCACAGGGACACAATGATTACAGTTATAGCAACAATGAACGCTTGGAAAGATTATCTAGAAATACAAAGATCTATCAATGAAAGAAAAGCTACACCAACTGTCAGAATCAAATACGGTCAAGGGGAAATAACTTAATTTAATATAACCTAGAGTAAGATATCAAGATTAATTTCCCTTGCCTTGGAGTAAAATTTAACTTTTGTGAAAACCCAAAATATCTATTAGAGTGGCCTTAAAGAATTGTCGTCTGCTGTGTCAAATTTTAACTTTTAACTAATTTGCATAGACAAAGTTAACATCCACGTCTAGAAATCTTCGTGGATTGATAAGAATAAGAAAACATACATATTAGGAAGTAGGAAAGAGTTAAATAAAAAACCAGTAGGGCTTAAACGAAAGATTAGCGCCCCAGTTTCACTTTCCTAAGGGGATTATATTTCCTCTTGCTTCAACGCGTAGTAAATCGTGCCGCTTGCAGAGCGGGCTGGCGGCACTGGTTATTCATTCCATGCCAGACTTCCGTGTGTGATGGTCTCAGCGTCGATTCTGCTTGAATGAATCCATTTATTATGAACAGCATGGCTCGACGAAAGTCTTGTCACTAATCCATGGCTCATTGAATATGACACCGCCTTTATCTACTGTTTCTGGCCTTAGCGCCAGAACAATCGTAAGTAAGATCTGACCGAGGCTCGTGATGTTTTGACAGTGAATAGGAGGCGAAAGCATGACAGTTATCCAGTAGGAGTATTGATCACTTGGTGCATAGATCTACCCGGAGTGCTTGCTGAACATTGCAAGATGCTAAATACATAGACTAGATCTAGCTGTGAATTCTAGAATTGCAACTCGTACTAATGTGTGAATCATATAATTGTAATTGAATTGTCTGGGTGAGGCTGGGAGTTGCCAGTCCATCCTTGATCTAGATATAGGCCTATCTAGAGTCTATATAATATTTAACTGTGCCGACGTCACTTCGACGGGCAAGATCTAGACCTGTAACTTTGGATCTAGATATCTAAATATCTGAGATGACCTTATGTCTCCAGAGACTGGACTCTATACTAGTCTAGTATATTGATTGCCATACAATAAGCAGACCAGATTTTAGAGATATATAATTAGTATTTAGATAATTAGCAAGAACAGAAGTTAAATGATTTTGTAGGAAACCTAGAGCTAGACTTGTAATGACGTATTTATTGATTATGAAATTGATGCTGCTGATATTTATCATTACTACATATTAGATCTCTAGTCGAAATTGTTAGTAAACTTAACGTAAATAAAATGTGGCCCTGCAGGCCCTGTTGTTGAATTTATCCACTTGTTCCTTAGTAATTGGCATGGGTCTGCAAGTTAAGAATTAAATTCAATATTACTATTAAAAATATGCAGTCGAACAACACCCCCAACACACCATTACGATAACAAGGAAATCCATTCATTACAATTGGAGTGCACACCCTTCCTTGAATCCGTAACACCAACAACTCCCACAACCAGAGAATGATGGTAAATAAAACATCCACCAACATTTGCACAAAGACAATGTCAAAAGCAAAACTGAACCGGAGGTGACGATGACATTCACGTGTTTACTTTCTGTGTACATAGAAGTGAGAAATTAATGTCAGAGAAAAGAATTAGTAATGATCTTGGGATGTAACATGTCTTTTTTTTTTTTTTATTCCTCCAGTCTGGGCTGTCAGGTGAAGTACTCTGCGACACAGCTTGGGCGTGGGTAAGTCCTTTCATAGGTGCTAAGGATTTGAACGTTTAATGACTTCTCTATGAATGCAAATTTTGTTTCTGGATTAATATTATGATACAATCACTAGTGGGGGAAATATTAAAATATTGATAGATAGAAAGGGAGAAAAGTTTTTAAAAAAACAAACAAACAAACACACAACAACAAAACGGAAGAATGTGTTAAGAGAAACAGAATATGAAATTGATGTCATTTCTCCTCACACTGACAAGTCAAACTTATTCCTCCAAAATAGGACAGATCAGGAATTGCTGGGTTCAGATCTATGGATGAAACAATCCAATACGTTTTATAACAGTATCAGAACACAAATGTATTTCATTTACCCACCATTTACATTAGACTAAGCATTTGTACCGGCATTAATGATTTTGCTTTATCATTATCATAAACAGTCAGGAATAACAGCAAATATGGAACAAGAACAAGTTTAAAAACAAAATCAGCATGCCATCAGATATATGGAATATTTAGATCCAGTAAAAACAACATCCAGAACAAAAGAACAGTGAGCAATAATTACACCTATTGTATCATACATGGGACAAAGTGAGAAATTTAAGAATTCCAGCATAGAAAAAAACAAATGACTGTATTTCTGTGTTGGTTTGTCTGTTGGAACCTCATTGAATCTTGTCTTTGTGGTTGTTGGTGTTGTGGGACTGCAGTGTTTTACATAGAAAGTCGGTGAGCTGTGGATACAACTCAGTCTTTTCTCTATTTGGTTTTGTAAGTAATCTACAGCCATCTACCCTTCTCCATGTCTTTCTATCTCTCTCTCTTTCTTTCTCTTCTCTCTCTCTCTCTCTCTCTTTCTTTCTTCTCTTCTATGTCTCTCTCTCACTTTCTCTCTCTTTCTCTCTCTCTTTCTCTCTCTCTTTCTCTCTCTTTTGTCTCTCTCTCTCTCTCTCACTTCCTCTTTCTCTCTCTCTCTTTCTCCCTCTCTTTCTCTCCCTCTCTTTCTCTCCCTCTTTCTTTCTCTCTCTCTGTTTCTTTATCCATCTCTCTTTCTTTCTTCTCTCTCTTTCTCCCTCTCCCTTTCTCTCTCTCTCTTTCGGTCTTTCTTTCTCTTTCTCTTTCTTTCTCTCTTTCATTCTTTCTCTCATTCTTTCTCTCTCTCCCTTTCTCTCTCCCTTTCTGTCTTTCTTTCTCTTTCTCTTTCTTTCTCTCTTTCATTCTTTCTCTCATTCTTTCTCTCTCTCTGTTTCTTTCTCTCTCTCTCATTATTTCTCTTATTCTTTCTCTCTCTCTTTCTCTCTCTCTCTTTCTCTCTTTTTTTCTTTCTCTCTCTTTTTCAGTCTGTTTCTTTCTCTCTCTCTCTCCTTCTCTCTCTCTTTCTCTCTCTTCTGTCTCTCTCTCTCTCTTTCTCTCTCTTTCTCTCTCCCTGTTCTTTATCCCACTCTCTTTCTCTCTCTTTCTTTTTCTCTTTTTTTTCTCTCTCTCTCTCTTTCTGTCTTTGTTTCTCTCTCTCCCCGATTCTTTCTCTCTCTCTCTCTCGCTCTCATTCTCTCTCTCTTTCAGTCTCTGTTTCTTTCTCTCTCTCCCTCTCTTTCTCTTTCTCTTCTCTCTCTCTCTCTTTCTCTTTCTTTCCCTCTCTCTCTTTCTTTCTCTATCTCTCTCTGTCTCTGTTTTTCTCTCTATATATATTTCTTTGTCTCACTGTCGGTTTGGTCTAATTTATCTCCCTGCAGACTCCCATGCACACAATTGTTAGATCTAGTGTGTCATGCATGCTGTTCTTATCAGGGGAAAAAGTTTGCCACTGAATTGAACGGCATTGATAGGAAGTCAAGTGAACTATACATATCGTCGGTGTAATCTTCTAACCGTCTAACTTCACTTTTTGTAAGAGCTATAAACGTCGATCTTTTAGAGATTCCACAAACCACAACTTGATCAACAAACACAAGAAAATCGTGTCACAAGTCTCACCACGACAGTTTATTACATAAATGACAAGACAGCACGGTGTGAGCTTTTCTTGGTCTTACATGATCACAGTTGTCACACACAATACATTAAAGGCCGAGGGCTTATAATACCCAAGCCATACGAAAGTGTCAACATAACATAGTTCACAACATAATACGGGAAATGTCGTTTTTAGATTAGTGTTCACTGCTCAGTTCAAAGTCAGAACAGGACGTCTCTACATTACCCCCTTCCCAGGGGATTACAACTACATAGCGAATTGTCAGAAAGTGAATGAATATGGCTGTCAATGAAATCTTGATGGTAACCGTGATATGCGACTAGAGCGGGTAGAAGTTTCTGGATGTTTGACTGGTAATGATGGTGGTACAGTCTTTGATATTGCGAAGGTTGGTGATGGTGATACTTCAACCTGTGAATCTAGTCGTTCGTTATCTGGAGATGTGAGAGGTGTGACGAAAACCGTTTTAAGTCGGTCAGTTGAGACCTTCCCTGAGCGGCCCTTGATGTCTAGAGTGAAGAACTTGT
Source organism: Onchidella celtica (assembly GCA_963931925.1). Lineage (NCBI taxonomy): Eukaryota > Metazoa > Mollusca > Gastropoda > Systellommatophora > Onchidiidae > Onchidella > Onchidella celtica. The sequence continues at coordinate 6,339,533 of OZ007584.1, read as the reverse complement.
CACTGATGTCAATAAAGTGGATACCGGTGACAGTCAGTTAGGACGTAGACATAACATGTTGAGGTCAAGTTTGTGGGTATCCAGGCAGAATGTTGTCCATAGAACTTTCGTGCTGGAGGTTGAACTGAGCGCATGGTGTGTTGGAGATGTTTGAGAAATGTAGAGTCTGGCTCAATGGTCCGTGCGTCAAGCGGCTGAAGGAATTTACCAGGAATGGGAAATGTTGAGCCATTGACAAGCTCAGCTGGAGAGCAATCGGGATCCACTCGCCAAGAAAAGCGAATTTCTAACAGAATCATGGGCATTCCTGCAACCCAGTCGGGGCCAGTAGTGCGTGCTTTGAATGCTGTCTTGGGCTGACGGTGGAAACGTTCAGCTATGTCAACTGCCTGGGGGTGATAAGCTGCGGTTGTATGTCTCAATACCGAACAGGATGTCACACTCTGACCAAAGATATAAGGTGAACTGCAGGCCACGATCTGAGATCACGTCTTCAGGAACCCAAAATCTGACAATCGAATGGTGGATGAGAGATATGGCACAAGTGGAAGCATGGGCATCAGATAGAAAAATGAGTTCTGGATATCTGGTGAAACGGTCTATGGTGTGAACAGATAGGTCATGCCTTGGCTGGTTGGACGAGGCCCAACAAGGTCTACATGCAGGCTGCAGTACCTGATGTTGGGAGACAGACTTTGCACTAGTGGTGCTCATGTGTGTCGATGAAGTGTTTATGTTTGGCAGGCATGACATTCTTTGCGCCACGTGCGTGTGTCACGTGTCATACTGTACCATACAAAACGTTGGCTGATGGCTCATTGAGTTGACCTGCACCTGTATGTGAGAGTCCATGAATGTGGTCAAAGACTGAGCGAGCCCAGGATTTTGATAGCACTGGCCTCTGTACACCATTGGATACATCACAGAGCGGGGCCGATGTCCCAAGCTGGACATCTTGTAGGTGAAGACCAGTGGGTGCTTTGCGATAGGTCTCCATCTCGCCAGACTGAGTCTGTTTTTTAAGCGAGGCGATTGAAGTCATCTACAGTAGAGATGCAGTGTTTTTCTGAAATGAAGTTGGTGTTGAAACGTGAAAGGGCGACCGTCACCACATTAAACCCGCCACGGATGTACTTGATGTCGGTGGTGAACCGAGCAATTTAAGAAAGATGTCTTGACTGTCTAGGGAAACGGTCAGTTTGTCTCATGGGAGCTGAAGTCAAGGTTTTGTGATCTGTGTATAGCATAAATGGTCGTTCCTCCAAAAAACATATCTGCACCGAGATGGGTCGAATGACGTCATCAAGGTAAAACCCGTGACCATAATGTCCCTTGGGGTCTAATGCCAGTGAAATACTAAGCCTGTCCCATGTGCATATGGGAGTCCCATTACCAGCTGAAACTGATGTGGAAGGTTGTTCATTTCTTCGATCATGCGCAGAAAAAGGATATACTGATAACTCTGCTCCTGTGTCAAGAAGGTAAGATCTTCCAGAGGTGCGGTCCTCGAAAGAAAGGGTGTTTGACTTTGAGAAACCAATCGCTGCCACGCCTAGTGGCTGGTCTTGGCGTTTCCCGAAGGCCTGAAAAATAGAGAAGCGAACGTTGCAGCCAGGTTGGCAATTGCGTGCATTCGTACCAAAACTCGAGTGATAGAAACATACTGAGTAAGATGTTGCGCTTGGGTTAATTCCTGGCCGACGTTGGGAATGCGATCTTAGCTTTGGTTTTATTGTGGCAACGTCGATGGTTGTTGTTGTGGGTTGATGGAAGGCGTGTATAGGATGAACTTGTTGTACGCTTGCAAAACGTGACTCACAAATACAGTCAGCAGCCTCGGCAAGTTTTTCGAGGTCACTAAAAGCATATCCTACAGGAATGCTGCGAATTTCCGAATGAAGGTTTTAAAAGAATATTGCTTTCTTCAAAGTCTGGGGGTTGTCATTTAAAGCGTTAATTTTTCGTAACAAAGCGATTGGCCTTCTGTCGGCCAGTCCGTTTCGGTTTAAAAATTCATTGTCTTTCTGCGCTTGTGATTTGCTGAAAGCTTTGGTGACGGCATTTTTTAAAGTGGCATATATTTCCGCGTTTGGAGGGTTAACGAGGACATCCTGTATCTACTCAGCTCTGTTGGCATCAAGAGCACTCACTACATAATCATAATTATTCTTTTTGGTCCAGTGTAATGTTTTTCCTGCCAAACTGGGCCTCCACTCTAGCAAACCATACTTCTGGGGATGTGGTCTAAAAGTGGGACAATTTTATCGAAACTGCGTTGTCTTGACTGCTGGGCTGCCGTACGATTAATTGAATGTTCGTGGTTACATTTGCTAGCAGTGTCTCTGCTGACTCCTCTTGAGGCCGGGACATAGTGCTGAGGTTATAACACTGGATCTATCGTTTTCTCCGTCGGGGTCATCAATCTAGGGATTCCACAAACCACAGCTTGACCAACACAGACGAGAAACCGCTTCACTAGTCTCACCATGACAACATATTACACAAATGACATACTTCACGATATCAGCGTTTCTTGGTCTTACATGGTCACAGTTGGCACACACAATACAGTAAAGACATAGGGCTTTTTTACCTAAGCCATATGGAAATGGCGACATAACAGAATTCACTACAAAACAAGGGAAGTCTCGGTTTTAGATTAGTGTTCACTGCTCAGTTCAAAGTCACAACGGCAGAGCGCTACAATCTGATATTTCTAAATATATACATGTCTGTCATCGGTTTGAAGATATGATTTTTTTTATTAATTGTTTTTTTTTTTTACCCAATTCCGTCCAGGGAAATAAATAAATACAGTTTTTGTTGGTTTTTTTTTTTTTTTTCACTCTCCTGTAAAATTGTGTAAAAAGCACGTAGACGGTTAGAGAATTAAACCGACGACATAAGCCACAAATAATCAAACCCGGAATGAAAGCAATTGAAAACGTAGTTGAAAATAAAAAAGATGCCTTAGTATCGGCAATTATTAATGCTCACATTATGATCAGAGTATGAATTGTAAACTGCATACAAATATTGAAGCTTATGCTGTTTGCAGTTCAGTCAGTAACCAGTGCCAATCACAGACAAATACTGAAATATGTATAGTACTGACTGGTTAAACAACGGGTTAAGGAGAAAAGTGATGAAGCAATTATTTCACTGATTTCCCGCCCCTTTTTTTTTTTTAAATATCGAGACTTTCCCCATATGGACTGCACATCCTCAGAAAGGTGACGAAACCAGCTGATTTGTCAGATTTTAGCAGAATAGATAATTGTATGTTTTAAGGGGAGTAAGGAGAGTTTGTTCTCAGGAACCAAATATAAGGGAGATAATTTAAAGCAACTGTGTCATTCAAGTTGGATTTCAAAACCTGCAAAAGTCCTTTCTGCCAGAGAATGCTGATAAAATTAGGGAACTGGTTATTGAAATTAGTTCGTCCAGTTGACAGATGTTGTTACTGTATTTTTAAACGTTCTGCATTATTTTCTGCATTCTATAATGTCAGGCCAGAGTTTTCTGCTATTGTATGACAGTACACAATACAGCCTGCTACTGTCACCCCCACTGTCTTGTGGGTCATCTCGGGAGAGAGGAAGACTAGGGGAAGGTAACCCTGAATACAAATACCACACTGCCTTGTGTGTTGCTATGATAGCAAAGGCTATGGGAGTAAACCCAGACAGAAAATCAGGAGTGGAGACCCGAAGGTGGTTGTCAGGGAGAACTGCATCAAACTGGCTTCCAGCATCTCCTGCAGCCGGACTAGTTCCAAATGTATTGACCTGGTCTCTCCCTTGGGTTTAACTAGAATGGCAGAGAGAGGGGTGGTGCCTCTGGGCAAAGCACCATCTCTTAAAAATAGCCCAGGCAAGGCAGCAAAACGAGGAGGCGTTTGCTCGGGCTTGGCAAGCGTCTGTCTCTCCTCTATAAGCCCACCCATTTCCGATTTGGAGAGGACACTCCAGCCATCCGTTACGGATGGGCACAACACGGGAGGTGGCAGTTACCGGTGATAAGCTCAATCCATTTGGCGTACGGATGAGCGCCAGGGGTCCCCTCTGTCGGTGGGAGCGGCTTTTCAGCTGCATTGATCAACTACCGCCCGCCGTAACCTGGGCAGCCCCCAGGCAGTTGGGTGTTGTTCCGCCACGTCAGCCTGCTTCATAAGGTGGTTGGAGCTAGACCAAAAGTCAAAAAGCTGACGTAAAGTGTGCACCTGGCAAAAACAGAAAAATACTAAAACTTGGTACCTGGAACGTCAGAACAATGCGCCCAGGCTTGCAACAGCAAGATCTCACTAATATTGACTCCATCAGGAAATCCCAAATTATTGATCGAGAACTTCAGCTACTAAACATCGACATCGCTGCCCTTCAAGAAACTCGACTTCCCGACTCTGGGTCAGTCAAAGAAGAAAACTACACCTTCTTCTGGCAGGGCCTTAGCAGCGAACAGCCGAGAATCCACGGCGTGGGCTTCGCCGTAAAAAACTCCCTTATCAATTCGATCGCAACTCCAATTGGAGTGTCAGAACGCATCATGACACTCAGACTGAACACCCGGTCTGGTTTTACCAACATTATCTGTGTCTATGCCCCAACACTTACCTCCTCTGACGAAACCAAAGACATTTTCTACGAGGCATTGCAGAGGACTCTCCACAACATCCCTCTCACCGAAGGCCTGCTAATTCTGGGTGACTTTAACGCTCGAGTGGGAGCAGATCACTCCGCATGGCCAAAGTGCATTGGGCACTTCGGCATTGGCAACATCAACGAAAACGGGCAGCGCCTTCTGGAGCTATGCTCCGTAAACTCATTATGTGTTACAAACACGTACTTTGACCTTAAGAGATGCCAAAGAACATCATGGCGCCATCCCAGGTCTGGCCATTGGCATCAATTAGATCTTATTCTCTCAAGGAGGAAGAGTTTGGGCTGTATAAAAATAACTCGTTCCCTCCACAGTGCTGACTGTGACACCGACCATGCACTGGTAGTCAGCAAAATCAAAATTTCGGCCAAGAAAATATACAGATCAAAAGCCCCTTCAATCCCTAAGATCAATGTAACAGCAATCAGAGATGAATCAAATAGAAAGTCATTTGAAAAGTTATTTGCTGAAAGCATGGATAATGTCACCCAATGTGACTCGGTAGATGAAACATGGAACACTCTCAGTTCAAAAATTCATGACTGTGCCATCAAGTCTTTTGGACAGCATAAAGTTTCAAACAACGACTGGGTAGCCCAGAACAGCGAAATTCTCCTACCTCTCATTGAGCAAAAGAAATCTGCTTTCAATGAGTATAACAAAAATTGCAATCAGAGTACAAAAACTTGTTTGAAAAATGCAAAAGCTAAACTTCAGCTGGAGGTAAGACGTTGCGCCAACAAATACTGGACAGACTTGTGTAACAGCATACAAGAGGCAAATGAAAAGGGAGATATGAAAACCGCCTTTAATCAGATGAAAGTAGCCCTTGGGCCAATCATCACCAAAAGCCCCCCACTTAAGTCTGTAAATGGTGAACCCATCACAGATAAAAATGAACAACTGAATAGGTGGGTAGAGCATTACTCTCTGTTGTATTCAACTGAGAAAAATATTCCACCAGATTTTGAGGAACACCTCCAAAAACTGCCAATAATGGGCGAACTTGACGCTGAACCTTCCTTAGTCGAGCTTTCCAATGCAATCGACCACCTGTCTGCTGGAAAAGCCACAGGAAGTGACAACATTCCTGCAGAGGTATTAAAAGACCTAAAAGGCCCACTATTACCACACCTGTATAATCTGTTACTGCAGTGTTGGAAAGAAGGCGTGATACCACATGATATGAGAGACGCCAAAATTGTCACACTTTACAAGAACAAAGGAGACAAAGGCGACTGCAACAACTATCGAGGCATATCCCTCCTCAGCATTACTGGAAAGGCTTTTGCTCGCGTCATCCTCTGCCGCCTTCAACAACTGGCGGAAAAAGTCTTACCAGAAACACAATGTGGCTTTCGAAGCAAACGATCAACTATTGACATGATATTTGCACTTCGGCAAATCCAAGAAAATGGTAAAGAACAAAACAGGCCGCTTATAACATGCTTTGTGGACCTAACAAAGGCTTTCGACACCGTAAGCCGATCTGGCCTGTATGCAGTCCTTAAATCCATAGGCTGTCCACCAACATTGCTAAAACTTATTGCATCCTTCCACACTGACATGAGGGCATGTGTCAACTTTGAGGGCTGCACATCCAATTCATTTGCTGTAAACAGCGGTGTGAAGCAGGGATGTGTTCTTGCTCCTACCTTATTTGGTATATATTTTGCAGCCCTACTCAAGAATGCCTTTGGTCAATGTTCAGGTGGAGTACTTATTAACACCAGAGTGGACGGCTCCATTTTTAATGTTGCCAGACTAAAAGCAAAATCTCGTACAGAGCATATTATGTTACAAGAGCTCCTCTTCGCAGATGATGCTGCAATCGTGGCCCACGATGAAACCACGCTCCAGGCTCTCATCAATAGCCTTGCCAAAGCCTGTGACAAATTCATGCTAAAGATCAGTGTCTCAAAAACTGTAGTTTTGACACAAGGCTTGAGAAACTCCAACCCAATCATGCTGAATGGCTCTCCTCTGGAGCAAGTGGGAAAATTCTGCTACCTAGGCTCAACCATCAGTGGTAGCACAGACATAACAACTGAAATAAATGCCAGAATAGGAAAGGCGGCCACAGCTTTTGGCAAACTCTCAAAAAGGGTGTGGAACAATAGCAAGCTGACCATCAAAACAAAGGTACTCGTGTACCAAACTTGCGTCCTAAGCACCCTGCTGTATGGCTCAGAGACATGGACCACCTACTCCAAACATGAAAGATCCCTCAACTCCTTCCACCTGCGCTGCCTACGCAAAATTCTCAAGATCAAGTGGCAAGACAGGATCTCAAATATCGAAGTTCTGAGCCGAGCCAACATTCCATCAACTCAGGCTCTCCTAGGCAAAAAAAGACTGCGGTGGCTTGGACATCTCCACCGTATGGAAAATGATCGCATCCGCAGACAAATTCTCTACGGGGAACTTGCTACTGGCAACCGACCCAGAGGTAGGCCACATCTGCGATTCAAAGACACTTGCAAGGTCACGATGAAAGCATTCAACATCGACCCCAATGAATGGGAGAACCTTGCAAGTGATCGAAGCAGATGGAGACAAAAATTGCGCAGTGGCACGCTCGCAATAGACTTCAAGGCAAAAGAAACATACCTGACAAAACGACAGAGGCGGAATGAAAACACTCGCCAAAGTGAACCCAAAAGACTGACCTGCAATCACTGCCATCGCACTCTCGGGTCAAACATTGGTAGAATAAGCCACGAGAGAAGCTGTCAGTCAAAGTGAAAGTGAATACTCTAGCTGCTAAGACCGTCTGTAAAGACGCTAAAGGCCATATATATTATTTTCTTCGTCATTGCCCTCCAGTTTGCAGAAGTTATGCGACGTTTGGTGTAGAAATTTATTGACTAGATGCAGAGTCCGGCAAGAATACAGTGGTAAAGCCTTTTAACTTTTGCGTCGGAACAAGACAGGGAAGTAAAAAAAAAAAAAAATATTGGGAGATGGTAAATCCAGCCTGTCAGAAGATCACATGATTTCATGATCTTGCTGAGTTTCCAACTTTTGCCAAATATAATGACAGTTTGGGATCTAGATCAGCAATTTAAATAAATCCAAATGACAAAGAAAAAGGGCTGATTTTGTGTTTTTTTCGAGATACCAAATGCGGCACATTGGGTCGTTCAGATTTAGTGGCATTAGTTCACCTTTGACTTGCATCATAATGTGCGCCAGGATGAATCATTTTAGTATCTCATTGTAAGTTTAAAAGAGTGTTAACATTAATGATAGGAAAGAGAAATTATAGTATGAATTTATGTCATGGTTGAATCGAAAGATAATGAAGAAAAAGATCCTTTAAGAATAAATAAAAAAATGATAGATAAAAAAAAAAAGATTATAAAATGATAATCCTTGTCTCTTCCCCCCTTTTTTACTCTTGAATGTGAATGAAAGGCTGATCTAAAGGTGAAATAGTCTTCCAAATTCTTCTTCTGAAATATCTCTATATTTCATTTATTCCTTAATTCCACGGCGTTGGAAGATTTGAAGATTTGCTTTTTTTGTCATCATCTTCTCTCTCACAAGGAAACAATGACAACAGTAATGACCAGGATAAAAATTCGGTGTAAATACTTCTGATGGAACATTTTGCACAGCAGTTATGATAAGAGCAACAGAAGAAAATGACAAGTGAATAGATCAATCAAAATTAAAGAAGGCAATAAATACAGCAAAACTACAGCAGGTGAGAAGAGCTGATCTTATATAATAAAAAATTTTTTAAAAATAAAAAATCCCAATATTTAACAACCTCTGTGCAGATACTTTGGTTCAGCCTGAAATTGTGCAAGTGTCCTCCTTTCGACGTGCAGAGGGGTCTGTTTTAGATATGGAGACTTGAAATTGGTGGAAAGTACATTTTTGAGTTTGCTTTGAATTGCTGAATGACCACCTCCGATTATTCATTTTCACGAACCCATGAGCCCATGAAACCATCACTTCCTGAAAAATGTTCGATGTACACCAATGCACACTGTGTATTGTCCTTTCTATCTGTTAGTAACTGAGCTTTTTGGATGACCCTACGCATCTCGGCATCAAAGTTTTTGTGCTTCTTCCTTTCATTCCTTTCAGTCTGAAGTGTTGTTGTTGTTTTTTTTTATCATTATCCGAATGGCACAGTTACTAGTCTTACAATAATGTAAAAGCATAAAACATTAGCATGTTTAAATGCGGAGAAGACAAAGTTAGTTCTTAAGAATCAACAATAGAGAAAATAATTTGAGACAGGCATGTCATGTATGTGGAATTCAGCTTATAAAAACCATTTTGCAAGAAAAGACATGATTGAACACATCCAACAATATACTATTAGACAAAGACAGGAATTCAAATACAATTCGAGCATTAACTTTACATTTTCATCTATTCTAATCATGGAAGTAAAGAAAATCATAATAAAAAGTTCATGGGATATCACCTGGTATGTAATAAGTCATGTAGTTGTTATGTGTGCTGGCATTGAAAGTCATTTTTGGTTTTGTTAAGAAAAAACAACAACAAACAAACATGCATGATGAAGAAACACAAAGATGTACATGTAATAAGGTCATGATTGGGCTGTTTGTAGCTCTGAATGTAAATTTGCTGTCTCCTCTTTTGAAGACCCAGATATACTGTTTTAGGTCTCATTGTACAGAGATCAGACTTTGTATTGTTTGACCAGTGTAGGATCCCCTCTGGTATAGTTTGGCAGCATCTGGAGTTATACTCTCTCTCTCTCTCTCTCTCTCTCTCTCTGTCTCTCTCTCCCTCTCTCTTTCTTTCTCTCTCTCACTTTCTCTCTCTCTCACTCTCTCCCTCCCTCCCTCCCTCCCTCCATCTCTCTCTCTTTCTCTCTCTCTCTCTCTCTCTCCCTCTCTCTCTCTCTCACTCTCTCTCTCTCTGTCGCCCTCTCAAACAAATAAACACAATTGAGGCTGGCTTCTTCTCACAAAGATAAAGGAATGAAATTTGACCAGACTGGCTGTGCAGATTTAAGACAATCAGGTGAGAAATCGTGAAACTTTTCATATTGACATAGAAATGTACATTGCGCCTGCACTTATCCGTGATTGTCTTTACCTTTGTCTATTTTCAATGTCCACATTGTTAGTTTGATATTGAGTGAACGCAGTTTAATAACAAGACAAAATATGTTTGAGTCACAGATTTAACCCTAATTTACTGCCGTGGGTCAATTTGACCCCACCGGGTGGATTTAATTCTGTACGTGGACCCGATCACTGAAATTTGATGTATTCTCCTAACATGTCATGGATTAAAATGTCATCAGGTCATTTGTGGACATAAGTCAACAGGGAACTGACCATTGGCCGCTGTTTTGGTCTACACGCATCCTACCATCGTGGGTCAGATCTGACCCAGGCTCGTCCTATAGCGATATATTTTTCCACTACCGGTACGCAGTCTACTATCGTGGGTCACCTTTGATCCAAACATGTCATATACCAATATAAGTTTCCACATTTCCACATCACTTTCTGCTACTGAGGGCCCCTGAAACTGTAGCCACGACAATAAAAAGGGGGGAAAAATGCTGCATTGCGGCCATAATGTGTAAATTAAAACATTATACAACGTGTGGAAATTAGTGGATTCACTTTTGTCTGTGTGTATGTAGGTGAGTTTCTAAAAACTATAGCCACCTTTCATCCTGCGCCATATAATTAGCTCATAGACAGTCACAGAATTTATGTGAAAACATTTATAACTGTCACCTATTTCAGCGATTCCATGTTTTTTCTGCCATCCATCCAAAGGCAGTGTGAATACCCTTTCCTCTTTGACACCCCTCCCCCCCCCCCCCCCCCCAGTCCTTCCTGTCGACGTGAAGTTCCTAGCTGAACTAGCTTTCTTTCCTTTAGTGAAAGACACAATATTCCTTTATGACGGTCTTCGCGCCTCAGATAAAGTTTCTTTGCATTGGGCGCCTTCCTACGTGCAGCCAGTATGATCTGGAATTCAGTGCGTTTCCCAGTTGCTGATCCTAGGTCAGTGGGGATTTTTTTCCAGAATAGCTGGTGCTGAGGTTATGTCTAATATATTTTAGGTCACAATCATAGGCCATCTTCTTGTCTTCCGCTGTAAGCTTGGGTCATGTGCGAGTCGGTCCATGGTTAGTGTGATTGCAGCAGAAAACGATTTCTGCTTGCGATTTTTTTATATTTTTAATCTGTAAAGTCAGCATCATTGTGCAGATCTAAGAGGATAACAATGTTTTGTTGTTTTTTTACCCAGACTTATGGTGAAACAGGTCACCCTTTTTTCGAACGCCAAGAGTGATTATCTTTGATAGGGTGCCTTCTTACTGGTGAATTCAGCCAGGAAAGACTTGTTCCTACCGATTCTGCCCACAAGTGTTTGTTCCAAACTTCAAGACATGCTTTCGAAAGGTCACATGAGTAAAACAAAATACCCATAATAATGTTTCCAATTGTCTTTGCAAAGGGAGACGCCAGTTCAGATGCAATGTTCCTCCCCAGATTGATTTCCGACTTTCTAGTTAGCATTCCAAGATAATGTTTCACAAGTAGGAGACACAAATCCAGAATAGTTATGGGCTGTTTCTGTCAGGTTTATATGGTAGGCACTGCAGAAAGGATCGTCTTCCTCTCCGTGGTATGAGCTGCTCATCGACAGCGTGCTTGTTGCCAAGAATGTACCTATGTATTAGTGTTTTGATAAAGCCGTCTCAGATTTCCCTTATGGGTGCAAATGGGTCCTTGGTCCCTCGTGCATGTGCACAGCGTTTCTCTTTGCGTCAAACATCACACCATAATCATGACAGCGTCGTCAATCTGTCACAACTGAAGTAAGCCTGTATCAGAGAGGATCCGTATATCTTTTTTTTTCACAAGATCGCCGTCCTTTGCCGGTTCTGGTTCGGGGCGCTAGATAAATGCAGCATCCCAGGGAAACCGTCATCTCAACTTGATCGGTGTATTTCTACTCTGCTCTCATTTCATATTTCCTTCAACGGTGGTGCATGTAACTACCAACACTGAATTGTCATAAACAGAAGTAATACATGTTAGGGTGACCATAGATGCAGTCTTGGTAAATTTTGATTGTGGTACCCAGAATATGTTGTGGTGCTGAGTTGCCTTTTCTCGTATGTGGCGCATTTGACCTGGATCCAACAATCTCAATGTAAACGTCTGGGAAAAGAGTATTTTCCTTATGGCGAGACGCAAATCTGGTTCATGCTGTTGGTTTCTTCACGCCATGATGAACCAATTCCTGAAATGATGGTGCATCACCGTCCTCAAAGTCAGACTTACTTTCAGTTAGAACATTTTTCTTTTTTCACCGCAGCTTCTCTGGTCTTAGTCATAACTCATATATGACACCTTGCCTTCCTACTTTTCCAGGCACAATTGAAATAACTCAGTTTGGTCATTGAATTGCCGACCAAACCTGTTTAAATATGCACCGATCTACTCATACCCCTCCTTCCGTTCTACTCTCTTCCTCATCACTGAGTTCACCCAATTTTGTCATTGGTCTTTTACCTCCCTCAGTTTCTACCCCACTTCGCTGTTTCATAAATTCCCACAGTCATCATTCTGGTCAGAAAAGGTGCATGTCTTTAGGCTGGTCAAGCGCTCTCACTGGCATGCACGGTACAAAATATCCGGCCGCTACTAGTTAGCTGGTGTGTCGTGTCCTGTTGTATAACACGATGCATTCAAACTTTCTTCCATATTCAAGCTTAATGCATCCACCCCAGTGTCGCTCACGTTTACGTCATTCATAGTCCCGTTTCATTCACTGCCTTGCCTAACATTTCGTCCTCCCCACCGCCCCCTTCTCCTTCCCGAACAAAATGGTGGAAACGTGACGTATGCAATAGTAAATAAAATGAAATAAAAACACGAACAAATATTTTGTTCGCAGCAAATGAGCTTGGTTGATTACTAAACGGAACGTTATGAAGTACAATAACAGGGTACGAGAGGGACATGATGTAGGATATGAGTAGCAATAACAACGATCATGGGGATATTATTGTATAGCAGTAGTGTTGTAGGTCTTTATTTTGGGAGGGTGGGGGGGGGACTCACTGCCCTTAGGCATTTGCGCCTCTTCTTCTTGTTTCTTCTTATCTGTTTAATTCTTGTTTCTTGCACCATTTGGATTTCTTAGCCCTCAAAAGGGCCCCCATTTGGGTATTCTTGTTTTTTCTTGGTCTTTCCTTCCTTTCTTTGAGCGTTTAGCCCTCAAAAGGGCTTCCCTTCGGGCTGCTTTCTTCTTCTATTTCAGGTTTGCGCCAAAAAGAAAAAAAAAAAAGGCTGTGTGTGGGGGTGGGGGGGGGGGGTAATAGGGGATCCTTACAAAGTGTAAGGAGTTATGTGCCCCATGGCAATGGCGGTAAATGCTTTGGTGTTGGGGGTGTTTGGTTTGTATTGGTTGTCGCCCCTGCTATCGACAGAGGGGACAGACTGTATTGTATTTTGGGGCTGGGGAAGGTTTATTTATTGGTTGTCGCCCCTGCTATGGGTAGGAGAGACAGATTTTCTAGCTGTGCTCGGTCTGTTATGTTTATAAAATGTAGGCCGTGGCAGTGTGCCGATGGCGCTGGAGAGTACGAGTGAAAAAAACAGTGGGGTTGTGAGGCAAGGCCATGGCAGGGTGTATAGTAGTAGTAGAAATTGTAATAATGATGATGGCAATAGTAATTCTTTCGTAGCAGTAGAAATGGTACAGCGGTACTGATGATGATTTTAATAGTAATTTGAGAGTAGCAGTAGAAATGGTAATAATGATGATGGTAGGCTAATAGTAATTAGATAGTAGCAGTAGAATTAGTAATAATGATGATGGTAGTAGTAATTTGATAGTAGCAGTAGAAATGATAATAATGATGATGGTAGGCTAATAGTAATTAGATAGTAGCAGTAGAATTAGTAATAATGATGATGGTAGTAGTAATTTGATAGTAGCAGTAGAAATGGTAATAATGATGATGGTAGGCTAATAGTAATTAGATAGTAGCAGTAGAATTAGTAATAATGATGATGGTAGTAGTAATTTGATAGTAGCAGTAGAAATGATAATAATGATGATGGTAGGCTAATAGTAATTAGATAGTAGCAGTAGAATTAGTAATAATGATGATGGTAATAGTAATTAGATAGTAGCAGTAGAAATGGTAATAATGATGATGGTAGTAGTAATTAGATAGTAGCAGTAGAAATGGTAATAATGATGATGGTAGTAGTAATTAGATAGTAGCAGTAGAAATGGTAATAATGATGATGGTAGTAGTAATTAGATAGTAGCAGTAGAAATGGTAATAATGATGATGGTAGTAGTAATTAGATAGTAGCAGTAGAAATGGTAATAGTGATGATGGTAGTAGTAATTAGATAGTAGCAGTAGAAATGGTAATAATGATGATGGTAGTAGTAATTAGATAGTAGCAGTAGAATTGGTAATAATGATGGTGGTAGTAGTAATTAGATAGTAGCAGTAGAAATGGTAATAATGATGATGGTAATAGTAATTGGATAGTAGCAGTACAAATGGTAATTGTGATCATGGTAATAGTAATAATTGGAAAGTGCAGGTATTCTCAGAGGTTGGGTGGGTGATATAGAGAGCAGAAGTTAATTTTGTTAAACATTTCTATTCTGAGTTGGCTTGCTTTAGATTTTAGGTCGCACACAGTGAACAGCTGCCTATTTAATGCTGTGAAAACCAAGATTTGAAAGATAATGTTGTTTATATCATAGTGTGGTTATCTAATGCTTTGGCGGCGCTGGATCTGTTTGGATCCACAATCGCGGATAATGAAAACTCATTAATTTCGCTTTATTCCAAGAGTGGGTCAGTCGTTGTAGGTTAGGAAGATTCGTTAATTTTCACCATATTCTGTGTCTGGATCAGGAGCGACCCACGACAGTAGAATGCGTATAGAAACTATCCACCGTAGGTTAGGGTTACGTAGCTTAGCTTGTGGAAGATGATTTCGGGCATTAAAGGATTCAGCTCTTTTATCTTTTTATAGTAGGCTAACACTCAAAAAGTCATTTACCAAATAAGTTGTTTAGACTGAGGAAATGTGTAAATGGGAGGTAATGAAGTCGAGAAGATCTTTGTCTATGGCACTGTTTCTCAACCTTCTTTACCCCACACCCCACTTCAGTTTTCCAGAACAACATACTCTCCGCCATGATCAGACAAAGTCAGAATACAATATATATACAAACAGATTTTACAAAATATGAATTGTATACATTCAAAACAAGTTTCAGTGAAAACTCTGTTTCAAGTTTTATTTACTTGTTTCTTACCTCCCTACGGCCCACCACTAAGTCCCATGCTCCACCAAACTATTGCTAATCCCCAACGGTGGGGCGTGCAACTCACACTGAAGAACACTGTGCCATGGGCTTTAGAATGGAAGATCGCACAAAGTTTTCTACATTTTGTCCCTTTCCATCTTTCATTTCTTTTATGCACCGCTGAGTTTATTTTAGTTCCTTAATCCATTCTGTGGGATGTCTTTTTTTTTCCCCCTATTTAGTACTGTAAACAGCCTGAAGCACAGAAGTGGTAAGTACATATGACATACTTTCGAGACGAGACAACATTTAGTTATTTTTTCCAAAATAATAAATATGACAACTCTGTTCCATGAACATTGGACTTTTACAAACAATTCAAAAGAGGTGATATGGGTGTCATGACAGTTAACAAAACTGCTTTTTTTTATTGTTGGAATATTGTATGAGTGGGAGTTTGTAGATACTTATTTAGACTAATAGGCTTTAATGTGTTAGTGTGAGTGTGCGTGTGTGTGTGTGTGTGTACGTATGTGTGTATGTGGGTGTGTGTGAATAGAAAACAATAGAGGAAATTTGAATTGATTTAGCGGGGAAAAAAACGCTGGACACAAAACCGTTATTTGGTAAGGTTAAAGTTAAACTAGGAATGAAATTTTGGTTCTAAAGACAGATGGCCAATGTCTCAGATTAGATTAGTTTTCCTGCAAGCCGGAGTGTTTTAACCACGGAACGTATTGAAAATGTGCTTATGGCAAGTTAGAAAGTGTTGTACAATACAGTACATACTAGTGAGTGTTTGTTGTTGCTCTTGTGATTGCTAATACTTGTGTCTTCATGCTTGAGGAACACAAGTACACCTGTGTGACATTTTGATTATGTCAGTGTAGTGTCCATATATTTCATCAGCATCAATAAGCACATTTTTCCCTTCTCTCTTTTCTTTTTAACTACTCTCTCCTGTGTGGTCGACAATGTCTGTTTTTATTTTACTTAAAATTTGTTCTTTCATACCTTATACTACTTTTTTCTTTACATGCATACATGACTATGTGTATATTTCAGTTTACTTATTTTTTGTCTTTTTTTGTCAACAGAAACCATCCAAGAAGAAACCTTGAAACATTCACACATGAAAAGTTCCAATATTTCAAACTTGTACACATAATTACCCGAATAAATTTTAGGTTTTAAAACAACATCAGAAACTAATGATATCATTAACTATTCTGAAAGTGAGACGTGTATTTTCTGTTTCAACAGATTGCATTGTGTTGGGGATTTGTTCTATCTGATAAATAATACTTGTGCCATTTGATGTATGTAATATATTTCAGGAATTAGCTGTATATGTATACATATGTATATATATATATACAATGTTTTTGAAATGAAACTTCAATTGTTTCACATTCCCTGAAAAGTCATGAAACATCAGTTAATGATTTTGATCCAATAGGTTTTTCCTGTATATCTGTGCCTCAATAGAATAAAATGCGACGTGGCAATCAGAAGTCAGCGATAGCTGTGTTTTTCTGAAGAGCTCCAATTTGAGCCTTATATCTTTTTTAATCTAATCACGTTTACTATTTTTACTGCTGTCGTTGTTTTATTTACAGAATGTTCAGTTTTATGCATCAGAGTGGTCGCTTACATAGCCTATCTTTGACTTGGTTTTTGTTGTTATTGAGTCGTTCCTGTGTGCTGTGTAGATGATAAATCCACCTGAACCATTATTGAAAAAGAATAATCCTTGTTGAATTTGAAACATTTTCCTCGAGACAATGTTCTTTGCCATAATAGTGATTTGAGTAGTACATCTGATGTATTGGGACGGGACCAAAACATTTTGTATAACAATCGTGAAGCAGCAATCACTACTCTTCAGTCTTCTGGGACTTATAGCATTATTGTGGGTTATTATAGTCTTATGTTATGTGCAGATATTTCTAACAACAATGGCAATGTACAATTCTCTGTGTGACCAACTTCAACATTTTTAACAAGCCTAATTGCAAGGTATTTAATGGTTTATTTGCAATTCATAAGAAAATAAGATAGGTCCGAAAGAGTGGTCCATTTCCACATTTTGCAAACTTTATTGCAAGTGCCGTTTGTTCAGCATGCACGGAAACAGAGAAATAGACTAGTCACTGCCTTTACAAATATATACAGAATCTTTTATAGATGACAAGAAAGGGTTTGAAAATGTTGCCACAAGCTCTATGGTTAAGGAATGATCGTGTCATTTTCACAACGTTTTACTAATAATATTGTTCTTTATTCATGACTTTTTATGGCATGCAGATTGAGTATTTTGTGTGTGTGTGTGTGTTTCAATTTGTTTCTTACAGAATTTTATGTATGTATAAAATTTGACATATCTTTTAATGTTTTGATTTACGACTTTTATTTTGCACCATTGCGAACATAATTTATGTAGGGATGTTTTTAAAATCTTTCTTTGCTTAAGAAGTAATATTGTATTCTTTCTTTCTGCCTTTTCAAGTCACACTCAACAAACCAATTTATAAGCACGTTTTGCCAACATTTTCGAATAATATTTTTGTACATCCATTATTCATTCTTCTATAGTATTTTCAATTTTCTGTTTTTTTTCATCCTTTTTTTTTTCTTTCAATTTGACATTTCTAGTAATGAAGTAATTTGCAACCAACTAACCCAGGTCGTGTATAAAATACATTTTCAGCAACAGTCGACCTTGTATAGATAATGAAATACTCATAGATCAGATTCATCATGACAAATATTGGCAGTGTTTCTTGATTTTTTGAGCCTGAGATAAAAACTTGATTTTGAGTATTTACATCAGTTCTGAAAAGCAGCACTAACCAATATTGCTGACGTAGTTTTTTAATATACCCAGTTTACCATCATCAAATGCATTAAATTTTATACCTTTAGAAATAATCTGACAGAACTACTGCAGCTGGCACACTGTAAAATCTGAGTCGCAATTTCTGCAATTTTCACACAGATTATTATAGTGAGCGTGTTCGGCGCCAGAACCGGTAAAAGACTGTTTATTTAATGTGTCGTAGGGGCAAAAAAGAATAACATATGTCAGTTATCAAAATATACATTGGCCTAAGAATAATTTCAACCGTGAAAAGCATGAGCTACCATGAACATCTTATAACACGTATTCAGGGTGTTTGGTCCCTTTCACTTGTATTGGAGTGCCTTTTGAACCCACTGGTCTTTGAATCTCCAAAACTGGCGTTTCCCAATGTCGCCAGCACACAAAAATCGCCACTCCACCCCCCTCCCCGGGGATTAATCGTCTCCCACGTCTCATCAAAGAAGCTTAATAGCCTTTAACATGTATAATATAAAGCGGAAGAAGCTACCCTTCACAATGGTATAAATATCTCTTGCATGTAGTTGCCGTAAATTTTGAAAATTTTGTCGTTTTTCGTATAAAAAAAAAGACAAGGTTAGAATGAGATTTCTGTGATCCTATGTGTTTATTTTGAAAGAATATCTATTTTTACGTAAAATATGAACATTTCACTACGATCCATTAGACAGATCATGCAAGTGATCGAATCTGAGGTCGGATGTTCATGTTCTGCTCAACCTTACAAAAAGCAACGAGCTTGTTAAAACTTACTATTATTAATGTATTTAGTCCGTTTATTAAGTTGCTGTAGACAGTTAATACTGACAATAGTGACGTAAGTAGGAAGCTTCCTCTCTCTTGTAATGATACAGCATCTTTGTTATTGTCCATGATTACTAATCAAATGGTTGTTGCACATTATAATGGTATATTTTGTCAATATGTAAACGTTCATTTCATTTATTTTTACACAAGATTGCGGCTAGAATTTTTGTTTGTCCTCTTGGGGATCCTGAGGACCCACAAATTGTCAAGTTTTTTTTATTGAAGTTTTTTTTTTTAAAGTTTTTATTTCATACTGATATTCAAATCGTCGGTTGGCTGTTGGAACTTCGTTAAGTCCATTTTTGGACAAATTCACTTTTTTTTAAAAAATGGAATCTATAGCACGAGACGCATCGGATGCACTTGAAAACAGGAAAAAATTCTGCTTAGTAGTAGAGAAAAGCGATGTTGTAATTCCGTGTTCTAACCTCGTTAACGTACAGCTGTCGGAATGTCGGCGCTTGAACCTGGCTAAAATCGTTTGCCAGGTTATGCACCGCTGGCCACGGCCAATTGTTGGCGTTTGAACCTCACTAAACGTTTAGTTTAGTAGCGTTTGATACTAAACGTTTAGTAAAGGTTTAATAGCATGGTTATTACATGTACCAATTGTTGTCGCTTGAAAAAAAAAATGAAAAAAAGTGAAAGTCGACAAATGTAGCGTCGATGTAAAAATCATTATTTTGTAGTAGTGCATGATTGTATCATATTTACAAATAACGAGACTGAAGAAGGGCAGTCATGTACCATACCCTGTAACTCATAATTATTTTAAAGGGTTTGGAGATACAGGGAATGCACACGCATGCACACACACAGGCACACAGAGTAATTAGGTTTTTACTAAGTTTGAAATGACTTTTTTTTTTTTTAAATACTTTATATAATTATAGTTATGTACCAGTAAAATCATTGAGTCTGGGGACAAATAAAAAGTGGTCACTTTGAAATAGCCTAGATATCAACCGGCGTATATTTTGTGTCCGAAGTCAGAGATCTATTGTCATTAATGTAATCACCGACGGTAGGATAAACTTGAATGAATAGATCAAAGGAAGGGCGGCGGCGGGTTTTACGGCCTTTGAAGTTGCCGCTCAGTGGAGTGGACACCGTCTTTGAAGAAAGTAAGACAAGATCGGCGAATATGGGCGGATCAAATGTGATCAAATAAGGGAATGGTAAATATTATTTTGGTAAACATTTTGAGTTAATTGATCAATCTGTAATTAATCATGCGAATCTTCGCCCCACCCACACTTTAATAGCTATAAATACTGTCAGTCTGATATCAATCAGTGACCAGACAAAGTAAAGCGCCCCACTATCTGAATTTTTGAATCCAGTGCTTTCCAGTATGTAACACATAAGTCACTGTGCATTTCCAGTTTGTTATTTTCAACGTTTCCTCTGAGCAGAGGACAATGCATGGTGCAATAAGCACTTTTAAAACCTGTTAGAGGAAGATGCCGATCGCAGGAGCCTTTAATTGACGTTGCACACAAACCTTACTGGTGTGAAAGTAGATCTCTCAAAGAAACACAGAGCAGTTCTCTCAGTGCACTAAACTGCAACCCTCTCTCTCTCAAAGAACTATGCTGGAACTCTTTCACAAAGCCAAGTGCACAGCTCTCAAAGACCCTATGTGGAACTCTCTCAAAGAACAAACAAGTAACTCACAAAGAACAAAAATGAAAATTACCCAAGGAACTGAAATGCAGCCAGCTCAAGGAGCAAACGTACAAATCTCTTGCTCCCCCCCCCCCTCTCTCTCTCTCTCTCTCAGAACCAGAGCGCCACATTTCTCAAAGTGCAAGATGCAGCTCTTTCAGGGGGCAGCTCTCTCAAAGACCAGATTGCATCTCCCTTAATAAAGAACCAAAGTGCAGCGCTCACACCCCCTTCTCTCTCTCTCTCTCTCTCTCTCTCTCTCTCTCTCTTTCTCTCTCTCTCTCTCTCTCTATCTCCCTCTTTCTCTCTCTTTCTCTCTCTCTCTCTCTCTCTCTCTCTCTCTCTCTCTCTCTGTCAAATTACCAGAGTGAACGTCCAACTCAAAGATCCAGTGTGCAGTTGTCTCTCAAAATCCCTGAGTGCAGTTTCTCTCACAGCCCCAGAATGCAGATTTATACAAGAACCAGAGTGCACCTCTTTCAAGTTGCATCTCTCCCAAAGAACCAAAATGCAGCTCTCTCTCAAAGGACCGGAGTGCATCTCTTTCGATTTGCATCTCTCTCAAAGAACCAAAATGCAGCTCTCTCTCTCAAAGGACGAGTGCATCTCTTTCAAGTAGCTTCTCTCCCAAAGAACCAAAATGCAGCTCTCTCTCAAAGGACTGGAGTGCATGTCTTTCAAGTTTCATCTCTCTCAAAGAACCAAAATGCAGCTCTCTCTCAAAGAGCTGGAGTGCACCTCTTTCAAGTTGCATCTCTCTCAAAGAACCAAAATGCAGCTCTCTCTCTCAAAGAGCTGGAGTGCACCTCTTTCAAATTGCATCTCTCTCAAAGAACCAAAATGCAGCCCTCTCTTAAAGAACTGGAGTGCACCAGTCTTTCAAGTTGCATTTCTCTCAAAGAACCAAAATGCAACTCTCTCTCTCTCTCTCTCTCTCTCTCTCTCTCTCTCTCTCTCTCTCTCTCTCTCTCTCTCTCTCTCTCTCTCTCTCTCTCTCTCTCTCAATGAACCAAAATGCAGCCCTCTCTCAAAGAACTGGAGTGCAACTCTCTCAAAGAGAGAAAGAGAGCGGCAGGGGCAGGTGGATGGGCTGGGGAGGGGACAGTGAACAAGGACATAACATAGACAAAGATAGACAGAGGGAGAGACGGGCAGATAGAGAGAGAAGGGAAGGGGTCATGGAGAGAGAGAGAAAGAGAGAGAGAGAGAGAGAGATAAATAGTAGAAATAGTAGAAAGAGAAATTTAATGATGTATTTAATGTCTTTCGTAAACAAATGACATGTAATACTTTGTGTTACTAAAGAATCAAGTGTGAATAAATAGTTTGGTTTAGGCTAGACAGTAAATCATACATTTATATTAGATTCATTCGCTCGGTGATGGTGTGATACATAGGAAACAAACGAAGTGAAATACTAAGTTTCGAGGGATAAATTTAAAACAGAACTAAAACGGCAAAGACAACAATAAATGCCTCCGAGGCACTTTTAAACATATTAATTTTTTACTATGCCCAAAGAAAGGTAGCGAGGTTATACGATCAGCCAAGCGGCGCGATGTGTGCGCTTGAACCTCGTTAAAGCTTTAGGCAGGTTCCAACAGCCGACTTCGGCGTGTTATAACCTGCTTAACTCTGGTTACGTAATTACAGTAGGGTTGTCGTCAAAAAGCAATACACGGCACAACTGCTGGTCAAGAACATAGGCTAGATGCCAAGTTACAGCTCCCAATAATGAAAACTATTAAAGATAATCAGTTTTTTTCTTCTCCTGTCAAATTTTGATTTTGGACTTAACGAGTTCCCAACAGCCAACCGACGAAATGTATAATTTGATGCAGTTCGTGAATAGTTAAGATATTTTAGATCATATTATGAGAATAGAGCTTTCAATTCCAATTTGAGCCTTATATCTTTTTTAATCTAATCACGTTTACAATTTTACTGCTGTCGTTGCTTTATTTACAGAATGTTCAGTTTTATGCATCAGAGTGGTCGCTTACATAGCTTATCTTTGACTTGGTTTTTCTTGTTCTTGAGCCGTTCCTGTGTGCTGTGTAGAAAATAAATCCACCTGAATCACATCAACACTTTGCTAAAAGACTGACTGAATGGGGACAGATCAAAATTATCCCACCTGCACCTTGTTGGTACAGTATGCCAGTTGCTTCCTCCGCTGCGTTCACTTGGAATGTTGACAGAAAAGGACACATTACAATATGTATTGTCTTCTGTTTATTGAACACTTACTAAGGATTGTGAGAGGCACTTTCTCTGAGTTCATTAATTCTTAATGGATGTTCAGTTGTGATGAATCACATGAACATTTTACATGTGCTATGCAATGTTAGAGAGAAAGAAGAACAAAATACCCCAAACTTTAAGATAAACTTACTTTCACTTTCAGAGAGTAAAACAGGTGTAAATATGATCTTGAACATGATTGTATCGAAAGCATCACCAGTTCTTCTTGGAATTGGACTGAGTGAACAAAAATTTGTTCAGTTTTATGCCATTTATTTAGTTTACATTCTATAACCAGCGCAGACCAATTAATTGCATATGTCTCATTTAGTGTCTTTTTTTTTTTTCTTAATAAACATGTATATAAAATAGAAATAAATACATGAAAAACACTCAGTGATGTTATTTTTCTTTATATAGTGTGGATGTGGATTTTATTTTCGATTCTTCTTCCTCTTCGTCCCACTTAGTTAGGAGTAAGCAAGACCAAGGCGGCTACGCCAGCGGTAGTGCTTTAGAGTGATGCATAATAATTAGACGGCGACCCACCAGTTTGGCGCCACCTTTGGCCCCAGCTCTCATTTTTCACCACTAATCACCAAAGAAATATTGTGATGAATGAAGAAGTACACATTCATTTTTGGTTCGCCACGAAAAGAAACCAAAAATCATTGTGTGGAACTCTAGCCCGAAGGTTCTTGCTTGGAAGATAATGCCTTAAAGTAATTGAGATGGACGTTTGGATGACAAGTTCCCATAACTGTTATTTTCCTAAAATTTAGCCTCCAGGTGAGCCTATTCAGAATGTGTGCAGTAGCTATCCATCGTGATGTTTTTGCCACATCCAGAGTTTTACGCCAAGTCTAATACTGGTAAATATGTCTGCTTTATGGCAGCCCACGGTCTGGCTGTCGATCTGTACTGACATTTCAACATTTTTCTTGCTAAATATGATACCATTGCATATCACACGGAGTCTAAAAAAGAAAAGGTCTGGCTGTCATAACGGAAGAAAGTTTTCCATGCATATCTGTTCGGATTTTGTGGCATGTGCACTGTAAAAGGAACAGCCATGGTGTTGCGAAACTGATTGAGTTGACCAGCCAGCATATCTACGTCAATACGACGTAGATTTGTAAATGGTTTCTGGAGGATAGGTAGGATTATCGTAGAGCTGGGTTCTCTACATCATTCCAGCGGCGGCACGATGTCGTAACCAGCGGATCTATGTAAGAACGAGTGCATTCTTATGGACAATCTTGACGCCAATCCTACGCATCGGATTTCCATGGGATTGCTGGGTGGTTGGTCAACAACAATAAGAAATTATCCCACTATTAGTGATCGTGACCAACTCTGATTGAAAAGTTTATCCCTTGCCATTCTTGTCTCTCTGTCTTCTGCCCCATCAAAACTTAGATACCGGTATCTCAAAGGGCCACTAATCTGACGTATATTAATTTATTATGTACATGGTTGTACCCGAGACTCGGTATACTGAGTGGTGGACTGTACTAGCTGGGGTTGCCTGTGGCATGCGTTGCCTAAGGATTAATCCTCTTCCGCCGGCCACCTGTCTCTTTCTCTCTCTCTCTCTCTCTGTATGTCTGTCTGTCTGTCTCTCTCTCTCTCTCTCTCTCTCTGTCAAATTTATGGAGTCTCCTATGCGCTTTAATAGGCACGCCTTTCAAAATGTCCAACGAAAGGCATTGAAATAAAAACTGAGATAGACGAACGAGGACATCCTGTGATGATGAAGTGAATCGAATAATAAATATGTCTTTTTTTTTTTACAAATACATTTTGTCGATGTCGTATGAATGGTAAATGTCAATGTTCGTGTTATGATCGGAGTATCAATTGAAGCGAATGAAAAAATAATTTAAAAATTTGAAGTTTTCTGGCGCCAAAACACCGATCGAGAAGTCTTGAAATTTTATGGAGTGGTGATAACATAATCTAGATCACAGCAAAGCTTCAAGAGATAATACGGTGAAACTATTTTTTAGCGTGCATGAATTTTGCACGGCCACTTAGCGGTGAATGCGCGCAAGTCATGAATAGTGCCGTACTTTGCAAACCCAAATAAGGAAAGTTCTTGAATTTTCTTCACTGTTCAGCTATCCCTGTAGGCCTTGATCGACGTCACTTATTTTGTAATTGTAGCATCTGCAAGCTATCCCTTGCCCTCCCCCGTTTTCTTGTTACTCTGGTGAGCATGTGTTCATTTCTGTTTTCATTTTATTGTTGACAACCGCCAGAGTGTACTGTACTCCGTGACCTGACCTTCTTTTCCTAGTGAGTAGTTTTTTTTTTTTTTTTTCAATTGCAGTAGTACTCACAATTTCGCACCATAAACTTATCATTCTATCAAGCAATCTTTTCATGCTATGCGCCTTGCCTGCCCCCCCCCCACCCCACCCCCCCACCCCACCCCCCCCCCCCCCCAATCAGAGCGCAAAACCGTGCAGAAGGTGCAAAGAAGGAATTGTCTTATCTTATCGTTTCTAGTATCTTTGGTCATAGAGATTAACGGTAAATCACAGAGCTCTATAGGTTGAACGTATGTAGAATTGAACTTTGGCAGGGAGGCCATTTTTCTTGCCCTCTGCCTTAAAAAAAAAAAGACGGCGTCTTACAGTGTAGGGTCTCTTGATCCAAATGCAAAACGTCGTTACGAGCAGAAATTAAAAAGCATCTATGGCCTTGGACCTTATCAACTCCCAAAAGACAGCTGCTGCTTACAAGCGGCGTAGCCACAAAGCATCAAATCTTCACAAGTAGTCTATGGGAATGGCAGAGCTTAAAATTGTATCATTTATTTTGCTTGCATGTTCCCAATAACCTTTTCTCTATGTATTCTATGGGTGCCAGTTTCCTTGTATTTTCTATCTGAAATGCTGATTGTTGTTTTTTTTTTACCATAGGTGAATGTGGGGACCTTCAATTCTGCACACATTAGATTTACGCTGTCATGGGCGTCAAACACCCTGTTCGCTAAAACAATGTCAAGCATATCCAGTCCCTAATAGAAATTATAATTTTCAACAATGTGTTCATCAGATGCCTCATCCCCCCCTCCCCCCACCATCCCCCTTCCACCGCCACCCCCACCCCCACCCCACGCCCCTCTGACTTACTCACAATAAGCCATGATGGCAAACCTGTATACTATTTAACATCCTCTTCATTGTCAATAAACATTATGTTCATTGAAGGTCTTTGCGAGAAGTACGCCAAGTCACTGTGCACCCTATGCGGATATCGGCCATTTTAGTTGTAAGGAACGACGCATAACCATGGCGATGGTAGCATTGATTTTGATTCGTTAGCTGATTTGCACTGCGAGCACTTCGGGCGTCGCGAACCAATCGGCGTCGAGCTAAAAAAAAAGTTCACTATAGTCAACAATCACACGTGTGTTTACGCTCATGGGAGACGTTTGTTCAATTCTTTCACTTCCTTTCCCTCGTTTACCCGGATGGTAGGGAATCCGACCAGCTTGGATCCATCCTTTCCACTCCTGTATTAACAGTCAACCGCAATGCAACCAGCAGGCATTTCAACAGCTTAGACATATCTCGAAGTTGCACTCGTCAGCTGACCCACCCGCCATTTTTGGTGTCGGAAGTACAAAACAAAAACACTCAGTGGCGTCATTCGCAATGGCCCAGGCATGACTTCAGTTCTTTCGTAAAGGAAATACAATTTTCGCACCTTATTGACACAGCCTAGTTAAACATTGGCAGCTCTCAGAAAACATCCTAAACGCGTAATAAGGAGTAGCGATGACAGATAAACAGGACCCAATTGTAGGCCTATATTGAGTGTTTTGTGGAAAGTACAACTTTGTTTAAAACAATAGATTCACATCCTGAGCTTTTAAAGTGATATATCGTCCCTATATCATCTGTATCGGTTAGTAAATGATATAATTCCGGAAGTATTGCAAGTTTGTTTCACTTCTGTGGGGAAATATCACTATAAAAAAAGTAAAGGAGGACGGGATCTTTTGGTACGCTGAATTTCATGATCTCTTCGCTACGGTAGCATGGTTACTGGCACCATCATCGTCTGCCAATCGGAAGATAGGTGTCGATTCTCCGCCGGGGATTTTTTTTTTCTCATGAAAGACTTGTCCCCTAGGATTGTTCATTCTTAGAAGTCATCTGTTTTATTTTCAGGATTTTGCCAAATTTGTGTCTTAGGGGAAAAGTGGCATCTCGCATGGGAAACTGATCATTGCTAATTGGCTCCAGATTACTAGGCCTACCTTTAGTTATTCTTCTTCATTGAAAGGGACAGTTGCTAATTTGGAATGGGAATGTAAATCAAATTTTAAACATGTAAATCACCTATTTTTAAGTATGAACCATAGAGATACTATAATAAACGTGGTATGAACAGAAAATTTCATCTCTCTCTTCGGTACCGCTACGGTAACTTACATCTATCCTGCATTAACGGGAAAGAAAAAAATATCTGAGAATGAGATCTATGCAGAAAATTGCAAGACACAGCAGTATGAAAAAAGTAATTTGAGTGAAAGCTGATCTTTCAAAAATGAGGGAGTTGAAGGAAAACGACACAACAATAGGATGTAGCGCACGATAATGTGAGTGAAATACAAGAGGAAAGCAATAGCAGATATGGAGGAGAAGTGATAGACAACAGTAAAACAAAGATCGTCTCGCTCTTCCAGATCATAACCATCATATCGCCAACTATTGTCTTACAAAAGACAAATGGAGAATTGTTGAGACAAGTGTCACAAATCCCAGACTGGGAGATGTAATAGTTTATGACAGGACGACAATCACGAACAAACAAGTTTAACACTTAACAAAACAACCCATCAGACTCACACATTTATTAAACATAATTATACATATAATAGCGCAATTACATACATTATATTATTGAAATGACTGCCGTACAACGGCCGTATTCTCACACACACTCTCCCTCGGATCCACAATCCGGTAGTTACTCCTAAAGGCACTTCGGCCTCAGCCTCTCCCCTCAGGGTCTTAATAGCACATTAATAATTTACTGGCACCGCAGTCTCGCAATATCCCCTCCCTATTGTCATACACCTTAGCACTCCCCTAGCACCTCAGCAGGGCAATAACACGTTATTATTTCCATAGCCACCAACATGGCAACAACATAGTATCAGTTCACTAGCCTATCAACATGGCAACAATATAGTATCTCATTCACTCTCATATCTACGTCCCTGTCCGTGGCCTGACTGCCACGACTTTATGTGCCTCTACTGTCCTGCCCCGACAGTCTCACTTCTGGCCTATGTGCGGCCTCCGGCCCTATGCTGGCCTATCACTGGTGCTCATCGAGGTGGCTCTTCGGCCCGTCCCCGACACCAGTCATTACTGGAACAACACTCATCCGTCTCCCGACTGCTTTCACTTATGTCCGCCCGCTGGGCTCTTATTCACAGGTCCGCTCCGTCGGACCTTCTAACTTGCAGTGATAGTTATACAGCGCTTTCGCCTCATTCAGACCCCCCCCCCCCACTACTCACAACAGCACGCTTAACTTGCTGTCTACTGTGAGTCCTTCTTACTCTACACCCGCTCTGTAGCAATCCCCTTAATTGCACTCACTCCACTCGTGACATCATCCCCCACCCCAAAAAAATTAATGCAATTAATTTCAAATCGCATCAAGATGACTGTCAACGAGTGAGCGTGAGCAATACGTACACTAAAAAAAATGACCTAGCAGTTCCCCTAGTATATAAAATACCGGAATCGGGGGAAAACATGGGGATCAATATGGTCTGCAATATGCATATATGTGTCACATCATCAATAGCTAACTAAACACAATACCTAATACAGAATCAAAAGCCAATCAACCTATCAACCATTCTTCATATCATATTTATAATGTCAATATTTTAAAGTCGACTCATTCACACAGATCCTGTCAATGTTCCTGTCCTCCGATGTATAAGCTCCTGAAATCTTCCCCTAGGCTCGACTAAGGTAGTCGGCGATATGATTGCTGGTTCCTGGAATTGGTTGAATAACGAAGGTATACGGCTGCAAAGCCAATGCCCATCTAGATAAGCGTGGGCTGGACGAACGATTCTTCGACAAAAATGTCAGTGGCTTGTGGTCTGTCTGGATACAAAATTCTCGTCCCATGAGATAACGTCCTAGTTTCTGGACGGACCAGACAATGGCAAGACACTCACGCTCTATCACAGAATACTTTCTTTCTCTCTGCAATAACTTCCTACTGACATAACATACAGGATGGAGACATTCGTTCTTCTCCTGTAGAAGACAAGCGCCGACACCAGAGTCCGACGCATCCGTTCTGAGGATAAAATTAGATCGAAAATCGGGTAATATCAGAATGGGTGACGATGATAATGCTGTCACCAAATTATCAAATGCTGTCTGACATTCAGACGTCCACTGGACCTTATCGGGTTGTCCCTTCTTAGTAAGGTCAGTAAGAGAAGATGACAAAGAGGAAAAATTTGGAATGAACTTTCTGTAGTAATTTAAAATTCCCACTAAGCTTCTGACTTGTTTCTTTGTTTTTGGGATTTGCAACCCTACTAACTAGTCAATTTTTGTTACTTCAGGTCTCTGAACACCTCTACCCACGATATGTCCTAAGAATATTATCTCTGGACATGCCAAATCCATCTTTGCGGGTTTAGCAGTTAGCCCAAACTGGCGTAATCGTTGAAAAATTACTGTTAGTGTCTGAATATGATCAGACCATGTCGACGTATGACATGCTATATCGTCAAAGAATGACACGACATTAGGTATGTCCTTCAACACTAGTATGAGAATACAGATACTCTCGTCTCTCATGAAACCTCTGCAGCATATCAACGTGGAAAACCTTTACTGATCCATCA
Source organism: Onchidella celtica (assembly GCA_963931925.1). Taxonomy (NCBI): domain Eukaryota; kingdom Metazoa; phylum Mollusca; class Gastropoda; order Systellommatophora; family Onchidiidae; genus Onchidella; species Onchidella celtica. The sequence goes on along the minus strand of OZ007584.1, from coordinate 6,310,054 downwards.
ATGTGGATAGCGTAATCTACCTTCGAAACAATTCGCTCAATAACATAAGGACCTTTCCATGTCATCAATAACTTATTATGGTCCGTAGGTAACAACAATAGGACCTTGTCTCCTGGCTTAAAAATTCTCAGTTTGGAACCTCTATCTTTATAGTCTTTTGCTCTTTTCGAAGCGATACTAGAAGCTTCTGCTATAGTGCGCTCTGAAGATAATCTTTCTCTTAAATCAACAAGGTCTATCGAAACCTTTTTACCCGTTTCCGAAACCGTGGGGATCTTTTGAAGAGGAGCCTGGGGTGTACGACCCTTATGCGTCGTCTTTTGGCACGCACTGCACGTCTTACAATACAGCCGTACATCTCTATGTATCGATGGCCAATAAAAATCTTTCAGAACTCTCTGCTTGGTTCTAGCACTTCCCATATGACCCGCTAGTGGAACATCATGGGCCAGACGCAATACTGTAGCAATTAACGACCGTGGCACGACGACCTGCTTTTGAACGGAAGCCACTGTGACGTACATACGGAACAGAATGCCCCCCTGGACAAAAAAAGAAGATGACCCGTTCTTATATCTCCTCGTTTTCTCGGTTCGCGCTTCCCCAAAACATGGGTTTAATGACGGGTCCTCCCTTTGTAATCTCGCCAAGCGCTCTGGCGTGATATCTAGGTTGACCGCTGGCGTCGCCAAAGGTCTAATCTTATCTTTATCCGCTACCCGTCGACGTGTTTCGACCGCGGCGCAAAAGTCAATACCTTTTGATTGCGACCATGCTTGCACGTTCTCATCGGAAGGGGAAACTACCCGTGATACATTCCCAATGATGAGCTGGGCGCCTGGAAAACAACCAACGACTGCTTCGACTTCCCCGCTAAGGAAAGGTGTATCTATCATTATTCTTGCCATGGGTAATTTCTCAATGGCTCCCGAAAATTGGATGCACGGGACAGTCTCACCTGTAAGCTGTGAATCCCGAATGCAGTCTCTATGTACTCCCACAACGGTAGATCCTGTATCTCGTAAAACCGAGACCGGTTCGTCCCCAACAAACCCCGGATAAACCCTAAGACCACCTCCTGTATGACATGAATTTATAACGGGGATCTTTCTCCCACAAGGTAAAACACCGGAAGATAATAACTTCTCACAACTGGGACACTTAGAATACTGTCCGCCTCCGTTGTCCGATGTAACACACGCAGCCGCATGATGAAATTTATCTGGGGAACATGGACTGGAGCTACTGTCCACGTTCGCCGCTATCCTACCTGCAGGGCAGTTCACGCTGATGTGATCTGCTCTTCCGCAGTTCCAACACTTCGCGGCCCTACACTCGCATGAAAAGTGACCCACGCGTCCGCAAGTCCAACACTCCGCTCCCTGTGCTGCACTAGGCCTGGGTCCCCGTGACCCATCGCGACCGGAACTAAAGTCCCTATGCCGTCGGTCATCGGCAAAGGTCACAACTCGCCCCCGGCCATTACCGCGACCTAGCCCTCCTGCTCGGTCAAACTTACCGGATCCATATGCCGGTGATTGGTGATAGCCCCTACGCTGCCCCTGGGCTTGCCCACTATAGGCCCCACGCTGACGCGACCTGTCCCTAAGTCCTGCCGGCGACCCCTCGACAACGGCGACGTATCCAGCATCTTGGACGTACGCCCTGGCGACTGGTTTGGACGGATGCGCCGTACGGTATGCCTCCGCCAACTTAGACGCCTCCTGCACCGTCGCGGGTTCGTTCTCTTTCAGGAAAGCCACCAGATCTTTGTGGCACGACGCGTACAGCTGGTCACGGATCATTAAGTCTTTCAGTTTAGCAAAATCCGTGCCCACATGCGCCAAGTCTACCCAGTTCGCGAAATACTCAGTTAGTCTCGCGACGAAGGCAGCAAAGTCCTCCCTGGTATCTGCACGTGCCCGCCTAAACTGCTCCCGGAAGTATTCCTCGGTACGCGCAAATCGGCGAAGCAGCAAAGCCTTCAGCTTATCGTAATCTTGCACGTCTTCGCGCTGTAGCTCTTTAAAGTAGGTTAACGCTCGCCCCTGCCATAGCGATGCCAGGTACGTGGCCCATAATTCCTTATTTTCCCCCCATTGCAATTGTGCGTTCAGTTCGAACCTGTAAAGGAAGGCGTCTATGTCGTCCTTCCGGTCGTCGAACGTAGGGAGCTTAATCCTAACACCACCTTTATTGTGTACCTGCCGCTCAACTGCTTCTGTTGGCGCATTCTTTTGGCTTTCCAACTCCGCGATTCTCATTCGCGTCTCTCTCACCTGTTGGTTATCCCTAGCTTCTATCTCCCTTAACTTTATCTCCCTCTCCTGCTCCTGAGCCTTAGCCTCTCTTTCCTGTTGCTGAGCCTTTAACTTAAACTCTCTTTCCTCTTCCTTATCCTTAGCCTCTCTCTCCTGCTCCTGAGCCTTAGCCTCTTTTTCTCGCTCTCTATCCTTAGCACGCTCATCGCGCAAATCCGCCTGCTGTTCTTTAATCCAGCCGCGTAGCTCTTCTCCCTCCAGGCCAAGTTCCTTACCCAACTTCATTAGTTGTTGGAGTTCCGCCATTTCACCGATTTATGGTTATGGTATCTATTATAAGACGACCAACCTGTCGGTATGACCACTAACGATACGACCAGAGACCTGAGATCACACCAGATATAACAATACCCAGTTCAGAATACAATTCAGAAATTTACCTTTACAGCAAAACTAATTCTATATCTATAAAATGTATGCACTATTAATTATAAAAGAAAATAGAAACCACAAGAATGAAGAAATATAGTAGAAGGACCACAAGTACGTCAAGGACAACGAACCATACTAGGACAAAGCTTCTACAAAAAAAAACTATAATGGAAAAAAAAAATGCAACCTACTACGCCGATTACACAACACGGTACGAACAAGAACAGAGTCTGAAAAAAAAGAACGTATCTACAGAAAGGTAAGAGAGGGACAAGAGAGACGTCTTCCTAAAACAACGAGGAAGATAGAACGCTACAATCTAAACAAAAATACAGGTCCCTACAGAACTGTTCACTGTGATGAACGAAGTTCCTAGATTAGCCCACCTCCCGAAGAGGACAAACTACGCTCACCACAGCAAACCCGCGCCACCGCCCGTATAATCAATTACAACGAAAACAGCAAAAACAGGGAAACAGACAGATGAAAAGACAGCCCTCAATCCAGGGCACAAATTTTTCACTTAACTTCCACCCTAGATTTCAATTTCTCCCCTTCCTCGGAGCTCTGGCTGCTTGACCTCTACAGGCTGGCACACACACTCTGCAGAAATTTAAGTACACATTAATACATATTCATCAAAATACATGCATCAATACATATTATAATTCATAAACATACATAAATCATATCATCGTGAAATTTCCATTCATCCCACGAACAAGGACAACAGCACGAATTCCTAGCACAACAGAAAAACAACTAGATATAACGAATACACAATGTCAAAATGACCACAGGTAAACAGGACGAGCCCCCAGTGTCACAACGGACGAGCCCCCAGTGTCACAACGGACGAGCCCCCAGTGTCACAAATCCCAGACTGGGAGATGTAATAGTTTATGACAGGACGACAATCACGAACAAACAATTTTAACACTTAACAAAACAACCCATCAGACTCACACATTTATTAAACATAATTATACATATAATAGCGCAATTACATACATTATATTATTGAAATGACTGCCGTACAACGGCCTTATTCTCACACACACTCTCCCTCGGATCCACAATCCGGTAGTTACTCCTAAAGGCACTTCGGCCTCAGCCTCTCCCCTCAGGGTCTTAATAGCACATTAATAATTTACTGGCACCGCAGTCTCGCAATATCCCCTCCCTATTGTCATACACCTTAGCACTCCCCTAGCACCTCAGCAGGGCAATAACACGTTATTATTTCCATAGCCACCAACATGGCAACAACATAGTATCAGTTCACTAGCCTATCAACATGGCAACAATATAGTATCTCATTCACTCTCATATCTACGTCCCTGTCCGTGGCCTGACTGCCACGACTTTATGTGCCTCTACTGTCCTGCCCCGACAGTCTCACTTCTGGCCTATGTGCGGCCTCCGGCCCTATGCTGGCCTATCACTTGTGCTCATCGAGGTGGCTCTTCGGCCCGTCCCCGACACCAGTCATTACTGGAACAACACTCATCCGTCTCCCGACTGCTTTCACTTATGTCCGCCCGCTGGGCTCTTATTCACAGGTCCGCTCCGTCGGACCTTCTAACTTGCAGTGATAGTTATACAGCGCTTTCGCCTCATTCAGACCCCCCCCCCCCACTACTCACAACAGCACGCTTAACTTGCTGTCTACTGTGAGTCCTTCTTACTCTACACCCGCTCTGTAGCAATCCCCTTAATTGCACTCACTCCACTCGTGACAACAAGCAGAGGAAAAGAGGACCCTCCTAAACAAGATCAGAAAAAGACAGGGAGCATTCTTTGGACATGTAATGAGAAGACTAGGTCTGGAACATTTGATAACAACAGTGAAATTCAGTGAAACAAGAAGCCAGGGACGACAACCCATAAAGATACAGGACGGCCTAAAGGCCTGGCTGGGAATGAACACCACCAACGACGTCATCAGGGCTAAGGAAGATCGCAAGAGATGGAGGGTCATGACCTCCAACGCCTGCTGGCAGGGCACTTAATGATGGTGATGATTGTCTTACATCTGGCCTTTCTGTGACTCACCGCCTATAGACTGATGTTTGTATTGCTATATTAGGAAGATGGCGGCCGCACTCCATAATTGGGTTTCACTTTGCGTGCTGCGGAATAATGGGGGTGCGCATTCTAATATATTATGTACGTCATTCGTGCCGAGATGAGCATGGTCATCCAAAATACTCAGTCATTAAAAGATATAAATAGGACAGTGCAGGGTGTGCAGTGGCGCGCACCGAAAATTTTTCAAGAAGGGATGATACCATGGGCTCGTGTGTACGTGAAAATAAAGGATCGGAGGCAGTACAGTTTATATTGGCGACACAAAGCAAACTCAAACAAATACTTTCCCATTATTTCAGGTCCTCATCTAAATAAAGAACCCTATTCCAGGTCGAAGGGAAGGCATATGTAACATCTCAATCAAATCCGAGCTGTGTGAGCCGAGCAAGGTCTTGTTACAAATCACATGAGTTTGTTTGTTGTTGTTGTTTTGTTTGTTTGTTTTTTTTTATAGGATGACAGCAACAACAACAATATTAGAATGCTGCATCAGTAATTCCCGTATCAGACAGAGTAATTGTCGCCAAACTAGAAGCTAAACCTCTAGATATAGGCATCATTCAAGTAGACGCGCCAACGTCAGAAAGCAAAGATAAAGAAATAGAAAAAGTTTATGAAGAGATAGATAAAGCAAACAAAAAAAAAACTACCTAAAATCCCCAGATATGAAGATAGTAATGGGCAACTTTAATGCCAACGTGGGAGATCAAAGAGTAGAAGATATTGTTGGTATTTGGGGAATAGGAGGAGAAAATAAATGAGGAAGTAGACTAATCGAGTGATGCCAAATGAATGACTTCATAATCATCAACACCTGGTTTCAAAACCATCCTAGGCGGCAGTAGACATGGGTGAGCCCTGGAGATGAAAATAAAAACAAAATTGACTTCATACTAAGCTTAGTACAGAAAAGATTCAGAAATGCTGTAAAGCCATCAAAATCAGACAGAATTATATAAAACTGAACAAAACTCCCATGCAAACAATTTAAAAAAGTAATAAAACAAAACATGACATGCTGAAGTAGAAGACCCCCAAAACGTATTTTCAGCAAATAGGTACAGGACAGATCTAAGTTACCGTACAAAGAGATGAAAGTTTCAGTTCACACTGACTAAAAGAAATCATTTACATGTTTAAAATGTCATTTACATTTTTATTTCTAATTATTTCAAATTATCACCTATCCCGTTCAATGAACAGGAATCAATAAAAGAAGTAATCCGGAGCACAGCAGTAATGATCATGTTTCCCCACGACATCGATTTTGCAAATTCCTTAGGAAAAAAAATGATTCCTAATAATGAGCAGTACCAGGTTTAAAAAAAAAACAATTAATGCTCTGAGGTGGGATCGAACCCATAGTCTCCGACTGATAACCGCAACATGCTAGTCAATGCACTAGACCTCAATAGGCTGGAGGAACTCTTATATAGTAGACATCACAAAACCAAGAAACCATCCATCTGCGATGCAGATCTGCGAATAAGCACTTGGTTTTCCAACAATCCAACGATTGTGCTTAGCTCATTGTCAATCTTTTCCGTGGTGATTGTATGAATATTATCATTATAATCACTTTTTTTTTTTGTGTTTATGAAAAAAGACGATATGTTTCGGGTCTGAGTCGGCGTCAGTTCCGTTCAGTTTGAAAATGATGCATGATTTTAAAGTGCGTTTACAACATGCGCTTATCGTCTCACTACCAATAATTAGTAGGGGAAATTAGGACATAATTTTGTTGTGCAAATTAATGAGGACAGCCCCAAATTTCACACAGACGATGCTAAAGCCACCAGGAAGAAATTTTGATATAGATCCACACTGGAAACTGTGCCAAAATATGATTTTGGGGGACCCTAAATATTTCCCTATATATAAACTATATTAAAATCAGGGGACACAACTGCGGAAATAGCGTTGACACTTATACTGCTCTACAATATGCTTGATTCACGTGACCACAGAGACAGAAATAACCTTGGTATTCTTTCCAAAACATGATTTTATGAAAGCCAATTCTACAGCCAATAAATCTATAGATATTAATTTCTGAAGGATTTGGAAAAAGGAGTTAATTTTGAAAACGAAAAGCATCAATTAATTTTCTCCCAGCACTAATCTCGGTCAGCTTCTGTGTTTGTGTGTGTGTTCCTTTGTCACCTTCTTTTTTCCTTTCCTTCTACTGTCCCTCTTTTTGTCTTTCTTCATTGCCTCCCCCCTCCGCCCCCCTCCTTGACCCTCTCATTCTCTTCCTCCACCTCCTCCTCCTCCTCCTCCTCCTACTGTCTCTCTTTATAGCTCCCCTTCCTCCTTTCTGTCTTCGTCTATGTCTTTCTTTTTTTGTCTTTCTCTCTCTTTCTCACCCCTCTCCCATCTGTGTGTTTGTGTGTCTCTCTCTCTTTCTATTTCTGTATCTCTCCTTGTCTCGCTCCCCATCTGTGTGTGTATGTGTATGTCCCGCTCTTTCTCTTGTTGTCTCTCCTCGTCTCCCCCCCCCCTCTCTCTCTCTCTCTCTCTCTCTCTTGGTCTCTCCCACTCTCTTCGCCTTCTCTCTGTATTGTGTTGTCTCTGTCTCCTCATCCCCACTGTATGTGTGTTTGTCTCTCTCTCTCTCTCTCTCTCTCTCTCTCTTGGTCCCTTTCTGTCTCAACCATTCCCTTTTTCTCCCCCTTCTCTCCCCCTGTCTTTGTGCATGTACAACATGTATCTGTCTCTCTCTTTCTATTTTTGTCAGTCTCTCACTCTCTTACCCGTATCTCCCCTCTCTCTCTCCTTCTCTGTTTCTCACTCACTTTTGACCCTCGTCTTTGTCTCCTCTCATTCTCCTCCCCCTCTCTCTTTCTTTTGTACTCTATGTCTCTCCGCATCCTCTCGGTGAGTTTTTCTATCTTCTCCAGTGTGTGTATGTGTCTTCTTCTTTTTGTCTCTTCCACTCTCGCTTTCTCCCTCCCCCCCCCCTCCCCTTCCCCCGTGGCTCTCTCTCTTTTTGTAAGTTCCCCCGACTTTCCCTGCCTCTGTCTTTTTCTCTTTCTATCAGTGTCTCTGTGTCTCCTCCCTGTGTCTCCCTGTCTTTCTCTCCCCGTCTCTTTTCCTTTCTCTCTGTCTATCCTTCTTTCTCTCTCGCTCTCTCTCTTCCTTCTTTTTCAAAAAAGAAGTTTTTTTCCCAGTCTACTTAATAATGCACATTAACATTACTATAATACAAATACAAGTGACAGGCTGTTTCCCCTGGCCCTCTGGACTAGGAATTTGGACGGATATGATGGACCGCAGCGGGCCTGACTTTTTTTTTTCTATTGGTTTTTTTAAAAATGTTTTTACATGCGATCATTACTATCCAGAGTTCCTCAAAATGTTTTTCGAGTGAAGAACAGTAGCCAGAAAAATAACATCAGTATCCACCGATCAGACAGTGATGTTTCTGTGATCGCTTTTTTGGCTACTTCTGCAGCCATCTACAGCATTCTTTTGTCAGCTTCCTTTTAAAGTTTTGGAAGATTCCTAGAAGATGATGAATTGGGTAAACTGAAAGGCTTACTTATCGAGTACTTTTTCCCAAACATCTACCAAGAAGAAGAATAGTTTATTTTTCAGTTCCTGTGTTGATTTGTGTTTTATAGAGATGATATTACTATAGTAGTACATGTATTTAATTCCTCCGTAATGGATCATTCACCATAACTCGTCTCTGTTATAGTCACTGGTCAATAAACTCATGGCACAGAATCCTTCAAGTGGCTTCTAGCCTGCGAACATTCTCACGAATTTCATCTCCCACTGTTTCACCAGTACCAAATTACTTTAGAGCAGGAGTATAAGTTTCCAAAAAAAAAAAAAAATTCCTGAAAGCCGCCTCTCTATATCTCTACATACCAGGGGTTGCCAAACCGCGACTCGTGAGCCACATGCGGTTCTATGACCTCCAGTATGCGACTCGTGGAAACATGTTGGCAGACGCATAGCAACATCTTTCCTCTGTAAATGTAGCCTGTTAGTTTTGGCCAGCTGACTTCGCCTGGTGATATCAGTTTACAGATTTATGGGCAATTAAACGTCCAGCACCAAGCGCTGGGTACGACACGCTTCAGTGAACACACTTTCCTTTAAGCTAGATTTAACTTTAATCCCACAAGCATTTCTGCTATTGTACCGTTCATATTTTCTTCACTTTCAACCGTTCCAAAGCCAGACTGACACCATCTGAAAGTGACAAGTTTCCTCTTTTTGTTGATGTTCATTTCGTCTAGCATTTACAAAGGTAAGTAGCTGATTTCTTCAATATTGTGATATAACCGCCTTCAAATTAAAGGAAACTGAATTTAAACATTGACTTCAAACATTGACTTTAATGAAATTCTAAAGTTTATCCAACATTGTGCTTTTGCCCTATGTTCAAGGAGATTCCACGCAAGAACCTGGTGTTTGTTACATTTTGGCAAGTATTAAAGTTTAAGAGCTATGTGTCCTTTTTTGGGGAATATCGGTACTGATAACTGGCTTTCATCTCAGTGCTCTACACTGTTACTGTATTTAACTCTGTCAATTACTGTCATCATGGAAAGAAAACAATAATCATATTTTGTTAGCTGTCCTTATCAAACATTTTATCTAATAATGTATACTCCATTTTTTTTTCAAGTGTATAAGAGCAAGTATTGCTTAAATTAGTTCAACCCCCCCCCCCCCCACCCCGTACATTCTTTCCAATTGTCATATTATTATTTTATTATTTCAGATTTTTTAAGTTCAATAAGTTCAACAACAGTCATCAGACATGGCTCACACTCTGGCGCTTCATGATGTGGCAGTTGACAAGCTGTGCCGGATATGTACCGAGCGAGTGCAAACTGCAGCTGAGGCACCAAAGAGAAAGCCAATGAAATGCTCCACATTTGTAGACGACATTCCTATGCTATATGGAGTTGATGTCATCAAGGACTCAGAAAGACATTCCAAACATATATATGCAAGAGATGTCAAACGCAAAATGACAAACTTCAAAAAGCGGGCAGTGACTTTACAAAATCTACAAGAAGCAAGGAAAGTGATAACTGAAACGGACAGGCTGTGGTGTCATTTTGATGATAATAAAGCAATTTCTGAATGTTCTGTGTGCCAAAGATACCACCAACAAATGGAAGGTGGTCGCAGAAAAGACAAAAGGAAGTGGGCAGCCAGAGCCTTAAGGAACAGTTCTCAACCTGAAGCTGAGGGTGGGGAGTTTAGTGCTCCCTTGCATCAGACTTCATGTGTGCCAGGGACATCACAGGGGGATTCAACATTCCACCAGGCACCAGCGACTGACTCTGCGTTCAGTTCTGCTGACATCAGTTTGAATGAAAGTTCACAGCTGCCATTAGACTAGGATATGGATGTCACAAATCCCAGACTGGGAGATGTAATAAGTTATGACAGGACAACAATCACGAACGAACACGTTTAACACTTAACAGAACAACCCATCAGACTCACACATTTATTAAACATAATTATACAGATAATAGCGCAATTACATACATTATATTATTGAAATTAACTGCCGTACAACGGCCTTATTCTCACATGCACTCTTCCTCGGATCCACAACCCGGTAGTTACTTCCTAAAGGCACTTCGGCCTCAGCCTCTCCCCTCAGGGTCTTAATAGCACATTAATAATTCACTGGCCCCGCAGTCTCTCAATATCACCTTCCCATTGCCATAACACCTTAGCATTCCACTAGCACCTCAGCAGGGCAATAGCACATTATCATTTCAATAGCCCATCAACATGGCAATAGCACATTATCATTTCAATAGCCCCTCAACATGACAATAGTACATTATCACATTCACGCTCATATCTACGTCCCTGTCCATGGCCTGACTGCCACGACTTTATGTGCCTCTACTGTCCTGCACCGACAGCCTCACTCTTGGCCTATGTGTGGCCTCCGGCCCTATGCTGGCCTATCCCCTGTGCTCACCGAGGTGGCTCTTTGGCCCGTCCCCGACACCTACAAGAATAACATTACATTGGTATAATACCATACCATTTCTATTCACTCCACCTCTCCTTACAACCCATGAAGCGTACACACAATAGTTCACATTTCACTCACCAAATATCTTACGGTAACACACCTCCATCGTAGTACACAATACTCACTCGTGCTACAAATCCATGAACTCACTTTCATCTATCGCTCATGGCGCACATTGCTATATCCAATATCAAGGACTTCCACATTCCTCACATATACTTATTTACACCATGGTAATAGACGAATATAATACATCAATCATAATTATCAATCATCGTTTCACCTACCAGTCATCACTGGAAAGACTCTCTCACTAGTCTTCTGACTGCTCCCCTTATGTTCGCCCACTGGGCTTTCTCTTGCGTCCGCTCTTTAGGACGTTCTAACTTGCAGTGATAGTAATACAGCGCTTTCGCCTCATTCAGACCCCCCACCACTCATAACATGCACGCTTTCCCCTTACTTGTCTACGTGCGTTAATTTTACTCTCCTCCTTTCCCCCCGTAATTATTAACTATCGCTCACTCCACTCGTGACAATGGAGTTATCCTTCACTGCGGAATTAATGACTGCCTCGAGCCCACCGCCAGTTCCATTTAATAGTCCTTTTCTTATAGGTCCTTCTTCCAGTTCTTGTTCTGCACCCGATATAAGCACTTCTACACCACTCCCTCGTCGCTCACCTCGCCTTGAAAATATCCTCCCTCCCATGTACTATGAGCGCTCCTCCCGAAGAAGAAGAAAACTGTATGTCGATGCAGCTACATCACTTTTAGTGTTTTGATAACTTGTTTTTTTTTTAGTAAAGCTGTTTTTATTTGTGTTTTTTTTTTTTCATCTCTAACGTTAATTTGTTATTAGCAGGTAATAGCAGCTGCAGTGTCAGGCAACAATTGTTAATGTTTGAATGTGTCTTTATTCCTTCCCTGAAATATTAATAACACATGATGTATTTTTCTTACCTTCTTCCATCGAAAAGGTTGTCTTGAGTCAAGATGTTCTTATATTTACTACAATGAGTAAATTTCCTGTACCTGTGATGTCACTTTATGAATCCTATGTATATCACTGTATTGGCCAATTTGTTACCTGTCCAAATTCTCTACTTTCACAAACAAAGTTGTGTGCCAGGTATGCGGATTAATTGTAGCAGAATGGCCATACTTGCCACTTTGGTTCGTGCACCATTTTCCGCATCTGCTTTTCTTCTTTTACCTGATCTTTCTTACATGGCTGAACCAACTTTACAATTAATTTGAATTGAATTTGAAAATTAAAAATCATGTTTTCAATAGACATTTTGCTTATCGTTTTCAAATGGTTGTAAAGAGAAAACCATTAAAGCTTCTTTTGACCTTTTTTCACCAATCAAAAGTTCTTGTCCCACATTTTTATTCAATACCTTGCATGTTATTATGTACAGAATATGTTAAGGTTGATACAAGTGTTGCATTTTCCCACATTTTACACACAAAAAAAATCACTTTCGCAGATACATTTTGGCCTATGTGCAGTCAAGCGAGACGAAAACCCATTAAGCGGCTGGCCTGAGCCGTTGTCGTAACTCGATACCCATTTATTTCAGGGTCCCCAAAAACTAACAGGCCAGCAAGACGCTGCCGTGAGACAAACAAGTATCATTAAACATTAATTTTTTTTTTCACCATTTTAGTAGAGGGAATTATGAGCATATGAGGAAAGCATGAAATTTCTACAGTTGATGTAGCATTACCGGGGCTTCAAAATTTGATGTAGAACCACTCTGTGGTGTGCCTAGGAGCTGAGATATAAGCCCTCAAAGTTATGAAAATTATAATCTGGGTGAAAAAAGTCCCATCAACACCGTACTATGTGTCACGAGTGGAGTGAGTGCAATTAAGGGGATTGCTACAGAGCGGGTGTATAGTAAGAAGGGCTCACGGCAGACAAGTAGGGAAAAACGTGAAAGGGGGTGAGTAAGGATTAAACGGGGTGAGATCAGTGTGTTTACCAGTTCACTGCACAGAGATAGTCCAAAGAGAACGGACGCTAGTAAGAGCCCAGCGGGCGAACCTAAGGGGAGCAGTCAGAAGACTAGTGAGAGATTCTTTCCAGTGATGACTGGTAGGTGAAACGATGATTGATAATTATGATTGATGTATTATATTCGTCTATTACTATGATGTAAATAAGTATATGTGAGGAATGTGGAAGTCCTTGATATTGGATATAGCAATGTGCGCCATGAGCGATAGATGAAAGTTGAGTTCATGGATTTGTAGCGCGAGTGAGTAGTGTGTACTCCGATGGAGGTGTGTTACCGTAAGATGTTTGGTGAGTGAAATGTGAACTATTGTGTGTACGCTTCATGGGTTGTAAGGAGAGGTGGAGTGAATAGAAATGGTAGGGTATTATACCAATGTAATGTTACTCTTGTAGGTGTCGGGGACGGGCTAAAGAGCCGCCTCGGTGAGCACAGGGGATAGGCCAGCATAGGGCCGGAGGCCACACATAGGCCAAGAGTGAGGCTGTCGGTGCAGGACAGTAGAGGCACATAAAGTCGTGGCAGTCAGGCCATGGACAGGGACGTAGATATGAGCGTGAATGTGATAATGTACTATTGCCATGTTGATGGGCTATTGAAATGATAATGTACTATTGCCATGTTGATGGGCTATTGAAATGATAATGTGCTATTGCCCTGCTGAGGTGCTAGTGGAATGCTAAGGTGTATGACAATAGGAAGGTGATATTGAGAGACTGCGGTGCCAGTGAATTATTAATGTGCTATTAAGACCCTGAGGGGAGAGGCTGAGGCCGAAGTGTCTTTAGGAAGTAACTACCGGGTTGTGGATCTTAGGAAGAGTGCATGTGGGAATAAGGCCGTTGTACGGCAGCTAAATTCAATAATATAATGTATGTAATTGCGCTATTATCTGTATAATTATGTTTAATAAATGTGTGAGTCTGATGGGTTGTTCTGTTAAGTGTTAAACTTGTTCGTTCGTGATTGTTGTCCTGTCATAACTTATTACATCTCCCAGTCTGGGATTTGTGACACTGGGGGCTCGTCCTGTTTACCTGTGGTCATTTTGACATTGTGTATTCGTTATATCTAGTTGTTTTTCTGTTGTGCTAGGAATTCGTGCTGTTGTCCTTGTTCGTGGGATGTATGGGAATTTCATGATGATATGATTTATGTATATTTATGAATATGTATTGATGTATGTATTTTTATGAATAGGTATTAATGTGTACTTAAATTTCTGCAGAGAGTGTGTGTGCCAGCCTGAGGAGACAAGCAGCCAGAGCTCCGGCATACGTCAAGTTAAATAAAACGCTGATTGAAAGTTAAGTAAAAGTCAAAATTTTTGTGCCCTGGATTGTGGGCTGTTCCTTTAATCTGTCTTTTTCTCTGTTTTGCTGTTTTCGTTTGCTGTGTTGAACCTAGTTTATCCTTTAAAAAAAAGGTGTGATAAACTTGGAACTTCGTTCATCACGGTGAACATTCTGTAGGGCTTTGTTAGTGTTTAGTTGTAGCGTCGATATCTTCTCTGTTCTGCAGGAAGACGTATTCTCTTGTCCCTCTTTCTACCTATCTGTAGATACGTTCTTTTTTTCAGACTCTGTTCTTGTTCGTACCTTGTAGTGTAATCGGCGGAGTTAGGTTGCAATTTTTTTCCCATTATATTTTTTTTTAGAAGTCTTTGTCCTAGTCTGGTTCGTTGTCCTTGATGTCATTGTGGTCTTTCTTCTGAATTTCCTCATTTTTGTCTTTTCTATTCTCTTTTGTTATTAATAGTGGTATACATTTTATAAACATAGAATTAGTTAGAGAGAGTATGCTGTAAAATGTTCAGTAGGTAAGTTCTGAATTGTATTTGAGACAATTGGGTGTTGTTATATCTGGTGTGATTTCAGGTCTCTGGTCGTGTCGTTAGTGATCATACCGACAGGTTAGCCGTTTTCATAGTATATACCGTAACCATAAATCTGTGAAATGGCGGAACTCCAACAACTAATGAAGTTGGGTAAGGAACTTGGCCTGGAGGGAGAGGAGCTGCGCGGCTGGATTAAAGAGCAGCAGGCAGAGTTGCGCGATGAGCGTGCTAAAGATAGAGAGGGAGAAAAAGAGGCTCAAGAGCGGCAACAGGAGAGAGAGGCTAAGGATAAGGAGCAGGAGAGAGAGTTAAAGTTAAAGGAGATAGAAGCTCAAGAGCGGGAGACAGACGCGCGAGTAAGAATCGCGGAATTAGAACTCAAGAAGAATACGCCAACGGAAACAGTTGAGCGGCAGGTACACAATAAAGGTGGCGTTAGGATTAAGCTCCCTACGTTCGACGACCGGAAGGACGACATAGACGCCTTCCTTTACAGGTTCGAACTGAACGCACAATTGCAATGGGGGGAAAATAAGGAATTATGGTCCACGTACCTGGCGTCCTTATTGCAGGGGCGAGCGTTAACCTACTTTAAAGAGCTACAGCGCGAAGACGTGCAAGATTACGATAAGCTGAAGGCTTTGCTGCTTCGCCGATTTGCGCGTACCGAGGAATATTTCCGGGAGCAGTTTAGGCGAGCACGTGCGGATACCAGGGAGGACTTTGCTGCCTTCGGCGCGAGATTGACGGAATATTTCGCGAACTGGGTAGACTTGGCGCATGTTGGCGCGGATTTTACTAAATTAAAAGACCTAATGATCCGTGACCAGCTGTACGCGTCGTGCCATAAAGATCTGGTGGCTTTCCTGAAACAAAACGAACCCGCGACGGTGCAGGAGGCGTCTAAGTTGGCGGAAGCTTACCGTACGGCACATCCGTCCAAACCAGTGGCGAGGGCGTACGTCCAAGATGCTGGGTACGTCGCCGTTGTCGAGGGGTCGCCGACAGGACATAAAGACAGGTCGCGTCAGCGTGGTGCCTATAGTGGGCAAGCCCAGGGGCAGCGTAGGGGCTATCACCAATCACCTGCATATGGATCCGGTAAGTTTGACCGAGCAGGAGGGCTAGGTCGCGGTAATGGCCGGGGGCGATTTGTGACCTTTGCCGATGACCGACGGGCATAGGGACTTTAGTTCCGGTCGCGAGGGGTCACGGGGACCCAGGTCTAGCGGAGCACAGGGAGCGGAGTGTTGGACTTGCGGACGCGTGGGTCACTTTTCACGCGAGTGTAGGGCCGCGAAGTGTTGGAACTGCGGAAGAGCAGATCACATCAGCGTGAATTGCCCTGCAGGTAGGATAGCGGCGAGCGTGGACAGTAGCTCCAGTCCATGTTCCCCTAATAAATTTCATCATGCGGCTGCGTGTGTTACATCGGACAACGGAGGCGGACAGTATTCTAAGTGTCCCAGTTGTGAGAAGTTATTATCTTCCGGTGTTTTACCTTGTGGGAGAAAGATCCCCGTTATAAATTCATGTCATACAGGAGGTGGTCTTAGGGTTTATCCGGGGTTTGTTGGGGACGAACCGGTCTCGGTCTTACGAGATACAGGATCTACCGTTGTGGGGGTGCATAGGGACTGCATTCGGGATTCGCAGCTTACGGGTGAGACTGTCCCATGCATTCAATTTTCGGGGGCCATTGAGAAATTACCCATGGCAAGAATAGTGATAGATACACCTTTCCTTAGCGGGGAAGTCGAAGCAGTCGTTGGTTGTTTTCCAGGCGCCCAGCTAATCATTGGGAATGTATCACGGGTAGTTTCCCCTTCCGAGGAGAATGTGCAGGCATGGTCGCAATCAAAAGGTATTGACTTTTGCGCCGCGGTCGAAACACGTCGACAGGTAGCTGATAAGGATAAGATTAGACCTTTGGCGACGCCAGCGGTCAACCTAGATATCACGCCAGAGCGCTTGGCGAGATTACAAAGGGAGGATCCATCATTAAACCCATGTTTTGGGGAAGCGCGAACCGAGAAAACGAGGAAATATAAGAACGGCTCGTCTTCCTTTGTTGTTCAGGCGGGCATTCTGTTCCGTAAGTATGTAACGGTGGCCTCCATTTTAAAGCAGGTCGTTGTGCCAGCGTTGCTGATAGCAACAGTATTGCATTTGGCACATGATGTCCCATTAGCGGGTCATATGGGGATAGCTAGAACCAAAGAAAGGGTTCTTAAAAATTTTTACTGGCCATCGATCCACAGAGATGTACAAGTGTATTGTAAGACATGCAGTGCGTGCCAAAAGACGACGCATAAGGGTCGTACACCCCAGGCTCCTCTTCAAAAGATCCCCACGGTCTCGGAACCGTTTAAAAAGGTTTCGATAGACCTTGTTGGCCCCATTTACCCAGCGACCGATAGGGGGAATCGATTTTTCTTAACGGTCATATGTAATGCTACGAGATGGCCAGAGGCGGTTCCTCTGCGGACCATAACGTCTGAGGCAGTCGCGGAAGCGTTGTTTGCAATTTTCGCTAGGGTAGGATTACCAGAACAAATTTTGTCTGATAGGGGTGCGCAATTTACTTCGGAGATGATGAAGGAATTGTTTCGCTTATTCAGCATACAACCCATCACTACCACCCCTTATCATCCGCAGGCTAATGGCATGTGCGAGAGATTGAACTCGACGTTAAAGTCGATGCTGCGTAAGGTAGCTGCTGATCGCCCTAAAGATTGGGATAGATATATCCCTGCAGTATTATTCGCGTACAGAGAGGTACGGCAGGAGTCAACGGGATTCTCGCCGTTTGAAATGATGTATGGTCGTAGTCCTAGGGGCCCAACTGATGTTCTTCGGGACATGATGACGTCGCCATCATCGGGAGACGATGAGCAGAATTCGGTGTTTCAGTACCTTGTTGATTTAAGAGAAAGATTATCTTCAGCGCGCACTATAGCAGAAGAAGCTTCTAGTATCGCTTCGAA
Organism: Onchidella celtica; assembly: GCA_963931925.1. Classification (NCBI taxonomy): domain Eukaryota; kingdom Metazoa; phylum Mollusca; class Gastropoda; order Systellommatophora; family Onchidiidae; genus Onchidella; species Onchidella celtica. The sequence goes on along the minus strand of OZ007584.1, from coordinate 6,292,398 downwards.
AAGAGCAAAAGACTATAAAGATAGAGGTTCCAAATTGAGAATTTTTAAGCCAGGAGACAAGGTCCTATTGTTGTTACCTACGGACCATAATAAGTTATTGATGACATGGAAAGGTCCTTATGTTATTGAGCGAGTTGTTTCAAAGGTAGATTACGCTATCCACATTGATGGAACGAGTAAGGTTTTCCATGTTAATATGCTACAGAGATTTTATGAGAGACCACAGTATCTGTGTGCACAGACAAAACCAGAGGAGACTGTCTTCTCTATTGCTTGTACGGGGGTCGTAGACCAGTTGGACTGTGAGGTAAGCGACACCGAGGCGCAGGAAGAGTTACAAATTCAATTGCCGGAGTTAACTCCGACATAAGGTTACAGGGACGTAAAAATTAACCCTGACCTTACGAGTTCAAGGAGTAGGGAACTTAAGACACTGTTAGCGTCATTCCCGGATGTTATTACGGATTTGCCGGGTCGCACTACGGTGATCCAGCACCAAATAAAGTTGACTTCGGATAAGCCAGTATTTCTTAGACCTTATCCGCTGCCTTTTTCTTCGAGAGATAGAGTCATAAAGGAAGTTGAGTCAATGTTGAAGTTAGATGTGATAGAACCATCAACATCGCCGTATTCATCACCCATCGTCCTCGTGAAAAAACTTGATGGATCGGTGCGGTTCTGTATTGATTTTCGAAGATTGAACACTATTACGGTAGGCGATAGGGAGCCTATTCCGTTTCAGGAGGAATTAATAGCTTCATTGGCCGGGTCCACGTGGTTTTCCAAGATAGATTTAACGAAAGGTTATTGGGAAATCCCTCTTACTGAGGAGTCTAAACAATACACGGCGTTCCAAACGCCCATTGGATTATTCCAATTTAAGGTCATGCCATTTGGGTTGGTAAACGCGCCAGCGACGTTTGCACGATTAATGAGACTGGTGTTGAAGGACATACCTAATGTCGTGTCATTCTTTGACGATATAGCATGTCATACGTCGACATGGTCTGATCATATTCAGACACTAACAGTAATTTTTAAACGATTACGTCATTTTGGGTTAACTGCTAAACCCGCAAAGATGGATTTGGCATGTCCAGAGATAATATTCTTAGGACATATTGTGGGTAGAGGTGTTCAGAGACCTGAAGTAACAAAAATTGACAAATTAGTAGGGTTGCAAATCCCAAAAACAAAGAAACAAGTCAGAAGCTTAGTGGGAATTTTAAATTATTACAGAAAGTTCATTCCAAATTTTTCCTCCTTGTCATCTTCTCTTACTGACCTTACTAAGAAGGGACAACCCGATAAGGTCCAGTGGACGTCTGAGTGTCAGACAGCATTTGATAATTTGGTGACAGCATTATCATCGTCACCCATTCTGATATTACCCGATTTTCGATCTAATTTTATCCTCAGAACGGATGCGTCGGACTCTGGTGTCGGCGCTTGTCTTCTACAGGAGAAGAACGAATGGTTCCATCCTGTATGTTATGTCAGTAGGAAGTTATTGCAGAGAGAAAGAAAGTATTCTGTGATAGAGCGGGAGTGTCTTGCCATTGTGTGGTCCGTCCAGAAATTAGGACGTTATCTCATGGGACGAGAATTCTGTATCCAGACAGACCACAAGCCACTAACATTTTTGTCGAAGAATCGTTCGTCCAGCCCACGCTTGTCTAGATGGGCATTGGCTTTGCAGCCGTATACCTTCGTTATTCAACCAATTCCAGGAACCAGCAATCATATCGCCGACTACCTTAGTCGAGCCTAGGGGAAGACTTCAGGAGCTTATACATCGGAGGACGGGAACATTGACAGGATCTGTGTGCATGAGTCGTCGACTTTAAAATATTGACATTATAAATATGATATCAAGAATGGTTGAGAGGTTGACTGATTTTGATTCTGTATCACATGTTATGTTTTAGTTAGGTATTCATGATGTGATACATATATGCATATTGCAGGGCATATTGATCCTCATATTTTCCCCTGATTTCGGTATCTTATATACTAGGGGCATTGGTAGGTCATTTTTTGTGTAAGTATTGCTCACGCTCACTCGTTGACAGTCATCTTGATGCGATTTGAAATTAATTGCATTAATTTTTTTGGGGTGGGGGATGATGTCACGAGTGGAGTGAGTGCAATTAAGGGGATTGCTACAGAGCGGGTGTATAGTAAGAAGGGCTCACGGCAGACAAGTAGGGAAAAACGTGAAAGGGGGTGAGTAAGGATTAAACGGGGTGAGATCAGTGTGTTTACCAGTTCACTGCACAGAGATAGTGCAAAGAGAACGGACGCTAGTAAGAGCCCAGCGGGCGAACATAAGGGGAGCAGTCAGAAGACTAGTGAGAGAGTCTTTCCAGTGATGACTGGTAGGTGAAACGATGATTGATAATTATGATTGATGTATTATATTCGTCTATTACCATGATGTAAATAAGTATATGTGAGGAATGTGGAAGTCCTTGATATTGGATATAGCAATGTGCGCCATGAGCGATAGATGAAAGTTGAGTTCATGGATTTGTAGCGCGAGTGAGTAGTGTGTACTCCGATGGAGGTGTGTTACCGTAAGATGTTTGGTGAGTGAAATGTGAACTATTGTGTGTACGCTTCATGGGTTGTAAGGAGAGGTGGAGTGAATAGAAATGGTAGGGTATTATACCAATGTACATGTAATGTTATTCTTGTAGGTGTCGGGGACGGGCCAAAGAGCCACCTCGGTGAGCACAGGGGATAGGCCAGCATAGGGCCGGAGGCCACACATAGGCCAAGAGTGAGGCTGTCGGTGCAGGACAGTAGAGGCACATAAAGTCGTGGCAGTCAGGCCACGGACAGGGACGTAGATATGAGCGTGAATGTGATAATGTACTATTGCCATGTTGATGGGCTATTGAAATGATAATGTACTATTGCCATGTTGATGGGCTATTGAAATGATAATGTGCTATTGCCCTGCTGAGGTGCTAGTGGAATGCTAAGGTGTATGACAATAGGAAGGTGATATTGAGAGACTGCGGTGCCAGTGAATTATTAATGTGCTATTAAGACCCTGAGGGGAGAGGCTGAGGCCGAAGTGTCTTTAGGAAGTAACTACCGGGTTGTGGATCCGAGGAAGAGTGCATGTGGGAATAAGGCCGTTGTACGGCAGCTAAATTCAATAATATAATGTATGTAATTGCGCTATTATCTGTATAATTATGTTTAATAAATGTGTGAGTCTGATGGGTTGTTCTGTTAAGTGTTAAACTTGTTCGTTCGTGATTGTTGTCCTGTCATAACTTATTACATCTCCCAGTCTGGGATTTGTGACACTATGATGCAAGCAATTGTTCTGTTCACAGTGCAACTTAATACCCATCTCCGGAGAGCGAATGAAAGAATTCTCCGCGTCAGTGACTGGTCGGATATAATATATTTGTGTATCTCACCTCCCAAATCGGGATGCGGCGGGAACTTTTCATTTCTTGTAAGCGGTGCTCCCTAAGTTTTGTTCTGTTTACCAGATGGAATAGCATGGATTACCCACAATTTTTGTGTATATTTTATGGCGGAAAGTGAGTTCCCTTTTATCTTGGAATTATCGTAAATACATGTATTTGTTTTCATTTATTTTGAGCACAGTTGAAAGATGCGACCAAATAGCATTACGACGGCGTCTTCAGATTTTTGTTTTTCTTGTCATGGTATTAAATCAGACCACAATGGATGGTTTAAACATACCTGTATTTTTCGATTAAGGCGCAGACATAAAAACACATTTAAGAGTGAACGGAGAACATGACAAGTAATATATAAGAAAAAAATTCTACATAATTATACATTTCTTTATGGCATATCGAGGTAGCTTTCAGAAATCCAGTGCTGGAAACTAATAGTCCTGTTCTAACTAACTTCGATACTGGTGAAACAGCTGGAGATGAAATTTATGAGAATGTCCGCGGACTTGAAGCAACTGGAAGAATTCTGTGCCAATACTGCCATGGGTTCATTGACCAGTGACTATGGCAGAGACACATTACAATGAATGATCCGCAAAGGAAGCATCACTGTTTGAAAGAAAAATCAACAAAGGAAATGAAATAATATTCTTCAGATTTCTTGCATAGATGTTTGGTGAAAAAAAAAAGTTCTCGATCCATAAGTCATTTCAATGTACGGCCCTATGTTCTAGCTAATGTATCATTTTCTACAAATCTTAAAAAAGGAACCTGATAAAAGAATGTTGTTATGAGCTGCAGAAATAGCCAAAGTGATCACAGAAACATCATTGACCGATCGGTGGATACTACTGTTCTGTTTCCGGCCACAGCTGGCAAGAAAATAGATTTTGAGAAATTCTGGACAACATAAAAAAAAGGAAGTCATTATCCGCAAGGTGCCTTGCGGATCCCAAGGTACAAGCGTTATTTGCAAGGCACCTTGCCCATATATTTTATTTTTTCATTTGTGATGATGATTCATTTTGTTTAAAAGGTTGTAAAATGTTTTTAAACTATCCTCTCAGATTTACATTTCAAATAAATTTCGACAAATGAGACTTTTCTTTGACTTCTCATTTCATTATATGTTGCAGAAAGGGATAAAAAGATTAGGTGGCTGAACAGGCACAATCATACACATCAGGGGAGGGAGTGGTACTGAATTGAACAGAACAATAACACACTTTTAACGAACTTGATCAAAAGTCCGGTCCTTGCGGAAATTGCCGCCACAGAAACAGGACTATCCGCAAGGCACCTTGCGGATAACGCTTGAACCTTGGATCCGCAAGGCACCTTGCCGATAATGGTGGCCTAAAAAAAACACACAAAAAAAAACTTCAGAACCATCACAGTCCTTGTTATCCGTCCATATTCCTGGTCCAAAGAGCCGGCAGAACAGCCAGTCACTTGTATTAAGTGTGTGGCCACATGTCTAGCGATGGGCCAAGCGGTGAGCTACACTGTAGTGAAGCGACGGGAATAAATGCATTAAACCTAACCTAGGTGTCCACACCACAAGCGATTACCGCTAGCTAGGGGCTCGCTATGAGCGACGATAAATAACTTGCCATTTAACATCGCTCGTCGCTCAAGCTGTGTGTCGTGACCCCGTGCCCTCCTAAAGATCGTGAGGTTTTTGCGCACTTTCACTTTCTGTCTAGTGTCTTTTTTCAAGCACATCGTCAATGAAAGGCTTTTTAAACCGGTGAGCCTTAAATTCTACAAAATAGCACATTATGCATCAGAAGGCGTAAAGGTGTGTGTGGGCATATTTTGAAAGGTCTTGATACTCTCTTTATTTTGTAATAATTGTGTTGATTTCGATTCCCAACTGAATTGATCGCAAGAAAGTGTTGCGATATTTTGAGCAGATAAAAAAAATGATACAATAAGTATACATGTAATAGTACTGTATCTATAATTTATTTTTTTTCAAGCAGCCGTAATGAAAGGTGAAAAATACCGTTTTTCTCTTCAATATTAATTGAGATATTAATGATTTTCAACGTAGCTTCAATGTAATTTTTGTGCATTCGCTTGCGACCAGTGTTTGTATTTCTTTATTAATAATATTAGACTCCCTTCACATTGCAGAGGGAGAAATTAAAACAACAACAAACAAAAACATCATCTTAGGGTAATATTCATAGAAGAGATTTATATATAATTTTCTTGCCAAGCCACGGCACCAGGACCAACAAAATATTTCACCAGTTGCTCTCTCATCCATGTTGCATGTTGTCCTGGTCGACCTTGGTAGCGCCTCACCCGCCTATCACCATCTTGGGCTGGAGCATCATCCCACTCTTCGTGTTCTGTTTCCATTATGTTCAAACTTTTAATGTCAATAATTGCGGATGATTATTAACATCCGCTGGCAGAACAGTGTCACCAACCAGGAGGTGCTAGACAGAGCTGGCTCAACAAGCATTAAGTCGATGCTGCTGAAGGCTCAGGTGCGCTGGGCAGGTCATGTAGTATGAATGGATGACAGCCGCATCCCCAGACAAGTCATGTATGGAGAGCTGAAAGAGGGTTCGCGCAAACAAGGACGCCTAAAACTGAGGTACAAGGACACCTTGAAAAACAACCTCAAGTGGAGCGGCATTCAGCCACGCCAGCTGGAAGCGTGTGCCTACAATAGATCAGGATGGAGGTCTCTCACCTCCAAAGCAACCACTGCCTTTGAGGAGGATCGGCGACAGTGTCTCGCTGGGGCAAGGGACAGACGTCACAGGGCAGCGTCCACCTCGGTCCAAAATACAAACTTTCAATGCGACACCTGCGGACACCTGTGTGCTTCCAGCTTCGGTCTGCGGAGGATGTCTCCGCCATCGCTGAGAGCAGAGAAACAACGTCATCATCGGATCCCGATGGACTACCAAGCAATGCGACGGTAGCAAGGACAATCTTAACAGTTGATATGGCCGTCTTCAACACTCGCCATGTTGCTGCTAGAACCCCAAAGACATACTCGACACAACGCCTTGCTCGCGAATGACGATAAGTAAATATTTTCAGATCACGTGTTAACTTTGAATTGATGATAGTTATTAGATAAGGTTTTAGAGGATAAGCTGTGTCTCCGATGAGAAAAAAGGGAAGCCGGATGTTTGAATTCCGTAGACCAGAGCCTGTTGGGAGTTCAGCAATGTTTGCGTCAAGCTGAGTTTGTAGCTCAGATCTTGAAAATATTCCATCAACAGCCACCACGCAGAGTGCGGTTTTCGTCGACGAAGAGTGCTATCGCACTTATGAACGAACGTAAATGCTTTTTTTTTCTTTCAATAAACTGTTATTTTTTATCTATTATATCTTGTTGTTGTTCATTCAATTTATTTACTGTGTGGAGGATGAAATGAAACAAAATGAATATATCGTAGCTAGTTTGTGAGTTATCTTAATAGTTGCATTAAAAATAAGTAGAGTTTATTCAAGCCCAACAAGGTCCATAGACTAGCTGAATGAATCTCAGCGAGCTGCAAGCGAGCTACTGAGCTAGTTATAATCGCTTGAACCGTCCACACCATGAGCTATTGCCCAGCTAAGGGCTAGCCTGTAGCTTGGAAATCCATAGCTAGTGGTGTGGCCACCAAGCTCCATCGCTCACAACACGACCGTCGCCTGATCACAGCGAGCTGGTAGCGCGGCTCGACATGTGGCCACACTGTTAAAGCCGAGAGAAAGCGGTAGTGCGCACGAAAACTTATTGATACACATTAAGTAGGCTGGAAAAATAGCGTCTACTTTGAGGAAGGAGGAAGGGAAAGAGAGAGAGAGAGAGAGAGAGAGAGAGAGGAAGCGAGGCCAGGACAGGGGGATGAGAGGTCAGAGGGGATCAACAGGGTCAGTGAGAGAGAGGGAGAGAAAGAGAGACGGAGACAAAAACACAAAAAGAAGGGGAAATTGAGAGAGACACACAGACACAGAGAGCAGGGGGAAAAGTCAGACAGAAGGGGGGAAAGACAAAGAGTCAGAGAGACAGAAGAAAAAGGGGGGAAAAGACAAAAAGACAGAGACATAGAAAGCAGGGGCAAAAGACAAAGACACAGAGAGAAGGGGGAACAAGACAGAGAGAGACACAGAGAGAGAGGTATAGAGCACGGGGGAAAGACAGACAGAGACACAGAGAGAGAGGTATAGAGCACGGGGGATATAGAGCACGGGGGAACAAGACAGACAGAGACACAGAGAGAGAGGTATAGAGCACGGGGGAACAAGACAGACAGAGACACAGAGAGAGAGGTATAGAGCACGGGGGAAAGACAGACAGAGACACAGAGAGAGAGGTATAGAGCACGGGGGATATAGAGCACGGGGGAACAAGACAGACAGAGACACAGAGAGAGAGGTATAGAGCACGGGGGAACAAGACAGACAGAGACACAGAGAGAGAGGTATAGAGCACGGGGGAAAGACAGACAGAGACACAGAGAGAGAGGTATAGAGCACGGGGGAAAGACAGACAGAGACACAGAGAGAGAGGTATAGAGCACGGGGGAAAGGCAGAGAGAGACACAGAGAGAGAGGTATAGAGCACGGGGGAAAGACAGAGAGAGACACAGAGAGAGAGGTATAGAGCACGGGGGAAAGACAGACAGAGACACAGAGAGAGAGGTATAGAGCACGGGGGAACGACAGAGAGAGAGGTATAGAGCACGGGGGAAAGACAGAGAGAGACACAGAGAGAGAGGTATAGAGCACGGGGGAAAGACAGACAGAGACACAGAGAGAGAGGTATAGAGCACGGGGGAAAGACAGACAGAGACACAGAGAGAGAGGTATAGAGCACGGGGGAAAGACAGACAGAGACACAGAGAGAGAGGTATAGAGCACGGGGGAACGACAGAGAGAGAGGTATAGAGCACGGGGGAAAGACAGAGAGAGACACAGAGAGAGAGGTATAGAGCACGGGGGAAAGACAGACAGAGACACAGAGAGAGAGAGGTATAGAGCACGGGGGAAAGACAGACAGAGACACAGAGAGAGAGGTATAGAGCACGGGGAAAAGACAGACAGAGACATAGAGAGAGAGGCATAGAGCACGAGGGAAAGACAGACAGAGACACAGAGAGAGAGGTATAGAGCACGGGGGAAAGACAGACAGAGACACAGAGAGAGATGTATAGAGCGCGGGGGGAAGACAGAGAGAGACACAGAGAGAGAGGTATAGAGCACGGGGGAAAGACAGAGAGAGACACAGAGAGAGAGAGGTATAGAGCACGGGGGAAAGACAGAGAGAGACACAGAGAGAGAGAGGTATAGAGCACGGGGGAAAGACAGAGAGAGACACAGAGAGAGAGAGGTATAGAGCACAGGGGAAAGACAGACAGAGACACAGAGAGAGAGGCATAGAGCACGAGGGAAAGACAGACAGAGACACAGAGAGAGAGCTATAGAGCACGGGGGAAAGACAGACAGAGACACAGAGAGAGAGGTATAGAGCACGGGGGAAAGACAGACAGAGACACAGAGAGAGAGGTATAGAGCACGGGGGAAAGACAGAGAGAGACACAGAGAGAGAGGTATAGAGCACGGGGGAAAGACAGAGAGAGACACAGAGAGAGAGGTATGGAGCACGGGGGAAAGACAGACAGAGACACAGAGAGAGAGGTATAGAGCACGGGGGAAAGACAGAGAGAGACACAGAGAGAGAGGTATAGAGCACGGGGGAAAGACAGACAGAGACACAGAGAGAGAGGTATAGAGCACGGGGGAAAGACAGACAGAGACACAGAGAGAGAGATGGGGGGGGGGGGGGAGAGACAGACAAAACGAAAGAGAGAGACAAGCACACACATTGCACTCGTACCGGTACACACAGATGAGAGAAATAGAGGCAAACAGAGAGAGAGAGACACACACACACACACAGAGTGGGTGGGGATACAAACAAAAAAGACACAGAGACAGAAGGTGAAGAGAATGGGAGAGACAAAGAGATAGAGAGAACGGGAGAAACCAAGGAGAGACACCTCCCTCCTCCTCCTACACATATGCACATACAGAGAGAGAGAGAGAGAGAGGCAAAGGTAGAACGAGAAACACAAACACACAGATGGGGGAGAGAAAGAAAGAGACAGGGTGGGGGAGGGGCAGACGGAGGGAGACAAGCAGAGAAGGAGACACAAAGAGAGATACAGAGAGGGAGACAAGCAGAGAAGGAGACACAAAGAGAGATACAGAGAGGGAGACAAGCAGAGAAGGAGACACAAAGAGAGATACAGAGAGGGAGACAAGCAGAGAAGGAGACACAAAGAGAGATACAGAGAGGGAGACAAGCAGAGAAGGAGACACAAAGAGAGATACAGAGAGGGAGACAAGCAGAGAAGGAGACACAAAGAGAGATACAGAGAGGGAGACAAGGAGAGAGAGGAGGAGGAGGAGGGAGACCGAGATTAATGTGGGAGCAAATTAATTGATGAATTTCTTTTTCAAAATTTTTCAAAATCGTTCAAAATCTTTACAGATTTACCAATTCTCTTTCACAATATCAATTTCGTTAAAGAACACCTCGGTGATTTATGTGTTTGTCGTCGCGCGAAACAAACATAGGGGCCTATTACTATTAGTAACACAGTATAACAGTCTCAACGCTATTTCCTCAGTTACATCCCCTGATTTTAATGTATCTAGGGAAATATTTGGGGTCCTCAGAATCATATCTCGGTAAATCTGCCAGAATGGTTCTATGTCAACATTTGTTTCTGGTACCTTTAGCATCGTCTGCGAAATTTGGTGCTTTCCTCATTAATTTGCACAATTATATCCTAATTCCCCCTACTATTTGGCAGTCTCATTCTAATACTGAAATGCAAATTTGCACATTATTTTACAAGTCTAAGATGTTCCCGTAGTTCATTACCGTATTTAACACGTTCAGTATGCAGAGTTAAAACAATCGTCAGTCAAGATTTTGAAAACATTTGGTATGATAAATGTGTACTTTGTGATTACTGGAACTAAAAGTATACAAATTTTGCAGTGTAAAGAATTGCATGCATGAGCAAATATTGTTGCATTCATGTATTTCTTAATACTTAAATAAAATCTTTTGTAACAAAATAATGTATGTAACAACAAAAGGTTTTAAATAAATTTTTCTTCATGTCTTGAGGCATCTGAAGTTTATCATATGTGGCAAGTCTCACCACTCCTGCTATATACCATAAACACATGGTTATCTAGACCTTTTTTTTCTTTTTATATTATTAGCCATTTTTCTTCGTTCGCTCTTAGATCTGACTTCATGAGTCTGTGCATGAGTCCCGTAATCGAAAAAGTATGTTGAAAATCATTCACTGGGGCCTGATTTAATCCCATGATAAGAAAATAATAGTCTAAAGACGTCGTCATAATGCTATTTTGTCTCTCCTTTCAACTATATTCAAAATGAATTTAGGCAAATACAATATTTATGATAGTTTCAATATGAAACAAAATAACACTTTCCGCCATAAAAACGAAGTAAAAATGTTGAATAGTCCACAATATTCAATCTAGGAAACAGAACAAAACTTAGGGATCACCGCTTGGAAGAAACGAAGCGTCACCGCAAAATCCCGAAAAATTTGGGGGGTGAGATACAACAATTTATTGCCTCCCACACGTCACTGACACCGAGAATCCTTTCCCTTTCATTCGCTCTCCGGAGATGGGTATGCTAAGTTGCACAGTGGACAAGATAATAATTGCTCGTACCTTAGTACGGTATTGGTAGGACCTTTTTCGCCCGGATTATAATTTTCATAAGTTTGAAGGCCAATATCTCAGCTCCTAGACACACCACAGGATGGTTCTACATCAAATTTTGAAGCTCAAGTAATGCTAAATCAACTATAGAAGTTTCGTGCTGGCCTCATTTATTTGCACAATTCAGGGTTTTCATGCTCTATTCCCCCTACTTCAAAGAGTTTACAGCAGCACCCAGCCAACACCGTCCCTACTAATGACCCCGTGACCCCAAAGTGGACTTCCTCCGTGACCGTGACACTGTACGCGGACGCAGGAAATGGGAGGCCGCTCTCTAGCTGTTGTACTACATCTCCATAGCGCCTCTGTTACGCTTTAAACCCAACCCCTTCCATTTTTCTATTATTTTTCAATGTTGTTCTATTTATAACGAAACAGTTTCACAAGATGCCAGTGTTATGTATTATTATTATTATTATTGAATTATTACTATAATCATTTTGCTAGTCTTGAACTGCAGAGACTTAACATTATTTTATTTTACTTATTTTTAAAATTCTGTTTGACTTGAATTGGCTGTCAACCTGTGTGGGATGAATGGCAAGATATTTTTCACGAAAATCAGTTTTCGATACATCACACGGTTTTAGATCTGACATGTTACTCCAAGAATGGTTTCGTTTTACGGAGGAGTTTCAGCCGGAAGTGTGGGACGTAAACAAAAGCTAGGGACAAGATGGTGGTTGTTGACTAATTCATTATCATCTGTGACACACTTTCGTTGGCAGCTTATCTCTCTAGGCCATTAACTTATCAAAAGTATCAATTACCTGGCTTCAAATCGGATTGAAGGGCCAAGTCTTGCCTAAATTTATCACCGGAAATGAATGACTTGAACATGAAATCGTTGGAGGCGAAGGTGGTGGTTCTAGGCTCGCAAGGTAAGATTTGGCGATAGAGACTGTGAATATAAGTAAGACCATATTATTACATTAATAATATAGTTATCCAGTATTCATAGTTCATAGCAGCAGAAAAACAAGTTCCATGGTGATTTTTCTTTGTGTTAAATGGAAGAGCAAAGCGAAACAAATGTAGACAAACATTGTATTTGTAACACCACTCACCAGTCCTGTGACCTGTGTGTGATGCTGTGTTAAATTGTAGGCTACTGTAAAAAAAAAAGGAAATCGGATTTTAAATCTACAGTCCAGATATAGATCTAGTTAGGTTCATGACATCAGCAGCATCTAGTCATGAATATTCCATTCCCTGGCTGTAACAGGAGCAATGGAGCAACTGCGAAATACCGGAATTACTCGTTAACAGTGCAACAGTTCCGGTCCAAACCTATTGTAATACTTGGACAAGCTGTTCTGAAGGAGGCTCAGTTGAAATGGGTCTCTTTTATGACCATTTGAAATTGATGGACTGTTAAATTGTGGGAGGACTTCCGAATGCGTTCCATAGCTTTTATAACGTTACTATTGAACTTTACTCACCGTCATTGTTTGAGACTTTATGACCAATTATCACTTCATATTCACAATAACATTTGTAACACACTTGCCAAGAAAAACAGTACAATCCCAGAAAAAAGTCTGAAGTGAGACAAAATCAGCAAACAGGTGCCATTTTGAAACTTGCTGGGGAGAGGTCACGGTAACAGAATTTGTACCAAAAGCGCGACAGGCGAAGGTTTGCTGAAACAAAATTTGATATGGTCTTCATTAATTTAAACTCACAACACATTGAATGGTCAGATGGACCTGGGGGTGTGAGGGTCTAGTCAGTTTGTATCAATGGGTGGTAGTCAGATTGACTAATCAGGCGAAAAGGGGCTGGGGTAGCCATTGGCGATCGACGCACACTCATGTAGGCCCTGTATTATATTAGCTCAGATCATGCAATCTCTCAGCAGCTGAAATCGGATTGTTTTGCTACTAAGCCGATTCATAATTTTTAAAAACTATGCAAATTAACAAGGTCGGTAACTTTCCCTAATTTAGGTCAAGGGTGCAGTGTGTGGGTGTTAGTAAATGACTACCGTCAAGCTATTAACTCACCTGCGTGGCGAAAGGGTTTAGACGTGTGATTTAGGAGCGAAAGGGTGTGGGTGCGGATCCGAGTATTGTCATGATTTATAATAATTATGTATGTGTTCACTTTCAGATGATTATAACGTAGAGAAATCGAGATGAGATGGAAGTAAGAGAGGGGAAAGAGATAGAGAAAAGCGAAGCATGCCATGAATTATTTCTTTGTCTTTTTTTAGAAACCCCCCCCCCCCCCCCCCCCCCAAAATCTAGCCCCTTTTTTTTCAAACCCCTCAAAATAAACCCTCTTTGGCATGGAGTTGCCACGCATTCGGAAGTCCTTCCTAAATTGTCCTGACTCATTCCACAGGATGGGGCTAATCAGGGAAAATAATGTTCACGCACTTTCATTTTTGAAATAAAGAACAAGAGTCTAAACCTAGCGAACGGAGATCATACTTGCTGCAGTTTTTTCCTTTACTTAAAATTAGAATGTCTTATCCAAATCCAATGGTACTAGCGATGAAATAAGTAAGAACTGGAGCATTTATCATTTTATGTCTGTATGGGTAAGATTTTAGCATTTTATTGTAATTTCATTAGTACTAACTGCTATCATTTTCTTCTATGAGTAGGGCCTGCCAGTCTATAAAAATGAGCCACGAGGCCTGAAATATGGTGTCTTGATCTTGCAGTGGGATTGTCTTATATTGTGAGGGAGAAAAATGCAAAGAGCAACCTCAGCATGTTTCACTCTTGCAGATGTTGTAGTCACAAATCACACTGCCGTAGCCGTTTTTTTAGAATTTTGTTTGGCCCAACAGTTATGTTCAGTGTGGAGTAAAATTCATACTGCTACAAAATACAAATGTTTAAAGAAACAGACTGCTCTTCACAGGGTAAATGTTTCTTGAAGCAGTTTAAGTAAAATCTGAAGCAGAATGTTGGTGGATGAGACTGAAAGCAACTTCTGGTATCTTTAGAGTGGATCTTTCATTTTGTAGGCTCGGTAGTTATTGGAAACTCTGGAACAAATGGCAGCAGAGGAATGACACTTTTGAAGTTGATAAGTCTTCATTCACTTTTGTTTTCACTTGAAATTTTATTAGTATCAGAATTTTGAGTGCTGTTTTTCCCCTTTTTGTTTTTTTTTTTGTGTCATGGATGCTAAGTAAAAATGTTATACTTTTGTGAGTGGGTAACAAAAAAAAAACAGCCTGCGTGCACAGGTAGGATGAGAGTTCTGTATTCCCTGCTGTTATTGTACTATTTACAGGTACATGACAGTCTGGTCACAGTGACTCCATTTCTTGTCTGTTATATTTAGATTATCACAAATGTAAAATGGGTGATTTTTAATGCTGCTCAAAAGCTGGTACCAGTGGTGGTAAAAACTTTTGAATGTGAAGTTTTTGATGACTTAAAACATGATGATCTGAAATGGGGGCGAAGAAAATAATTTATTGTCCATTTGGAATGTATCATGCGCAAATGTGAAATTTGCAGATCATCCATTCTGAATGTACAGTAAGTTGCACAGTGAACAATTTGTCTAATGCTATGTTATGTTGTGAAACTATCTGTCTATCAACTGCATGAGGTCATAAGCACTATTTATTATCCTTTCATTATTTGTCTCTCCCAGGAGTTGGCAAGACCAGCGTCGTGATTCGCTATGTGGGTGGTATGTTCAGTAAGGCTGTCAGTCCCACCATTGGTGCTTCGTTTTTTACCTACAAAATGTAAGTGCTGGGTTTTTATGGATGAAAAACATCAGTGTATTCGAGAATTTCGGCTTGAATGAAATTTTTGTCCCCCCATGGTGAAAATTTCTGTTGAGATCGTCATGTGTTTATCTTGTTCAAGAAATACGAAACTAAGTAATAATAAGCAGAATGAAATACCACAGTGTTCTTGTTTGGCAAGGCGTACCCTATGAGTCACACAACTTTAGTGGGGTGCATATGTCATGTTCTGCATGTTACTCACTGAGCCGTGCATTTACGATAAAAACATCTACCTAGAGAACTAACTCGCCAGGGGGGTAGTGACCCCCTGCTCACAGGTAGAGGGTAGTCTCGGGGGCCCAAGTCTGAGAGGGTTAAAGAGCTGATGTTTTCACAGTCATATCATGCATGATAAACATTCGGTATCTCAGTGTCAGCTTTCTTGGACGACATGAACTAGGCCCTTTACTTGAAAATCATTTAGGCACTTGTGCGGCACAAGTAAATAATTTATTTTCATTTTTTAAAATTTATTGTTTACTGTCAGCTGATTAAGAAAAGTCCCAAATAAGGCTTCAGTCGGTTGACAACTTTTGGATACAAAGGAAAACCCAGTAGAATCAGATACACAGGATTAGTAGTAACAAAGGGCTGGTCCAGAGATGGAGTGGCTTATCTACTTTATGTATTTATTTATCTACTTACTTAATTACTGATTTATTTATTTACAAGTTTAAAAACCATGCTTTGCGTGGACCACCCAACCACTGCCCCGCCGGTCAGGGTCTACCCTCTCTACATCTTTCTATCTGGACAAACCGAAATAATCCCCATATCAAGTATTCCAGTGTTCTGGTTTTAGCTGAAACCTCGTCAAGTGGTTTAAATCGGCCGGCAGGGCACGAAGTATTCACGCTATGGGTTATGTGCTCATGAAAAAAAAAGGGATCGGACTCGGAGCGATGTAGTCAACAACAAAAAGCAAACTCAAAAAAAAAATGGAAAAACAAAACCAATAAAAAAATCTAACCTTCAGTGCACAGTATTTAAATAAAACCTACATGCAAAATTTGGTTACTGTAAATGAGTAATAAAAAGCCTGGTGTGTTCAAAAGTGGAGAATTTGTGAATCTTATTATAAACAAAAATGGTGGAGGGAGTAATTTATTGTGGTGTAATTTTGGCACTTTTTTTGCTCGATGCTACAGCCTAAATGGCAGTTTCAAAAATTATAAAATTAACTTTATTAAGTGTCAACTGATCCAGCCCAATCACTTTTATATTGACCGATTGAGTTAATTCAGGTTTCAGACATTTTTAAATAAAAAGTTGTAAACATGTAAAATACAACGATCGTTGTTTGGCTCCCTGTAGGAAGCCCACCACATCGGATATTGATACCCATTCAGTTCGGTGGGGGCAGTTTCCCTACCAGAAATGAGTGCGCTCTGGTGCGCATGAAACCTGTAGTAAGACTGTAGAATATGGGAAGCTTTCTAGACCAAAAAGAGAGATAGATGGGTTCACAGGTTTGTCCTGGATAATGCCGGGAACTTCATCTACATGTAGTATATAGATTTATTTACTTAGTGGTTTGTTTATTTCCTCGGCCAAGTCACTGTGTCATGCACACAATGGGTACCAACCGAATTGCATTCCAATCTGAGCCAGAAGGAAAAAAAATGATATTTTAATTTAGTTGTTTTGTGTTCCTAATGTGGGACTTTTTTTGGGGGGGGGGGGGGAGGGGGGCACATTTTAGTTTTATATTCAGTATAATGCATGCTTTGGTTGTATTGTCTTCCAGGACACTGGAACAGTATAGAGTGAAGCTTCAGGTGTGGGACACTGCCGGCCAGGAACGTTTCAGATCTATGGTAAGATATGTCTAAGAATACCATCTACAAATTCAATTAGAGTGAGTTTAAAACTCTGGACATGTCCTGTTTTGATAAAGAATGTTGTTACAAGAACGTCCGGTCCACCCCCAAAAGTGTTTTGCACTAGAGGTACATGTTTTAAAGCCTTGTACGTACTTATAACAACAGCCTTGGATAAAACCCAATTGTTTAAATTATGCAAACACATGACTCTGCTGGGAAAATTATGGGTGAATGAAGATTTTTATAAGATGAAGCATTGATCTTTGTTCTTGTATATAGTCACTCATGTAGATTTAGTTCGTGCGTGCCTACACAAAATGTATATTATATACATGGGGTGTGTGTAGAAAAGTTAGTCCCTTAGAATGACAAGGCTCTATATGATCTCCACTTTGGCTGAACTGAGTACACACTACTTCTATGGGACTTCTCCATTGTGTGTCAGAGTATCAAGTAGATTCAGTGTGCAATTTGTAAGTATTACTATAAAAAGCAAAAAAATTCTTTCCTCTAAAAGCTACATCACACGAAACTTCAATCCTGGATTTCGCAAACGTTGACGGAAGGGAGTTAGAACCTTGTCATTCTAAGGGGAGGGAGTGTTTAAGTAGACTGGAGTGTAGATGTCCGTGTGTATGAAGTTGTTATGATAAAGCTGTGTAACCAAATTCCCTGTCTTAAGATCAATAAAAGTTTCATCTCCCTCATTTACTTCTTCATCAGGCACCAATGTACTACAGGAAAGCAAATGCTGCAATGCTGGTTTATGATATAACGTCTCTGGAGAGTTTTTATGACATCAAAGACTGGGTGAAAGGTTAGTATTGCCATTTGTTTGCTGCGGTGAAAATTTCTCAAATCTGATGGTATTGAAATATGTTATATTCAACCCTGTTGCAGTAAACCTGGGATAATGAACAAAATAAACAAGCAGTTCTGATGGAATAGTGCAGACAAAATTTAATGACATTGCGGATCCAAGAAAGAGTTATTTTCTAACTTTGACCCACAGCACATCTTGTCCTTTCTGAGGAAGGCTCAGATCTACAAGTGGATTTAACAACTTTTATACACATTTACCAAATTATTTTTGAATCTAAAAAAACAAAACAACTTTGGAGAATTTTACCAATGTAAGGGGTAAGCCAGGCCAATGGTGAGGCTGGAGTGGTAGAACTCCATACTGGGGACTGGTGTACTACCAGTTCTGGATCTGGGCTGGTGGCGTTGCCATGGTGATTGCTGTGTTTGCCGAAAATGGCAGCCATCCCAACCCGCGCAACGTTGGCATTTCTATCGATCAACAAGACAACTCGCGACATTTCATGGTTTTTTAAACTAGGCAGTTCTAACTCTGTAAATAGAATATTTATCACTGGGGAATCCCTGGTTAGTGGGCAGGTGTATTTATTTAGAAATGGTATCTATAAAAATAAACACCCAACTTTCCTTCTGTCGATCTCAGTGTATCTTCGAAGTGAACATGAAATGTCAAATACTGTGTCTTCACTTCACTCATGTGTCACTCAACCTCTATGGCTGCTGGAAAAAAAAATCACAGAGCTAAAGTTCATCTGATCGGCTTGCAAGTTTCATAACAAACAGAGGTTATTTTCTGCGTCGAACCGATGTGTAAATACAGTGAGTATCAGCGGCGGAGGCATGAGGAAGTCACGTTGCTCACCGTTGTGTTTTCAAAGTGGGTAGGTCATCGTGACCCAATTCTGATCCGAAAGCATTATTTGGTAATGATTTTTAATATAATCATCGAAGTCCACACATTTGTTATTAAAATGATGGGAATGGGTGAGAAGACTATTTGTATGATAAAATTGTGCACAGACGTCGTCAGTATTTTCAAATAATGGCTTTGAATTTTTAAATCAGGTGAGCTGAATCCAGTCTGGTGGCTGATTATTATACTGCACTGCCCTATAACATCTGTCGCCATTGGTGGTCCTTCAGCTAGCACCCAGCTGGGTCATGGTGTGGCTTGTTAGTCATGTTTTAGTGTGATGCGTAATAATTAGATGGCATGCCACCACACGCCAGCCTTCATCTGGCTTACCCCCAGCTAACATCCAGCTGCATACCAGCTGGGTTGCGGTGTGGCTTGTTAGTAGTGTTTTAGTGTAATGCATAATAATTAGCTGGTGTGCCACCAAACTGGGGCCTGCGCCAGCCTCTGTCTGGCTTACCCCTAATAAGGTTTATTTGGAACTACTTAATTCTACTCGTGAAACTTAAAATTGATAATGCTCTGAATACCAAACACAAAAAAATAGGATACCCAAATAGACCGCAATAAGTGGCCGTTTTCATGGTCATCATCATCATTGCCTTTCTCACCCTGGATCAGGGTATAGGCCACCAACAAACACCTTCCATCCCTCTCTATCATGGGCCAGCCTCTTTACATTATTCCAAGTCTTTCCGCTTCGTTGCACATCATTTTCTCTGGCTCTTCTCCACGTTCCGCGCGGCCTTCCTCTTGATCTCTTGCCCTGGGGATTCCAGTCCAATACCTTCTTCGTGATGCTGTTTCCTGGCCTCCTGAGAGTGTGGCCGATCCATCTCCATCGCCTCCTACCAATTTCCTCTCTGACTGGGTTCTGTCTTGTTCTTTTCCATACAATTTCATTGCTGACCTTGTCTGTCCATCTGATCTTAAGTAGCTTCCTCAAACATCTGTTGATGAAAACTTGGATTCTCTTTATGCAGGCCTGGGACGCATGTTTTCATGGTGATGAGTCGTAAAACCCAAACCCAAACTCAAACTCAGTTTATACAGGATTTGCAAGCACTGTTTGCATCTGGGATGCCATTGACGGGTAATACAGTGCACTCTCCCGATAACGACATGGCTCGGGACCAGAGGTGCATGTCGTTATCGGGAACATGTCGTTATTCGGAGATTTTCAAGATGGCGGAAAAAGGGGTGCGGTTAGACCCTTAGAATGTAACGTACCAACCATAGTGGGTGATCAGTGGATCTGTTTCTTGGTTAATGTCTTTGTGTCCACATCAGCCAGAATTTGCAGCTTGGCATCTATTGTCAGTATCTTTCTTTTTTTAACAGCAGCTGTCGACATCTTGGGGTGCGTTATTGTTCTCGGGTGAATACAATCGATTCAGTGGTCAGCGATGTGATGACTGACTCATTTAATGCGCGTCACCCTTTTTGTTCCGACGACAATAGACACAGGTGTGTTTTCATTGGCCGATAACAAAGCGATCTCATTGGCCGATAACAAAGCGATCTCATTGGCTATGAGGTGCCTCTGGTAGGACATTTCATTGGTCGGAAAAGAAGTGTTTTTATTGGCTCAGAGAATGAAATGAAACTGACCGGAAACAATATTTTAGCTATTTTTATTTTTGTATCTAGCAAAGTCACAGCCGATTATTGCTAACTCAATGTCGTTATCCGGAGAGTGGTCTAAAAAGTATGTCGCTATTTAGAGAGTTTTATTACTAATAACATATAGTAAAAAAATCGGGACCGGGGGTCAATGTCGTTATCGGGAGAATGTCGTTATTCGGAGATGTCGTAATCGGGAGAGTGCACTGTATTGCCATATACATAACTCTGTGTATGCAAGCCTTGCACGGGCATGCTATAAGATATGCATGCATAAATCTCACTAATGGGGCAGTTAATCTTTTGCTCCATATTCCCACATGCTCCTCTCACGACAGAGTGAACATATTCAGCTACAATGTGTCTGGAATAAACAGATTATCTCCCTTAACTATTTACTGTTATATGATATCACTGGCCTGTTGTTGGAACTGCGAGAAAGCTAGCCTTGAGGGTCACACTGTTTTCTCTATTTGGCTTTGTAATTTGGCTGCAGTCCACAAATGACAGCACCGAAGGCTATTTTTAATGAGATTCCAACTGCTGAGCGACAACATGCATAACAATTCCATGCTGCGGTTACAGAATGGTGACACGACCAGTCAGTGAAGACATTCCCCTATGTATTAAGGTCAGTATGCAAGTCTAAGTCCACCATTAGCTTATGCGTTTTTGCACCAGTTGGCCGATCTTGGCTCTCACTGCCAGTGTTGTGGAATGTCCACGTGGCATGTAAGGATGCCCCAACTGTATGCCTTCTTCCCCCTCGTGTTTTACACCCTGTAGAACGTACTCGAATACCGCTTTATTTAGGTGACACTATCTTTTGTAAAGGTTGTAAATCAGAAACTCTAGAAATTATATGTTTTGCTGTATTTTTCAGAACTGAAGAAAAATGTGGACACCCCCATTGGTAAGTACTACATTTTTGTACTTAAGTATCATTTTAAAACAGCTGAAGTTGTGACTCTTAACACACAGAATGATGTCATGACTTTTAAGCTGTCTTTATAAAGGCAAAGAGTTCTGCACATCCTGTCTATTCGGTCAAGATGTCCTAGAACTACCCATAACCCTGTCCTTATCCTTAACCGTATTCCTTACCCTCTCAACCAGAAAACAAAGGTGTAGTGTGATGGATGAAGACAGGGTTAGAGATGGGTTTAGGATATCTTGAACGGGTGGTCAGGGCGTACAGAACTCTTTCTGATAGATTATGAGGGGAATCAGTACTTACTTGGATGAAGAATTGAAACGAGATCTTCAGAGTTAGACAGCCCTCCATATCTGAGGGTCGGGACCAAATTTAGAACTTGCTGGGCCCAGGACTTGTCACTTTCAGTGTGCCTCTCATAGAAATTATTATTACCAAATTTACATAGCAGAGCTGGTTTAGTGCAAAGCAATTGGAACTGACAAGTTATTTATACTTGAATATATAGAAATATTAAGCTAGTTATATATCTTATAAGTAAATACATGTTGATAATGCTCTGAATACCAAACACAAAAAAATAGGATACCCAAATAGACCGCAATAAGTGGCCGTTTTCATGGTGATGAGTCGTAAAATACATGTCAGAAAAATCTGCTACTGGTAACATGTAATCCAGTACAACCTGTTTCATGAACTGGTACGCTAGCATGGTATCAGTGGGCGTGCACCTGTCGGTGCAAACGGCCAGGGCGGAGGAGGTTTCATCTAACCCAACGGCCACATGCTAGGGCACAATGTGACCCTCAGTACTTGAGTCCTTCATATTGGCCCCCGGTAGCGGTGTGGTCATAGGCTTGTTTGCCTAAATCACAGACGAAGAATTGAGCAAACTTCCCGGACGCAGCTTCGAAGCTGGCGGCAGCAGGCCAGTGGTTGATTGATAGGGCAGATGGCAATATACCGTCACTCTGGCCTGGATATCGTGACACAGAGCATCCACCAGTATTGGTGTTCTTTGGTTTGGGTCTTTCACCCTAGTCAGTTGGGACTGCGAGGCTGTGGAGTAGCCTACAGGCAGCCGGTCAGGCAATATGACTGTCCCTCTGGCATCCTCCTGCACCTGGATACATTTCCAGTCGTCTTGACCCTGTCTTGCCACTTGGATAAGTTGTGTCCAGGCGAGAGAGTGAGTCTGATGTTTGCGCAGCTCTTTCTCACTAAAAACAAATTCTTTGCGCCAGTCTTAACACTCACCTCGTCTTCTTTCACCTTTGTCTCGTCTTCTTTCCTCTCAAAATTCCAACGGCGATGGGCGAGTGCGGTGGCAGCAGGTTTGGATAGACTGGAAGCTGTTAGCACAGACCTACACGTTGGTGGCTGTGGGCTATGGTCGCTTCATCGTCGATTGAAGTGGAGGCGTGGGGAGGCAGCACCCACAGTAGCTGAGCAGCCTTGTTTAAGGATAGCACTGCTCACCTCAACTGAGGAAGGGGCTAGAAAAGGTGCCCTAAAGAAAGCCCACTTCACATCACCCTGACTGGTATACCGCGACCAGTGGGGATCCCTTTTTGCGGTCGAAACAAAAAGAAATTCAGCTTACTCAGGCTAGGAGCCTGGAATATACGCACACTACAGGACAACTCGAACAACCCGGAAAGACGCACTGCACTTATTGCCATTGAGCTCAGCAGGTACAACCTGGACATAGTGGCACTCAGTGAGACCAGACTCCCTGATAGTGGCCAACTCAAAGAGCTCAGTGGTGGATACACCTTCTTCTGGAAAGGCAAGGGTGCAGTCGAACCGAGACAGCATGGTGTTGGGTTTGCAATTAAAAATGACCTTGTCAGAAACCTGCAGTCCATGCCAATTGAAATAAATGACAGGCTAATGACACTCAGGATCCCAGTTGGGAAAAGCCAGTCAGCCACCCTCATTAGCGCATATGCGCCCACCATGACAAACCCAGATGAAGCCAAAGACAAGTTCTATTCTGATCTAGAATCTGTCATATGCTCTGTCCCGGCAGCTGATAAGCTAATTCTCTTGGGGGACTTCAATGCTAGGGTTGGCTCCGAAATCTCAGCGTGGCCAAATGTTTTGGGCCCTCATGGAGTTGGTTCATGCAATAACAATGGGTTGCGCTTACTTACTTTGTGCGCTGAATTTGGCCTGTTCATTACCAACACAAATTTTAGTCTCCCCGTGAGAAACAGAACGTCATGGATGCATCCCCGCTCAAAGCATTGGCATCTCATAGACTATGTCATTGTGAGGAAGACTGACAGAAAGGATGTCCTTGTAACAAAGGCGATGTGTGGTGCCGAGTGTGGAACTGACCACAGACTCATTGTTTGCAAGCTCAGACTAACATTGAGGCGCAATAGACGCCCTCAAGGCAAAGCGCTACCTAAACGCCTAAATGTTTCAAAACTCTGCTCAGCTGAGAAACAGAGCGAGCTCTCATCAGAACTCTCCTCAAAATTGGATTGCGTGACTTTTGACCCTGAGAACATTGAACAGAGCTGGACTGACCTAAATACGACTGTGCACTCTTGCGCCAGCAGCACAGTTGGTTTTCCTGTCCGCAAGCACCAGGACTGGTTCAATGATAATGATAATGAAATCAAAGTGCTCATCAAAGAAAAAAATAGTCTCATCCAAGCTCACTGCAGTGACCCCTCTTCCACAGCAAAAGCTGATGCACTGCGTGCATGTAAGGGTGTACTCCAGAAGAAGCTGAGGAAAATGAAAAATGACTGGCTTGAAGAGCGAGTAAGAGAAACTCAGAAATATGCCGACACAAACAACACTAGAAAGTTCTTTGAGAGCCTCCGAGCTGTGTTTGGACCATCCCGCTCTGGCACTACGCCACTTCTTGCGTCAGATGGTTCAACACGCATTGTTGAATTGAATGCCATACTTCAGCGTTGGGCAGAACATTTCGGAGGTGTGCTAAATCGGCCATCAAATATAAATACTGAGTCCATTGACCGCCTCCCTCAGACTCCTATTAATGTAGCTCTGGCCAAGCCATTCACAGCAAATGAGACCCGAACTGCCACAAATCAGATGGCCTTTAACAAATCACCAGGCGTGGATTCAATTCCTGCTGAGGTGTATGCCTTCGGTGGAGAAAAGCTTATTGAAAGGTTGACCGAGTTGTTCAATCATATGTTGAAAGCAGGGAAGCTGCCACAGGACTTCAAAGATGCTTCAATCATCCATCTGTACAAAAACAAAGGGGACAGCCAAGTCTGTGACAACCATCGGGGAATCTCTCTACTTTCAATTGCTGGCAAAATATTGGCAAGAATGCTTCTGAATCGCCTTCTTGATCACCTCTCGTCAAATGACTTGCTTCCCGAGAGCCAATGTGGCTTTCGTAAAGAGAGGGGAACGGCGGATATGATTTTTGCTGCCAGACAGATTCAAGAAAAATGCATGGAACAAAATAAAGCGCTGTATATCACATTTGTTGACCTCACAAAAGCATTTGACACAGTGTGTCGTGAAGGCCTCTGGAAAATCCTGGCGAAGTTTGGGTGTCCACCCGAATTCATCACAATAGTGCGCCAGTTTCATGATGGCATGCAAGCTGCAGTCAAAAGCAACGGCAGTGTTTCAGAGCCCTTTGCTGTCACAAATGGGGTAAAACAGGGTTGTGTCTTAGCCCCAACTCTGTTTAGCATCATGTTCTCTGCAATGCTACAAGAAGCCTTTAGCTCTCCTCCTCAAGGGGTAAGCATCAAGTACCGAACTGATGGCAGTCTATTCAACCTCAGGAGACTTCAGGCAAAAACCAAAACCAAAAGTACTCAAGTCTGTGACCTACTATTTGCTGATGATTGTGCACTTCTGGCACACGATGAGGATAGCATGCAAAACTGTGTTGATAAGTTCTCTAGTGCCTGTGACAACTTTGGCCTCACAATAAGCACAAAGAAGACGGAAGTGCTCCATCAGCCTACTCCAGACGACAAGTATCCTGTGACCCCAAATATCAAAGTCCATGACAGTCTTCTGAAGGTGTCGGAGAACTTCACCTATCTTGGCAGTACACTGTCTTCCACGGCTCGTGTTGATACTGAAATTCTCTCAAGAATCAGCAAAGCCAGCTCTGCATTTGGCAGGCTTCGAAAGAGAGTGTGGGATGTTGCCGGCATTCGCACAGACACTAAGCTGAAAGTGTACAATGCTGTGGTCCTTCCCACCCTACTCTATGGGGCTGAAACCTGGACAGTGTACCAATCGCATGCCAGAAAGCTAAATCACTTTCATCTGGCCTGCCTTAGAAAGATCCTAAGGATCAAATGGCAGGATAAAATTCCAGACACTGAGGTCCTCAATCGTGCCAAGGAATTGAGCATCTTCTGCCACCTGAAAAAAATTCAGCTACGTTGGGCAGGACATGTTGTCAGAATGCCCGACTCCAGACTCCCTAAGCAAATCTTCTTCTCTGAGCTCTCCAATGGAACGAGGAATGTTGGGGCCCCAAAGAGACGGTACAAAGACACTCTCAAGCAATCACTGAAGGCCTTTGCCATTGATGTGAGTGAGTGGGAAAAGCTCTCGCTTGATCGTGCAAATTGGAGGGCGGCCCTTACCAGAGGCAGCAAAGCATGGGAAGCTGACAGAGTCCAGCAGGCTATCAAAAAAAGAGAACGGCGCAAGAAAAGGCCCAGTGGTACTGAACCAACGGAGCACTCTTGTCATTTATGCGGAAGGGTCTGCAGGGCAAAAATAGGACTTATCAGTCACATGAGAAGCCATAAGTCATGAAAGAACAGTCTTTCCATTCTGTCCTCTGTGTCCTTTAGTTCTCTTCATTGTCCATGTGTTGAAATTCTCAACAATTTCTGTTCTTTATTCCTCTGGTGTTGTTAAGGTCATCATCATACCTGATGGACGAACTATTATTATTATTATTAAGTAAATACATATATATATATTGTATACATGAAAAAACATGCCAGCAAAACTCCAAGTACATATTCAGGTAAGACAAAATTACAAAGAACACAGCTGTATTGTCATGTACTCTTTAATTTCCATAGAAAACAATGGCTGACTCAACAATTTACATAGCAAAGTTAAATTCAGTTTACATTTTGGCTGTCATTATGGGTACGTACTGTCCCCAAACATTTTATGCTAGGGGTGCATACTGATACGTACCTAGCCCTAACCTCGTCGTTATTTTCAACCCCAAATCTTATCGAATCCCTAACTGTGCCCCTTACCCTTTCAACTAAAAAGCAGGAGGAAAACAAAATACAATCTGAAAGATTAATTAATTAGGCTGTTGTTAGGAGGAGTTTGGGAGGAGCTGTCTAGCTCTGGAGTTGTAAAAGGCTTTAAAATTCTTACCCCTAGGCAAAAAACTTTGAGGACGTTCAAACTTGTCACAACATTCTTTCATTTTTGTATAGAGGGGATCATCTGGCATTGGGGTCTGGAGCAATTTCCACCTTTGCCCTTCTAAGTGTACTCAGACAAGATCATCTTTGAAATGCAGCTGTTTTGGACTGTCCAGATCTCAGATATGATCTCCCAGCAGCCATAATTAAGAAATGAACAGTTTGTTTTACATCCGGTGCCCATTTGCCGTAAATAAATACTGCTGTATGGTTCTGTACTGTAGAGCCTTTGTTGGTACAAGAATATAGACAGAAATTTATGCTGAAACATCTAATGTGTTGATCAGAGCATGGTCCTTAGCCAAATACATTGGCAATTTTTCACCCCCCCCCCCCCCCTCCCCCTAGTCAGAATGTGGCGCATTTCCAAAAATGTATATTACTTTTGGGTTTCCAGATCATCCAAGCTCCAAATATCAAACTTATAAACTACCACTTACAACTCAGTAGTCAGAGACCAGAAATTGCCGCGTTGCAGTAGAAAGATTAAAGCTTTGCAATGCAAAGAAATGACCTCACTGAACAATAAATTTGGGAGGTTTAACTGCAATGTTTTTATTGGTTGATTTCAATCTTGTTTGCAGTTTTGTGTCTCCTTGGTAATAAGTCTGACCTTGACAGTGGCCGCAAGGTCAGCAAAGAAGATGCAGCCGAGTATGCCTCTTCCATTGATGCACTGTTCTATGAGACATCAGCCTTGAAAAATACAGGTGAACTTCCCTTCTTTTTCACTTTCGCTCGTTCAATTTGTTTTGTCTGCACAGGACAGAGCAGCGGTTCCCAACCTTCACTATACCCTGCACCCCTAGAAAACTTCTGTTACATTCTCGCACCCTACAAAAGTATTAGCTGATTTTAAGATGAAGAAAGCAGATGTATACTCAATTTGAGCAAATTCAATTTTTGGCGCCCCCTGAAATATGGTCTCGCACCTCCAGTTGGAACCACTGGCATAGAGGGTATTCCTGACATCTGATGCAGGTAGTTAGGTACTTTGTGGGTATCAAAGCTAAAAGTTGGGAGTATTTTTCAATTTCACTTTTTTCAATACACTGGCCATGTGAGCTTGATCCCTTTGGCTTGGTGATATGGCAGGTTTTCAGCGATTGTGTTTTGACTGTATGGAGGGAAACTTTCACAGACTGCCCTCAGTCATCATTTAGAAGTGTTGGCAAGTGGAATTCTTGTCAAATATGTCTTGAGTTTTTCAGAAATTTTCGGTGTAGCAAAGTATTAATTTTTATATATGGTGCAACAATGGTAAAAGTTGCCTACAGCTATATTTCTATTTCCCTTTACCAGAAACTCAGAAAGAGTATATTTATCTTTGTGTGCTTTTTGCCAAGTCTTGGTGCCATCTCTCAAGAAATGCATACGAACTAGGCCCAGAACAGTTCTGGGCACATGGTAGTATGGCAAAATTGGACAGCCCGGTATAGCTGGCTAGATAATACCCCAGCCCGACTATACCGAGAGTTAAACTGGCCTTACACCAGAACAGTTCCGGGCAAAGCAGGGAAGGGGTTAACTCACTTGCGACACATCCTGCACTAGTTGCAGGATTGCCTCCTTATGTTGGAGCCGGATCCACAACCCCTGACTGATGCATACTACAGATTTTTAACTCCTTTCCTCATCGCGCTACAACTGCTTGAACTGTATTGTATGCTTGTTTGGCCTGTTTGCTGTGCTGTATGAGTTGTTTTGTTGGGATTGGGTGGATAGATTTTAAGTTACCACACAGAAAGTAAGCCGTTAAGAGAGAAAAGAAAGAAAAAAAATAGAAAGAAAAATGAATAAAAGAAAGAAACAGGAGGATGTAATAAGCAGTTTATTCCTTCTCTGTTACTAAGTACTTCATGGCTTGCATTTATCCATCTTTTTTTTTGTTTGTTTGTTTGTTTGTTTCATTCTTAATTTCAAGAAGAAATGTTAGTCAAAGTGGCAAATGTGACCTTTCAGGCCCAAATTTTTTGCCCAACGAATGTAAATTTTGTCTTATTTTTTTAATAAATAATTGGCTCTTTTCGTCTTGGCAGACGGTCAGCAGCTAAATAGTTTTTGTGCTGCATGCCTGGGCTGTGGGTATGGAGAAAGTGCCTAGCCCATGCTGCACTTTCCCACTCTCGACAGTGTTGATTTGATCCATTGGAACGACATGATCAATACGCGTGGAATCAACAGTGTTGCAGCAGTGCATTCTTCCGTGTAGTCTGCCTTCAGGGGTTCTCCCTATTTTTAATAATTAATAATGAATTATATACATTTTTTTTTTTTGTTGGAGATATGGAGGGGGGAGGTGATGTAGCTGAATTTTAATCTATTAATTTTTAGTTTTAATTTTGCCCTGGGAGCGGCCCGTACGGCCTACTCTTTACGATTTCCAACTGCCAAGATTTCTTTAACGTGCACACGGGCTCTCCGAATTTTTCGTCCTTATTCGAGAAGACTAGGTACTCGATCCTACCCCCCCCCCCCCCCAATAGGATCAGGGACACGAAAATATGAGAAAAATCCCAATTTCCATCATGGCTGCACAGCCCGGGTTTCGAACCCAGGACCCTTGGCACGAGAGGCGAGCACCTTGCCTCTAGACCACCTTGTCCCCTTTTTTTAAATAATCTTTGGAAAATAATATATTGCATATAGGCGAGTTTGTGTATTTTATTCAGTTGAACATTTTTGTTCATTTATGTGAAAATTTCTTTGAGACTAGCTCATGCACCCGGCTTTGCCCAGGATAACTCTGGTGATAAGTTTCAGTTCTGGATGACTAGAATGGATTTGCTTCACCTTGCTGGTTTCTTTAGGTTTATTTTGTTGTTGATATTTGTTCATTTGTTTTTAGAGATAAGTGTTGCTGCACAGCCTTTGTGTGTGAAATGTCCTAAGCTCATGGGCTTGTGAAAAGAAAGGATAGCAACTTACTAGCTGGGGACCAGAGGCAAACAGCCAAAGTACCCAACGTCTTACCCAGCAGCCCGAGCCAGAATCCGCGCTCACGGACGCAGGAAATGGCTAGATCAATGTGCAAACTCGGATAAAGGACGTAGGGTGTATCATAACCAAACCAAACCAGACATCAAAGACCCGATATTGACACTAGAGCGAAAATACGCGACAGTCATACAGCGTATGAGGACGGGACATGTCCAGTTGAACGCACATCTAAATCGTTTCAACCCACTCCGTGAGCCAGTATGCCGGCACTGCGGGTCCCCGCAGGAGACAGTCGAGCACATCCTGGCGGAGTGCCAAGGACTAAAACACCTCAGATCCCGCTACCTCCCAGATACCCTGACAGTCTCTAACTGCCTTTATGGGGCCGTAACACAACTAAAGAATACTGCCATATTCGCCATCGCCGTCACGAGTGAAAACTCGATCGGCCAGGGATGAGCAGTAGAGCAAATTACTAGAAATGATAAGATGAGACACTGTCTTCTTTGCACCTTACAAAGACCATGCACACAATTTGTGTGCTGGGTGGGGGGGGGGGGGGGGGGCATGGCGCACAGTATGAAAAGAGTGCTTGATATAATGGTAAATTTATGATGCAAAATTGTGACAGTGCCACTGCGACTAAAAAAAAAAAAAAAATAGCCAGTGTTTTCCCACAGTGATTGAGGTTATAATTCCACAATAAGTGACATCAATCACGGCCTATAGCGATAGCTGAACAGTGAAGAAAATTCAATGTTTTCCCTATTTGGCTTTGTAAAATATCGCCCTTTTCATGACTGCCGTCGTTTGCCACTGGGTGGCGGTGTGAAATCTGTGCACGCTAAAAGCACTAGCTTCCTTATCTTGTCAATTCTAATATCTTTGAGGATTGTGAGATGAAGTTAGTGACTCAAAGCAAACTCAAAAAAATACTTTCTCGCCATTTCCAAGTCCCCACATGTAAAAAGAACCTGCGATAGGCTGAAAGGAAGGCACCTGTAAAATTTCAAGCAAATCCAAGATGTAGGATCGGGGTTGAGTCTTATTAAATACATGTATCCAAGTTGTTTTTTTGTTTGTTTTTTTTTGGTAAAATTCATGCATAAGGTGAGTCGGTGTGAACTTTTGAAAATACCATCAAAACGCCCATTTTAAAGGGTTGTGCTTGGGAAAAACCCTCTAGCAAGTGAGAAAACCCGCTAGCAAGTGAGAAAACCTTCTCAACACCAAAATGTATCACCAGTGATACATAGACATTTATCATTTGGTTAAATTTTTTCACAGGAACCCAGTGTGAGAAAAATAAGTTATTTTTAGTGTTTTCTACAATGCACACAATAAATCAACTAATTAATCATGAAAACCCCTTAATCATGTCCCTAAGAACAAACGCTTACGAAATCAGAATTCACCCACAATCAAAAATGGGGGCGGAGCCTAGAGGGTTAAGAGCTTTTGTCTGTGAAAAAATGTGTTAGACTATAATACTTGTCTTCTGTATCCACAGGTATTGAAGATGCCTTTCTGCAAGTGTCCAAACAACTTATCCACCTGTACGAGACGGTGCCCAATAGCGGGATGGGATCCATGGTGCCCCAGCAAGCACCTGACATCTTTTCCACTGACCAGTCACTCAAGTTGCCAGATAGGAATGAGCCTCAGTCACAGCAAGGGCGAGACTCGTGTGCATGTTGATTTATGAATTAGTCTGTGCATGTGTCATTTTGTCTATGTGATATTAGTGAAAAAAAGAAAAAGAGATACGGTAACCGTGTTTGCTGAGAAAATGAAGATTGGGTACATTAATTCACTGGAGACTAACACTATTTAGGAGAAAACCCAGACTCATGATTTGGGTTTCACCTGGTTCCCGTAAGGGGGGAAGAAAGTTGAAGGCCAAAACTCTTGTTTGACATGGGTTCTCTTCCCATGAACATCTCCTATAGTATCGCTGTCCTAAGAATTTCAGTTCTTCTTTCCTTGCTGTTTAAGGTCTTTATTTCAAGAGGCTCACTGCTCTTGGCATTTACACCTCACATTTCTTGTTTGTTTTTTGTTTATTTTTCTCGTTCTTGTTTTTGAGTGTAATTGTGGTAGGGATTAGGTTGTTGTTGTTTTTTTTTAACTTGCCCGGGCTGCGGCTTTGTTCAGCCTGCTCTTCTCAGCTTTCAGCTGCATAGGTATCTTTAATGTGTGCAACATGTTCAAGATCTGTCCAAATTTTTCGCCCTTATCCGAGAAGACTAAGTGCTTGATTCTACTTACCATAGGATCAGGGACAGGAATTTTTCCCCAAAATTCCAACATGCATGCCCTGACCAGGAATCAAACCCGGTACCTTCAGCATGAGAGGTGAACACCTTGCCTCTAGACCAACGTGTCTCGGCCAACATGTCTTTTTTACTGTCAGGTCATCTACTATTTTTATTTGCCAACTTCTTTTGACCAGAGTCAGCTTGAAAGTCATGACATCATTCTGTTACAAATCCATTCAGTGCCAGTTTTGAAATGTTTAGCTTTCGGGACTTATCCAGGAGCAAGTTTAGACCATTGCCCATCTAGTGATGTTACTTCCTTACAGTACATGAGGAACAACTTATTGGAAAATGAAATTAACGAGGGGAAGAGCAGCCATCTTTGGATAGTCTCATAATGGCTGATGGTCTGTTAGTGGGTCAGTCGTAAGAATGTTTGCTTTCAAGTAGGTCAGCCACATTAGGATTGATAAAAGTGTGTGGGTCAGTCTCAGTAGGACTTATGGTGTGTAGGTCAGTCTGTCTAATAATGACAACAGTATGTGGTTCAAGTTTTCTTTGGAACTGATAAAAGTATGTGTTCAGTCTCTTTAGAGCTGTTAACAGTATGTGGGTCAGCCTCTCTAGAACTGATAACAGCCTGTGGGTCAATCTCTTTAGAAGTGATAACATTATGAGGGTCAGTCTCTTTAGAACTGATAACATGTAAGTCAGTCTCTTTAGAACTGATAACATGTAGGTCAGTCTCTTTAGAACTGATAACAACATATAGGTCAGTCTCTTTAGAACTGATAACAGTATGTAGGTTAGTCTCACGAGGACTGTTTGCCTGTGAGTAGGTCAGTCTCCAGTGAATTAAGACTTGCTACCCATACCTTAAAGTGTTATATTTGTAGTCAGAGAAGTTTAAAACTGAAAGAATGAAGATGAGAAAATGAAAGAGACTATTAAGTGGCTTTATTCATTGCTCGTGCCATGGCGTCCAAATATGTTTGAGAGAGAAAAAGAGAGAGAGAACATAATAGATGGGTGATTGAGAGTTCAGACCTGCCAACTAATTAATCACTTCAGTAAGTGACACCTCAAGGGGCTCGTGTTAGTGCTGGACAGGTCCAAATTTAGGTATTCAGTTATGTGGATACAAGAGTGATCCGCTTGTGACCCGCTATGGACCTTTTTGTTAGAAATGTAGATCAGAGGCTCGTTCAATGACCAAACAGTTTGTATGTCTATACCTTAAGAAACGAAAGAAAAAATTCTGCCCCCTGCAACCCCTTCCAGCACAAATTATCTCAAAGTTGCATCATTAAAACATACTTGCTGTGCACCTCTAAAGGAAAAACTCTCTCCCCCCCCCCCCCCCCCCCCCCAAGGAAAAACAATAAAAAAACTGAATCAAAGACTGAAAGAGAGAAAGAGAGAGCAGCCCTCTGTGATCTCTGATGAAAAATAAGCGACTTTGGGAGATGGGGGGGGGGGGGAGGTAGCAAGCAGCGAGTCACTTTACCACTATGGAAAGTTGCCGTCAACAGTCAGGCCATGCTTGCCCACAGAATAAACAACCCAGTTGGTGGCAGACCGAGCTACAACTCTACAACCCTTTTCTGTCCTCTTGAGAATTGAGACTTGATTTTTCTTAACTGATCGAAAATTTGGATCATTATCCTGATTGGATGCCCAGATAATTTGAGGTGGATGATCCCAAAATTCGGAACTTGAAAACAAGTCTCTGCCCAGCACTGGCTCATATATCCGTGCCCTATGAAGGCCAATTAAAGCATTCTGTTAGTTGTGATTTCCTTAGAAAGGACAACACAGATAGATAAGAAACACTTAACACACTCCACAGGTCACATTATGTACACTATGTAAATTAAGTCAAAATGTGACAAACTGAAAAAGAAGCAATACTATAAAATGCAAAGGAAAAGGGAAGACAAATCAAGCATTCAATGATTTTTTGATCTTCATCAGGCAAAGAAATATAACAAGATAGAAAAGTGAACTATTAAAACAATTGAACAAGTAAGAACATTTGTAGAATGTTAAACCAATACAAGAACTTAGCTACAAGCCCAGACTTGAATTTTCAGATTCAAAATATTTTCATCAATGGCTCAAAGTCCAAAAACTGGAAACTGTCATCACTGTCTTTACCAGACTGGCATTTGTCCTCAAACCTGGCGAGAGTTTGGGAGGCACTCTAGGAAAATGATCCACATTGCCAATTTTTTTCAAGGGTATACTGTGAAAGTACAAATTGTCCTGAGAAGAATGCACTTTATTTCATGCAAAAATATTGAAAATTGACCAAGTTATAGCTATTTCAATGTAGCAAGGTAGAAAAAGTCCCTTTTGAGAAAAAGTTTACGTAAATTTAAAAAGACCATTAGATTGAATCAGGAAAAAATGGAAGAAAACATATTTATAGACAGATTTCATTAAAATCGTTTGCCCAGACATAAAGAAATGATTGAGGAATCTATTTATGCTGAAAACCGGTACGGGTGCAGGAAGTCTCTATCCATTTATAGTGCAATCCTAATATCTCGACATCAGTGAGACCGTCTGAATTGTGTCGAGTAAAGACAAAAACGAAATAGCAGATTAGTGGTGGAAGAGAACCAAAAAAAAAACAAAAAACATTGGGGGGAAGGGGAGGGGGGGAAGGAAGAATCAAAATAATATCACCATTATGGGAAGTGTCCAATAAATAACACCATTATGTCCCTTCTTATTACCCGCATACTGTCACCTGTTCCCCCAATATCATTGTTGTGTGAAGCAGTTGCGTGGCAAACATGCTTGCAGATATGGGCGAGATGCTGTAGCCATACATCAATGCCCTGTGTTTTACTATTTCTTTTGAACCGCGACCTGACTGTTTCTTCAGAGGAAGTGATGATACCGATACACACACAGTGTGGCAGTTAACCAAGAGATCTAGGTCATAACCTGATGCCAACAGTGCACGAACGTTTTGTGGAAAAAAAAAAAATACACAGCCTGTAGTACTCTGTAGTTTTACTGCCATGCGCTTATGCATGGCACTCCACACTAGTTTATTGAAGCCAAGGGTCATCCTCTTTTTCACCCTTCCCCATCAGCACCACAAAAAGAAATAAAAAGGTCTTATATGCGGGGAGTTGCTTGGGCATTTTCACTAGCACAGTAGTAGATCTAGTACACTTGTGCTTGGGTCGGAGAGAAATGTGTCGATATAAGAAGAAAGAATGGAATAACGTGTTGAATTATGGGGAAATATTTAGTAGCATTAAAGAAGGAACAGGTTGGGACTTCAAAATTGTGTCGAGTTACTCAGAATGTCGACAAAAGCCATGTCGAAATAAGTGGATTTGACTGTATTTCTGGCTGTCTTGAAAGTGCCGAGTGCGACATTTGGACCATTAATTTTCCCTAAAGTGCCTCACATTTCTTTTTCATTAAAAAAATACATTTCTCGTAGCCTTCCTGACCATCTATAGACAGGACAATTGTGAAAAATGAGGGGTAGTTGGCAGGTCTGAAAGGTTCTTTTTTTTTTTTTTCTGGACGTTTAATTGCTGGTGTGGTTTCTTTGTGTGTTTTTTTTTTCTTTTCTCCTATATATTGTTAGTGATAAACCTGGGGAAGGTAGATTATCAATTTGCATATTTCATCATGGTCATAACACAATTGCCCAAGTCATTTATTTTTTTTATTTTTTATTTTTGTGTGCGTTTTGAGATGAAATGCTCACCTTAATCAGACAGTCATATCGCACTGTTCAACAGTTGCATCGTTTTGTATCATTGACTTATGAGTTTATGAATGAAACCAACATCCACCTTAATCACCATTTACACTGTTGTTTAGGGAAGCGTAGTCTACTTACTACGTCAGTTGGAGAAAATATTGAATTGTGTTCACTGTTCAGCTATAGCTTTCGATGTAAAATACTGTCATATTCAAAGTAAACAGTTTTCTTTGATTTTCAAAAAACACCAAACATGACTTATGCAGTTGTGTTATGGCCATGGCAGTCTGTTTCCTTACCATAGTATGGGCATGAAAGAACAGAAAGAACATCCACATATTTTTTGCATAGATGAAAATTGCCAGCCTTTTAGAGAATTTCAGCCAAAGTGAGATGTTCTGGTTCATCTGTTAGGTGAAAATTTCCTCTGAGATTATCATGTGTTTACTGTGTGAACAAAAATGTGAAACAAAGTTTTAATAAGCAGAATGAAATAATTGCAGTGAACATTTTAACCCTTGCAGTGTTTGGGCCACGATATCATGTTTTTTTTTCTCGCTGTCCACAATTGATAAGACCACGAAATTGTGGTCCTCTCTTTTCGGGCCCTGGTTCCTAAGCCCATGATATCGTGGTTGCATCTCCCTTGTCCGCCAGTGATAAATTCATGTTACCACTTTCTCAAGGCCCGTTTGGTAAGTCCACGATATTGTGGTTTGTGACACAGTCTTCCATTTTATTGCTTAAGTTGCAGGGGTTTTCTGGAGCTTGTGCAAGCCTATCAACTGATGGACAACTGAAGGCAAATTTCCATACACGTAAAGAGGTGTTCTTGTTTTTCGTATTCAAGAGGTGTATTTCATTCAAAATGGCAACATACTTTCCTTTTAGGCATCTGTTTGCATGTGTTACATCTGATTTTCATATGAAATCATTCTTTCCTATTTTCATCTATGATTTTGGGTGTGTCTGTGTGAGTCTGTGTTTTCCAGTGTGCTGTGCATTCTGTATGGCCCGAAAGCTTAGTATGAATTGTAGATGTAATACTTTTTGTATGATTTCCCAGGTGCAATGCTGATCATGAATGGGGGAAAAAAAATGGTAGCTACTGACCATGCTAATATAAATTGTCCCTCTATATTATTCTGTATAAAACATTTAGTGAAGAGAGAGAGGGTGAATGAGATGTTTCCAACGGAAACGGCGTTCTCCTATTAAGTTTTCATCTCTTTGCACAGGTCAACAGTTTTGTGTTTTGTTTTTTGCACCTCTATAGTCTTGAACTTGTTTTATGGGCAAAAGTTCATTTGCCTTATTACCTGTCTTATAATCTTGACAGGGATTTTGTTTGTTACCTTTATTTATGTTACTAGCTGAGGTACCCGACATTGTCCGGGATATACCTGTGAACCCACTGTTCTATCTCTCTTTATTTTTTGGTCTAGAAAGCTTCCCATATTCTACAGTCTTACTACAGATTTGATGCGCGTTCATTTCTGGTAGGGTAATTGTGTGCACCGAGTTGAACGTGTATTAGTATCGTTTCTGGTGCAGTGGGCTTACTACATCGAGCCAAAACAAAGATCATTGTATTTTACATTTCTACAACTTTTTATTTAAAAATACCTGAAAGTTGAATCAACACAACCGGTCGATAAGAAAGCGATTGGGCTGGATTAGTTGGCACGTAAGAAAATTAATTAAATTTCATGATTTTTGAAGCTGTCATTTAGGCTGTAGTGTCGAGCAAAAAAAGGGTCCTAAATTACACTACAATGAATTACTCCCACCACTACTTCTTTTTTTTTTACGATGATAGCACAATCATGTAGCTCGCCCATTCTACAAATGAAGAGGTTAGGACAAGTCTAGGATTAAGTCATATTTGAGTCATTTTGAGAAGCCAAAAAACTTGGCTTGCACTGGTGTGGCCCACTTTAAAATCAAACTTTCTCAATGCTGGTTCACAACAGGAAGATGTTACTATAAGAAGGCAGTCCTTTATATGAAGTTTCTACTTATATATGCACAGTTCAATTTTTAGGAAAACCTGAACTCCCTTCCATCAACTTTTGAGAAATTGATGGTTGAAGTGTCGTGTGGCCATAGCTGTTGATAAAAGTACTTTTTTTTATATTTTTAGTAATACTTACAGATTGCATACCAAATCTGGATGATACTTTGACACACAATGGAGAAGGCCCATAGAAGTAGTGTGTTAGGCTGTGTTTTCATATGTTTTGGATGCAGCAATGGAAATGTCAAAAACCCACCAAGAAGTATAAAGAAAGACTGTTTCCATGTGCTATTTATGTACATATGGAAATATTCTTTCTATTTCACCACTTGAAAAGTTTTTGAGGTTTCCGTTTCCTTACACATGAAAACCCAGCTTAACTCAGTTCAGCCAAAAATGTGGAGATAGAACCTTGTTGTCATTCTAATGGGAGGTATTTCCTGCCCAAATCCCTGCTGCTCAACCTTTTGTGTACAGTAGACTCAGTTATGTAATGTTTTGTTGTTTTGCTAGTTAAACATACCTCTGCTGTATAGTGCATATCACATCATAGAGGGGAAAAGTTAATAATTTATTTATTTGATTTAAATTAAATTGAATCAATTATTTATTTTT
The DNA here is from genome assembly GCA_963931925.1 of Onchidella celtica. Classification (NCBI taxonomy): domain Eukaryota; kingdom Metazoa; phylum Mollusca; class Gastropoda; order Systellommatophora; family Onchidiidae; genus Onchidella; species Onchidella celtica. Next base: position 6,254,285 of record OZ007584.1, on the reverse strand, counting down.
ATGGTTCTAGTTTACAGCGAGCCTTACCTCTGCTATCTATAATAAACCATCCGAGATGCTACTTTCCAGAATTCTGGGATGCACGCAATTTGTGGACATGTTCCATTGAAGAGTAAAACTTTGTCGGGAAAATAGAATACAATGTGTCTGCCATTGTCTTGTGGTTTGGCCGACTGCGTTAAGTTCCAGCAAGCTTCAAAGGCTGGAGCAGCATCTCTGAATCACGTCATGACAAGAAGAAAGAAAATCAATTATGTACACATGTGTACTTGTATTGTTCAAATTGCAATGAATCTTGTTTGTATCTTGAAAGTGTCAGCCTAGATGTTTGCATTGGCTGAACAATAGACCATTTGATGTCATTACTGAGAGAGATATGGAACTGCATATATCCCGGTATTGCATTGACCATGTACACATTGTGATATAGTAAAGATTGAGTGACTTGTATGTGAAAGAATAATATCTTGGTCTTTGAGATGCAGGATAAAAGCTGTTGTCCATCTCTAGCACTGGGGTGTTGATGATTTTGGTTGTTTTGAGTTATGAATACCTTCTCAATCATTTGCTGATTGTGAGATCTATATTCTCACAAAATGAAGCATTGATATTTTTAATACTTTTGAAGTTAGGAGCAGAAACGTTTTTGCCTCGTTCAAAAATAACAAACGTGATCAAAACATAGAAAAGCTCTCCTGTAAAATGAGGAAACTGTTGATACGCCAGTGTGTTAGATGGATGTCAGAATGATGAAACTATCGATATATACAGTTCATTTTATTTTGCCTTGCTATTATTGTATTAACTCTTTCCCTATGGGCCAGCATTCCACTTATGGCCCGGGGCACATCCTGGGGTTATACGCCATACTGTACTGTGCGTTTGTAAACGAAGATTGCCTTACTACACGATAGCTGTCCAAACTACACACTTATCACACACATGGTATCGCTGGACATGCTATCACAAAGGGAGCTTTACCAAGAATTCTAATTTTAAAGTTCAACATCACAGGATGTTAAAATTTTTCACTACAGTGGTCATTGAATTCCACTACAATGTGACAACACAGGCTGCATTGTACCGGCCATCGCTAGGAAGAGTGCGACGCAGTGTGCATTGTACCATGAGGAAAGAGTTAAACACTAGGGCTGGGCCTTTATCTGTAGTTTTGTATTTTTGTATATCTTATAGTTATCAGCCAGCCCGAGCAATGTAAATCTGGCACATTCTTTGTACCTTGTGCAATGTGTATATTTAGATCTAGGTCACCTTAATAACAGAATGTTGTCCGCCAAGTTTTTTCTGCTATGGGTACATACTTTAAAGCCTTTTGTGACTCCAGAGCGAGAGGGCTCCTCCCGAAATACTCCTGACAACAGCCCTTATTAATTATGATTAATTATTCTTTCAGATTTTCTTTTTGTTTCCCTCCTGTTTTTTGGTTGAAAGGATAGGGGGGGGGGGGGGGGGGAGGGTAGGGAATTTGATAAAATTTAGGGCTGTGGATAAGGTTAAGGATGGGGTTAGGTATAGGTGTGTATACCTCAAAATGCTTGGGGTGCGTACGTGCTTATAACAACAGCCTTAATAATAATGGCACTTGAATTGGATGCAAAGAGTAATTGACCTGACTGTTACACCATGATTCAACACAGAAATACACAGATGTGATCAAGTTGATTTTCAACCAGCAATATTTGTAGCGAGGTGAAGAATGAAAATTTCCATCACACTTTTTTATTTATCTTGAGGACAACTCTTCTCTTTTCTTTGCAGCTAAAAAAATACAGCATAAGCCAACGAAACATAACAATGTAACTGGTGAACAGTGCAACTGATTATGGTGAGCATTTCATCTCAAAACACTCAAAAAATGACTTAGGCAATTGTGAAATGACCGTGATCGTTTTAGCCGTGGAAGGATGTTCTCAAAGTGTTGCGGGAACCTTATTGGTTACCTTGCAAGGAGGTTAGGATAACGTTTGGCTTGTCAGTCTCAGTAACATTTTAGATGGTGAAACTGAAATAGCCACAGTAACTTAAGAAATATGAAAGTTGGCCACAAATTGTGAGATGCTCTAGAGAAATGGTCCACATGTCACGCTCGGCACTTTTGAGATTGAGCTAAAAAGAGATGGACGTTGTCTTCCCGGTCTCATATCATTTTTCGGCATAAATAAATTCCTCAAGCATTCCTTTATTCCTGGGCAAGAGGATTGTAATGAATTCCACCTATATATATGTTGGGTTTTTTTTTTTTTCATATTTTTACTGATCCAGTCCAATGGTCTTTTTAAATTTACATGGTCTTTAAATGTGCTTTTCTCAGAAGTGACTTTTTCTACCTTGCCACCTTGAAATAGCCATAACTTGGTCAGTTTTCAACATTGTTACATGAAATAATGTGCACTCTTCTCAGGACACTTTGTACTTTTACAGTACATACCATTAACTCAATTTTGAAAAAGTCGGCAATGTGGACCTTTTCCCAAGAGGGCCTCACATTGAGTCTCAGAAAAGCCTATCGTGAGTATTTTGGGGGACATGGTCAAAACAACCTCCACTTTTATTATTTATTTATTGTTTGTTGGTCTTTTTCTGAAGCCTTTTCTCGTCTGTGGTTTCTGTTTTCCTTCTGAATTCATTCCATCTTTAAGTGCCAGAAAATGATTCAAAGCAAACAGAGCAATGAATATGCAGTGAAATTGAATTACCATGCAGTCAAATTTGATTGACGTAGTCATTTCATTTGTCTCCACTGATCAGAGATTACGATTGTATTGTGATAACTTGATGGGCCTAAGACAAATCAGATGTGGGCCAAATTTCCATTGACATTTCACATCCTTCTTGAGGTCAAGTCGAGTCCGACATCGGTCATGTGAAAAAAACAACAAAAAAAACAACAACAACCAAGCTCCACCAATCCGTACCTATAGTAATGTATCCTCCCACCCCCTCCAATAATGACACCATAAGATAAATGATAAACAGTGTCATTTGCTTTTCTGAAGATGCAACAACTTTAATTGCAAAATTAATCAAAAGGGCCTTGTTTAGTACCAGTGATTTGGAGCACTTGGCCCTTGGTGCTAGAGGTCTCGGGTTTGAATCTTGCGCCAGACATGGTCCAGCATATATTCACCCTGGTGGTGTATCTGCGGTCAACGTCACAATTTTGGATGATGGGAAATCAACTCGGACGCTTGGTATTGTTTTTGGTTAACAAGTTCATCAACTGGAAAGTGCAGTAGTAAACAGCACCCTGGAATCCTGCCCCCCCCCCCCCTTTCTCTTCCCCAGTTAAGAATCACTGCTCTCACCACACTATGCCATGCCATTTCTTGCATTCCTGATAATCTTAAGTCTTTCTCTGAATGAAAACTGTTCTTAATCTTAGTGCCTAGAGGATTGTAGAGTGCTTAATATGAAACATGCAATGATGAAACACTGTATATCGTCAGGTATTTGCCATATTGTTGTATGTGCATTTTTGCCGTATCGAGAAAATGGGGACTGAAGTTTGGTCTACGAAAAGGCTAAATGCGCAAAAGCATTACGTCACACACACATACATGTATCTGGAAAAGTTTTCAACCGATGGGAATCACACTTCTGCATAATAAAATTAGGAGTGGAAGAACCACTTTTATGGCAAAATCTCAAAATTGGCAAAATGTCACACACAACAATATGGCAAATATCCCTCGATATCTTGATTGTGATACATTTTCAAATGTTGTGTCCTTCTTTTTCTTGTTTCCCTTTAAAATATTCAATTCTTACATACTTGATACGTAACATGTATAAAATGTGTGAAAATGTCATGAGGAAGTGAGACGACATCTGTGAAACGTAATAGCTACATATCACCAAAAGAATACAGGGAAGAGATGGAAGAAAATAATGAAAAATATTTTTGTATTCATTATCTGTAATAGCAATCACTGAATATCTCTAAAGTTGAAGCTCTCTGCCAAGAATTTGATTATAATCCTAAATTTTATCCAAAGAGTACTTGGCAAAAAAAAGGTTGTTGACTACAGTTATGAGAATCCACTTGTGTGGTTTCATGATTGTATCAACCAATCATATAATTATATACTCAGATTTCTCTGTCTCTGTTATCAATGTTATTCTCAAACATGAAAATACAAGTATAAATCATATGGTATCCAAAATATGAGAGAAAAAAAAATACAGAAAAAACTAGTTCTTTCATTTCTCGATCATTTCTAATTCTTTTGTCATCTGTGGTATAGTTTTGTGTGTGCATATGCATGTATGTGTGTGTGTTTGTTTGTTTATTTTGTTTTTCTAATGGGCGGGGTGTCAATGTACAAAACATTTTTTTTTTCACATATAATGTATCAAATAAGGGCAAAGCAATGATTTTCAGATGGGATGCATAAGGGCAAAGCAATGATTTTCAGATGGGATGCACTTCCCAGTCAACATCTCTACATCAATCCGATGTAGAATTGTAAGAGATTTCCTTAGGGTTGGAAAGGTTACCGTAGGAGCAGATTCTCAACATGAAACATATGTTGGCACGATGTCGTAACCAGCCGATCTACATAAGAACGACGTCATTCCTATTCGCAAACTTCAGGTCAATCCGATGTGTCGGATATCCCTGGGGTTGATGGCTGGATTCTTTCACGGGAGAAGAATTTTAAATGTGAGGGGCAGAGTTAGGGAGAAGTTTCAGTCCTAGAAGGAATTCTAAACTCGGAAAGAATAGGGCACAAAATCAATTAAAAGTTTTATGATTTACTGAAATAAGGATTTCATTGTCCATTTGATTGTGATTAATAACAAAGTTTATTTCATACATTGATTCAATAATTACTGTCTGGTCACCGCTGCCTAAAATTGTAGTAATCAGTCTAGCAACTTTTCTGGAGAAGCCAAAAAAACTGTTTTATTTTAGTTTAGCACAACTGGTCTAGTGACGATGAATTTTTGAAAGTTTACGGTATGGTTATTTTTCCGTTTCGGTCTAGGAGTCTATATAACCAAAATCATTTGATACGGCTTTGAATATAGTTGACTATACATGTGTATTATATGTGAAAATAGATTTTTTTCCCATTATTGAGTTACGACAGTCTTGAGTAATGGTGAAGCTATGTAAAATTTAATGTATTATTTGGTGAAAGAATTGTTTGATGATAATTCGAAATGGTGGAAGAATTGATGAAACCTGGGATGGCAAAGGGGGAAGGAGGAATGTGGCTTGTGATTCTGAGAACTGCTATGTTAGTGTCGGGCTGGAGTTTGGGGACGGTAGTGTGATGTTTCCACTTTCTCTCACTAACTTTCTTCTGACACCAGCCGTGATGGGCACGGCACAAACACACTAAATAATCGACTATCTCTCTTCTATAAGTTATAACAAACGATATCTGTATTGCTTACATATATACAATAATTATTAATTCATTCAATAATAATAGGAACATAGGTCATACAATTTCATGTGAATTTCGATGGAATGAAGTTGATGCAAATCAGTACATGCTAATTAAATGGCTTCGTAATATTCAATCTCTAGCACATTTTATAAAACACATGGGAACATTCAGCATAAGGAAACCTCTCCTTTAGGGGTGTATGGCGCTATCTGGGCACTGGTTCTTCCTCTCTACCCTGGCTTGACTGTGCAGTTAGATCAACAGGTATCGGCAGGTACCAATAGGTCGGGAAGCCAAGAAGCCACGATGTCGTTAATCAAAGTACAAGAAGTTGAGAAGCCAAGAAGGTGTTGTTCTTCCTCCTCTGTAGAAAAACAATCGCAAAGTCCTAATCTACTGCTGGAAGGCATGACTTCCATACTTACTCCATGACGGATATTCATCATTAACACTTTTAACCGCTGACACTGTTATAAGTCAGGCTGCAGCTCCCATACTCCATAGGCTCCCATATAGGCAATAGAATAAACGATCAATACAGTTTTAATGATATTTACACGTTCCCCACGAAGAATAACGCTCTCTCTAACGGACCCCATCCTATAAGGTTTCGTAACATATATATAACGGCGTTTCCGTGACTCTCTCAGAGGCAGTAGTTATACCAAAGTAAACCCACTAGATTTAGGTTCTACAATCATGAACATTAAGTAAAATACACATACATCGTACAATTAACTTACCACTCAGCAACAGCCCAAATGCCGACAAGATACCAAAGATACCACGCTCTGACAAAGGATGTTTGCGGGTTCCCTGACCTTCCCCACTCACAAGACTAGTACAAAGTTACAGTTGCAGTTGTGGTCTCCTCTTCGGCACGAAGCTGGTGAGTGCTCTCAGCGGTCTGAAGTTGGAAGGAGCGTTCGGGGATTTATACCCAGTCAGGTAGCGTCCCAAGACGCTCACCGAGTGTACATTAGTTATCCTAATAGCCACCCCCGTCGACTCCACGTCAAATACTATTGAAACAGCTCTACCCCCCAAGCAATTCCCAGGTGATCTGATCGACAAGTACGGCGGTCAAGTAAACACTACCCTTTTCGGGTGTCAAAGCGCTTCAGTTGCATCGGCTACTTTCCCCCTCTGGCCTACAATAACTCTGTCTCCCCGCCGTTAGCTATCTTCCCACGCTAGCTATACCTTGCCTGTCTGTCGCCCTGTTACAGGTAGTCTAATTACAGAGCTGTTAAGTTACGGCCCTAGAAGCAGTGTTGCCAATGAAGATTTTCGAAAATCCCAAGATTTCCATACAAAAAATCCCAAGATGAAGTAAAATATAACAGCTTTTATCCAATCAAAAAAAAAAACATACATGTAAAATTTCGTTATTCACTGAATTTAAACTAAGCAATATCAGTGATTAGCTTGCAGATCATGCAAAAGAACCTCTCAGACAGGAGATCTCAAACTACCTCTTACACTTAGCCCATTTGGTTCTACATGTATTCACCTTTTAAGCCACAAATGATATTGTGAGTGGAAGGGCAATCTTGTGTGTGTGTGTGTTGTACAAAGAAATAATAGCAAAATAAAGAAAAGCTTGAAAAAATCCCAAGATCTTTTTTAAAAAGGCCATGATGCCAAGATGACCCTCAAAATTCCAAGATCTTGGGGAAAACATCCCAAGGACTGGCAACATTGCCTAGAAGTAACAAAAATATGAAAACGAGAATACCCTGCCCTTGCGTTAACAGCCTGCCTTGGCCATATTGATAATGTGCCAGCTAAGTTTCAAATTTGATCAAAAATTGGCAGACGGATTTCAGGTTTCACATGTTATACATACACGTTTTACTGTAATAGTACATGTATAATAATGTAGCACCCATGCTTGTAGGCTTGCCTTATCATGTTATACATGTGCTTATATTACAATGATATGTGTCATTGCAATAATTGTGTCTTTTTGTATACGTTTATTAACCCTCTATTGTTCAGGATACCATATTGTCATCTTAAAATTACAAGGTTCTACCTCCCTTCCGTCAACTTTTGAGAACTCAATCATTGAAGTTTCATGTGCTCATAGCCTATAGTGGTACAATATTTTTTTCTTTTTAAGAATATAATTATTTGATCTTACCTACAGGCAACTGAGGACGAAAGCTGGCCCAAAGAGAGAATGAACAATGATTATGAAGAAACCGTGAGAGGCGCAAAGTGGCTGTTATCGTACTGAGGCGCCGTTAAATTCAAACTCAAACTCTTTTTAATAGTACCGGTACTAACAAATTACACACTGTACCTGCTTGATATTTTGACACACAGTAGGGAAGGCTTGTAGAAGCAGTGTGTAGTGTGTAACTCAGTTCAGGCAGAAAGGGGAGATAGAATCTTATCATTCTAAGGGGACGATATTTGGAACTCTTCACTCAGTGTCTAAAGCTCCACATTCTGGGTAATTAAATTCTCAATGAATTATTTTACTTGACAATAATAATGGTACTTTTTTCCTTCCTTCTTTCTTTCATTCATTTTAGATAAATTTTGCATACTCCAAAATTTTTGGACAAGGCACTTTATGTTTGAACACTAGAGGTTTAGTTGTATTTCGTTGTAATGTCGCTGTTCATATTGCTTAGTAAAAAGCCAGTCTTGTTCATAATTATAATATACAAGACTGGTTTTTTATCACCTAGTACGACTGAATGTTGTCATTTTACGAAACAATATGTTGGAAACTGTTGTTTCCTCCTACCCTCCTTCCCAGTCGACAATTTTTTTTGTACAGATTTGTGATATGCTGGCAAAATATACTACCATTTACATCCCTGGAATAAGTGCACTTCAATAAATGGTCAGTTTCAAACTTATTGTGGCTTTTCTTTACATAGAAGTGAATGTTGAAGAGTGAGAGAGAAATGTATTGTGTTTCATGTCATCACTAGTCTAGCTATGCTAATGGCATTTAACGTCAATTTTGACATGTTTGAGACATTAACGAAAAAACTGTTTCTTTTCCTGACATTTGGTGACTTACGTCATTATGACTCTTTTGGATTATTACATTTTCTTATTGGTGCGTTTCTTGTTCTGTAAAATTATCTGATAGCTCCCATGCTGAGGAATGTAATGAACCCTCAGTTGCCTTTTAGCATTTAATCTGACCTATACTATTATTGTAGAGCAGTGACGATGTGGGAATTTGCATGCTTATGTTAACCTTTTTAGGTTCTTGTGTCGGTATAGGTTTGGTCCTTGCACTGCGGTATCAGCTTTCGGGTAATGCTATAATTAAATGTTGAAGATACTGAGATTTTCAATTATAAACTGAAATATAGATCTTCAGTACTGAATTATAGCACTATCGCATACATTAGGGTCTTCAACACTAAATTATAGTACTGTCCACACACATTAGAGTCATCAGCACTAAATTATAGCACTATCCGCACACATTAGGGTCTTCAACACTAAATTATAGCGTTATCCGCACACATTAGTGTCTTCAACACTAAATTATAGCACTGTCTGCACACATTAGGGTCTTCAACACTAAATTAATTATAGTACTGTCTGTGCACAATAGGGTCTTCAACACTAAATTATAGCACTATCTGCACATATCGACTGTGCTTAGTATGATAGTTGATACCTCCTTAGGAATACTCCAAGTATTCATCCACAGTCCCTCTTCTGTACCTTATGAAAGAACAACCACACAAGTGTCTTAAACATGTGATTTAATAAAGGAGAACGAATTTATCAGTACCAATCTGGTACATAAGCATGAATGAATCACAAAAAAGTGATGTAATACACTATAATTATGACTTGAATATCACATAAAATTCTAAATTTACATATTTACATACATATAAAATATGACCCCACTGATCAAAATGGTAAATAGGTCAGATCTGGTCATACAGTGGAGTCCATCCAAAGCAGTGTTTCTTAAACCTGGCAGTGTGACAGTGACACTGTGACAGACCTCCATATTGGTCGTCGGCATTTTCCTAAATGTGCACCAAAACCGCTACAGTGGCCAATCAGGGTTAGGTTGAATTATATATGTGAGTGCGCATGAGAAAACCCACAATAAGTCGGCAGAGCTGATTTTGAGAAAAATGGCTTTTGAAGTGAAAATATGGGTCCTACACAAACTTCCAACTTGGCTGTTGTTTAGGGACCGTGGCATGTTACAGGGTAAACTGTAGACGAGCAGTGAACACTACTCACTCTGATCTCTATAATGGCTTAGTTATTAGACTACGGTCTCCTAACAGCAAGCACTCCAATATTACTTGGTCAATTAGCTATTGCCACTTACAGGATTAAATGCCGTTTTCTCAAAATCTTGTTTTAGGGGGGTCACTGACTTCAATTTATCAGAAATGTATTGTCTTTTATTATATGTACAGAACTCAAAATGTCATATTGCCGACTTATTATGGGTTTTCTCATGCACACTCACATATGACAAAGTATTATGTAAATGCGAATGAGGGTGTTACACAACTGTAATTTCTTTTCCACAAATTCCAGGAGTGATTTTCCGGAATAATATGCCACCATATCCCAAGCCTGTGACACCGAAAGGGTTACCCTTTATTGTAAAGAAACCATGTGCCTCTCCTTGAGAAACATTGTTCTAAAGTGAATTACTCACTTAAAATGAAAACTAGGTACAAAATTTTTTTATCCCAATTTGTGTCCTCTTTGCGATCAATGATAAAAACTGGATTATATGAACTATTCAGAATAATTTTAGCTTAAACTGAACACCACAATTCCTCTGTAGACGTTCATAATGTCAGTCTTGTGTGGGCTTCATGGAAATACATGTACATGTAAATATTCAAACAAACACTCCAAATTAAAATTAAAAATCAAACATACATATAAAACTTAGCTGTTCCTAAATGCAAGTGAAATGGAAGAATTCTATTCCATGTATGTGACATATATGACATAGGTTAAATCAGTGATATATTACATGCTCGATTATGTATTGGGCATTGCCCAGAATAAACCTATGCTCTCTCTCTTTCTCCCTAACAATCTACAACCTTGCTTCAGAACTCAGATGCCCCACGACACTAGGCACTAAACTGAACACTTGATATGGCTACTTTTTATGACAGTATGACACTGTAACAGAATGGCGCCAAGACGAACAATGAAAATTAGAACTGTTGACAGCACAATGAAACAGTGAATTTTCTACAAATTGAAAAATAAAACCAATAAAAAATCTATAACTTAAGTGCACCCTTCATAGTATTTGAAACCTACGTGCAAAATTTGGGTACTGTAGGCGGCCAAATGAGAAAGTCTTTTGCGTTTCAAAGGTGGAGAATTTGTGAATTATCTATACATCTCTATCAAGATGACTAACTTGCTTTCACTGAAAATAGTTCAAGTGAACGTCTTTTAAAGGAAACAGATATCACTTGTCCCTTGACGTTGTAGTTAAGTGGACTTCGCCGTACTATGAAGTCATTTTAACTCAGCACAGGACTGACTGAATTCATGAAAAACATTTTGCACACATGCAGAAGAGATACTGAGGGATCACGATCAACCAGAACTTCCAATTCTGGACCAAACTCACCTTTGGCTGAAGTAAGTGTTGATTTCCCTGCTCAGCCACTATTACCTGTCGTCGGTTTCATAATAGATATCAACAGCTGTACAATGAAAGGCGAACATTTAAAACTTCTCTGTATGACGAAAGGGCATCATTGTTGCCAGAAATTCAGTTTTGAAAATTTTGTGCCACTCTCATCATCAATTTCTCACCTTTTCATCATGCTAGCATAACATAAAAACTAAATCAGATTTAACAAAAATGCTCATATTGGGTAAAGCCCCCCAGAATATACTTTTGATAACCACAAAAATATAAACATCCCACGTTCAACCTTTTCACCCCTTTGACATACTGACAAGTTAATGCATTCGCCTTTTCGTTGCACAGCTGTTGTTATTTATTCGCTCCTTCATACTGAAACAGACGCTATATCAGTTTCATATTCCTATCGACTCCGCACTGTGCCAAAGCCTTGCATGTGTGGCCATCTCCACCCATTCGCCAATATTTTATAAAATGCAGCGTGACTACAATGCAACAAAGTTATCTACGTGCACGAGGCCGTAATGTCAAAAAATATACAGATTAAATCACACTACAATACAAAGTATACCAAACTATGGTTTATATAAATATTTTTTCTCAAGGCTACAAACTACTGTATGCATTTAGTGTACACTTCGATTTTCAACTCAAGTTAACCCCTCACATTACAGCACAGTTTCTAAGGCAGTGTTTCCATCAGAAGTGCCACATTAATGAGCTTTATGCAGAAGTTCTCAACGTGGGTGATATCGCCTCGAGGGGGGGGGGGGGGGGTGAAACTGGAGAAAAGGGGTGAAGGTTGGGGGGGGGGGGGGGGATAAATTAAGGGCAGCCACTTTCCTTGTTCAGCTGCAAGTGGAGATGGGTTTTTTTGTTTGTGTTTCTTTTAGTGCACTTAACCGTTTCCCTATGGTACAACACACACTGCATCGCACGCTTCCCTAGAGGCAGACGTGATGTTGAACCCTAAAAATAGAATTCTTGGTAAAGCTTCCTTTGTCCCAGCATATCCAGCGATACCATGTGTGTGCTAAGTGTGTAGTTTGGACAGCTGTTGTGTAGTAAGGCAATCTTTGTTTACATTTATGCACAGTACAATATGGCCCTTAACCCCAGGAAGTGCTCCAGCCAGACGTGGAATGCTGGCCTGTTGGGAAAGAGTTAATAAAGAATGCTTTCTGTTTCGTAATGAATAATCAATATACCCATTGTCATTAACAAGGCTTTGAAAAACGTACCAACAAAATGTGTGTGTGGTGTCTTCTTGTGAAATGTACCTGCTGGGTTTGAGTAGGGACTTTGGGGGAAGGGGGGGGGGGGGGTAGGGCAGGGGGAGAAACAGGGTGATGACAGAACATTTGGAGCCTAAGGGTGGGTGAATGTCCGAAAAGGGTTGAGAACCACTGGTTTAATCCTAAGGCTGCTGTCAGTGGGGAGAACCGTTGTGCCCTGCCATGGGATTTCCAACTGCAAGTGGTAATGTTAAATATTTGGTATCTGTAGCATATTCGTACACTAACCTGGGCATTCCAATAAAAGTATACATCACTTTATAACTGGCGTATCAATGATTTTAATTATGATTGACACACTACTGCTCATGTTGAGATCTATAAGGTCCTCAAGGGAAATGGTCCACATGTCGCACTCGGTACTATCAAGATAGAGCCAAAAACAGGCGACTGGGACTTCCTGGTCGCATATCTATTGTTGGCATAGATAGATTCCTCAGTTATTTCTTTGTGCCTGGGCAAAAGGATTTTAATGAATTCCATTTTGACCCACTCCAATTGGTTTTTCAAATTTATGTAAACTTAACACACATTTTTCTCAAAGGTGGCTTTTTCTACTTTGCCACTGAAATAGCCACAACTCAGTCAACATGAAATAAAGTGCATTCTTCTCAGGACAGTTTGTACTGTATCCACAGTAAACCCTTAACTCAATTTTTTTTTAAATTGGCAATGTGAACCATTTTCCTGGAGATGTTCACATTCTCACAAAGTGACATATCGATAGCTGTGACAGTTCTGAAGTTATGAGCAGAAACGTTTTTGTGACATCCAAGAATAATAAAAATGACTAAGACTTTGAAACACCCTCCTGTAAAATGAGAAAATTGTTGGTAAGCTAGCAAGTGACATGGGCTCATCAAGTCAAATTGTAACCGAGTTACATCTGGTCATAATTGCATGTATATCGTGATTCCCATGACAAAACCTGGTAACCTCAAAAATCGCCTCTTTTTTATATTATAAACTGACAGTTTATACCATTCTTCATATCTTATTTTATAAAAGAAAAAATCGTGGCGGAAGTAATTTATTGTGGTGCAATTGTGGCCCTTTTTTTGCTCAATGCTACAGCCCAAATGACAGTTTCAAAAATCATAAAATTAATTTTCTTAAGTGTCAACTAATCCAGCCCAAATTGCTTTTGTATCGAACAACTGTTGATTCAAGTTTCAGGTATTTTTAAATAAAAAGTTGTAAACATGTAAAATGTATTGATCTTTGTTTTGGCTCCCTCTTATAAGCCCACCACATGGGAAATGACATTAATGTGTTCAATTTCCGTGCCATGTTACTTCATTTAATAAGCCTGATATTGAGTAATAATATGTTTATGTAATGAAGCGTTGGATGTGAGTACCATGTGTGTGCTCCTAGTCTTAAACACTCTGTGAAATTGAATTTCCTTCATGGCAAATGAAGCCATTCTTACCTGTTACATTATGGAATCACATTTTATCTCATTTCAGCATTTCACTCATGAATGTACAAGCACAGAGAACATGCTGGAGAAAAAATCCCATCAAACCCTCAGTTTTGACCAGAATTAGCCATATATGAAAAAAGTGCCATTTTTCTCGCTTGGCCACTGCGACATGATTACTGATTTGAGAAACTGGGTAACATTTCACGACAGCTGGCTTTATTGACTCTAACTGTACAGTGATAAAAAAATCAGTTGATTTTCTCAGCTCAAGGCATTTGAGGGTTTAGGGAAAGGGCGAGGGGGGGGGGGTGTAATGCAAGCAATGAACACAGTTGACAGAAACCAGTGTCTCTCAAGGTTGGATGGGGTGTGGCAATATATTTTGGTGGGGCATGGGACTTCAGAATGGAGCATCATAGGGGTTGTTAATAGAACCTTAATTTCATCTATAGTGTATTTTAGCTTAACATAGATACTGGCTGGGACTAAAACATTGACTATATGAATGTTGTTTAAATCTTTTTGGATAGTGGTGGTAAGAAACTCCTCAGGCAGAGCAAGGCAGAAGATCTTCAAAGAAAGATTCTTTCATTGGATGTTTTGGCCTTTAACTTCCTGGCATTTTCTAGAACCCCTGCCACATCAAGTTCATGACTCTCAGTGTTCATCGCCCATCTTTTTTTTTTCCGTCACCAGGCTCTTCTTTGGGTTTGAACCCGTACCGCTGGTTTCTGTTTCCTCTTACACCAAATCCAGCAGGAAGCATTTTCTGCTGCTGTTGCTATTTCCTACATACTAACTTTGTCTGATCATGGCAGGGATGCAAATTCTTTTTTTTTTAAAACTGAAGTGGGGCGGGGGGACAGAAAAGTTTGAGAAACACTGACTCTGACAAAAGCACTACAAATCAAATATGGATGAGGTTCATCTAATCAGGTGGTCAGACTAATCCAAGAGTTCTCAACGTGGGCAATATTTTGATTTGCGGGGGGGGGGGGGGGGGGGGGGGGGGGGCAAAAATGAGAAGAAAAAAAGGGCGACAAAGGGTCGAAGATAATAAAGTGGGACAATTGGGGGCAGGGCGAAGTCGTGAATGGAGGACAATTTGGGGATAAATAAAGGGCGGCCCTGGACTTGTTCAACAGCGCACGTAGATGGGTTTTATGAACGTAAAAAGCCCTTTTTTTTTTTTGCTGCATTTGATAAAGAATGCTTTGCTTTATAATGAATCATCAACATGCCTATTTTCATTACAAGGTTTTGAAAAGCTTCACATCATAACTTATGTGCAGCTTGTCTTCTCCTTTGAAATCTGTTGGGTTTATGTGGGATTTTTATTTTTTTTTTAATTTTGGAAAGGGGGGGGGGGGGAAGAAAGAAAAGAGGTGGGCGATGAAGGAAAATTTGGAGCCCAAGGGGTCGATTGCCTGGAAAAGGTTGAGAATCACTAGACTAATCTAAACCACTTTCCTCTAACCAGGTGAACAATTCAACCTGGTGAACAAATCCATCCCAGCAAATCTAACTTCATTTCAGGCAAAATGTTGAAAGTTAAGTGAAAGCTTCTATTGTGTTAGTGGTCACAATATTTAGACATGATTTTGTAGCACCCAGAGGGCAGTTACGCGAGTAATATGACAATTCTTCAAACTTAAAAACATGGCCAAAGGGTTCTTTTAGTTCGGTCTGACCATTTGGTCAGACGAATCACCCCATAGAAACATACCAGTCAATTAACAGGGTATAGATTACCCAAAAAACATTTCTATAAAACTATTTACATGTATATTACATAAAATATAAATCAAAACAATGAAAAATAAAATAGTTTCACAGATCATGTTCATAAATATGGCTTGTCAACATATCATGAAAAAGGAAAACAAAAACCAAAAATATTAAAACCAATCACACAAAAATAACAATAACAATAATATTAATAATAAAAGATATATCCATCAATTTCAAGAACAACCTGATTTGACTTTGCAAAAAGTATGGAACACCACATGGATCATTGCACCAAAAAAAAAAGTATGGAACTTTTCAAAGATCACTTCTGAGAAATCATGTTAACAAAATAACTGAAGTTGATCTAGTGTTCCTGCACTATCAGGAATATTTCACAACGGCAATGAAGACAAGAGGTTTTGATGTGGATCTAGAGAAAAACACAGGAAAACAAACTAAATTTACATGCTTTGTTTTGGCAGAGATTTATGCCCCTGTT
This sequence comes from Onchidella celtica, assembly GCA_963931925.1. Classification (NCBI taxonomy): domain Eukaryota; kingdom Metazoa; phylum Mollusca; class Gastropoda; order Systellommatophora; family Onchidiidae; genus Onchidella; species Onchidella celtica. The sequence goes on along the minus strand of OZ007584.1, from coordinate 6,238,273 downwards.
TCCGCACTGCCAGAGTAGATTTAGCTCTATCAAGAAATATGTGTAGGTGCCCGGCAAAATGAGGCACTTTGTACATTTTGGTGATATGGAGATTTTGGCATCACCATATAGGTTATTCAAAGTCCTTTCATTTGGTACAAAAAAATATTGCTGTAATTTAATTAGCAGAGAAGATATGGCCTATCAAAGACAGGAAGTGACAGAACCACAGTTTTGAGAAAAACGTTTTTTATGTTTCAGCTTTTCATCAAACTTATTGATGGTGACCCAATTCAAAGCAAATTTTGAGGCATTTACCCTTCTCAAACAGGATCATCATTTGGAAAACGAATACTAAAGAGGTTCAACTTTTCAAAAATACTGAAAACGCAAAACTGATAAAGTTCACCCTGTGATGCCTTTTAACGATTTTCTTGAATCAGGTAGTGCCGAAATGTGCCTCATTTTGTCGGGCGGCTACACATATGTACAAGCAGCCCTGTTGTGACAATTTAAACATTCCATGTGCCAAAAGACTAACTAAAATGTGATGTAAGTCCAATTTTGAAATTTTTACAGCAGCACAAAAAAGTGATCAAAGGTTGGCTCGTTGAAGAGGATTTAATAACTGAAAATGTCAAATCTCAAATGTCTAAAATGATCTAAAATGCCACGTTAGCATGATATCAGTGGCTGGGGTGATGTATTATCTATTCATAGGCTAAACTGTGTTTCTCCAAGGTCCAGATATGGTGGAGAAAGACATTCAGAAATGGTGTTACATGTATTCAGTTTTACTTTGCCATTTGTTTTTTGAGTTCACATTATGCAGAGAGATGCATGTACTGACACTTTTGACTTCAATGTCAATTGATTTTGGTGGATGCACGACAGCGCTTATCAAGTATACAGGTGTCCGAAAAGTCTGGAACCAAAAGACAAAACAAACATTAGCAGGACATTAGTGTGTTTGGTTCCAGACATTTCAAACACTTTGTATTTAAGTCGGTACATTCTAAAAAATATTTTATTTAAATTTACATTCTTGCAGATTCATACACATATTATCATTATCTTATATAGCAATACATCTACTTCAATATTCTAATACAACATGCAATTTTGTAATCATTATTCTTGCATCCTTAATAAACATTATTCTTGCACCTTTATAATATTATATACATAAAAATACATCACTGTTGTAATAAAAAGTACTGCATTTTTGCATTCAAAATATTCATCAGTCTTGCAGGAAAAAACTCGTACATAGACAATGGTTAAACTGAAAACGGAGGGACCACGGGTTTGTTTTTGGTTTAGACAGTTTCAGTTTACCGATGGGAGGCTTGACAAATGCCAGTTTCAAGAGAGGTGGCCTAAATTACTATTGAGGAGGACAAATTTAAGTGCATTTAAGCAAAAGAGACTAACACAACCTCCGTTGCTCTGGGTTTTTGACTGAGAATGAGGATGGGCGATTGCTCAGGCCTATGGACACACAAAGCATGGATATGTGGGTGAATGTGGGCTGACTCTCAGAGTAGAGAGACATGAGTGTCGACAGACAGTACAGATTCACCGTCCTGCAGGTCTCCTTTCCGTTACCGCACACGATGCCGTGTACTAAGCTGTCCGTGGTCGCCAGTACACTGTATCGTCCTCCCAATGTCATACATTTTACACGAAAAGTCACCCGCGATGCGCCTAACGTCTTTCCTGCTGCCGTTCGATTTCAGACCTGTGAGGTTATAGGTCTCCCCCCTATCCCTGTAGTGCCGTGGCTCCCACACAGGCCTATATCACCTGGCACAATAAAGCATATTCTGCTCTGGATTTTTTTTTTCTGGGGTGGTGGTACAGTAACTTGACTCGGCCTATGGCAAAAATCACAATGGACTAGAGCCACTCAATCCAGCAATTTTCTTTTCGGTTTAACGGTAGGACTACTTCGGTTTAGTGCTAGTTTGTTAACAAAGATAAAGAGGAAAATAATTCGGGGATTCCTATTTTCTTTCGGTTTACTGCCTTTTTCGGTTTAACCGTTCTCCACTGTATTATTCTCGTCTTTTGTCGTAATGCATTTATCTTGCATCCCAGTATATACCATTTAGTTTTGTCCAATCAGCATGATTTATACCATTTTACATCGTAATACACAACATTTCCGTTTCCAAACACAAATCATTCCTTAAGTTTCAACAAGTGTCCAGCTTAATTAAATGTATCACTTTTAAAATCTCAAATGCATAAATTCTGGTAACTTTAAATGCACAATTCTTGAAGACTTGAATGACAGTGCTGGGTGCAAGTCCAAATTAAGATTTAGATATCCAGTTAAACTTGCGATCAGCTTTAGATCTGCTTTTAGAAATCTCAATCAGAGGCTCGTTCAGTATCAGTTGTGTCTACCACAGCTAACGAAAAAAAAACCAACAAAATACTACCTGTCCCTTGCTACCCTTGAGCATGGATCCTAGCAAAGTTGCATTAAGAAGTGTGCTTCCGCAAAAAAAACAACAACAACAACAACCAAAAAAACGAGATCAAAGTAAGTAGAATTAACCGTCCCCTTTTGATATCAGTCAGCATTCAAAAACAAAATCTTCCACGTCCACAGAAAATGGGAATTGGTGGAGAAGGTTAGTAAAGAGCTAGCAGTAAATCACCCTTCGCTGTTGCCAGTCAACTGGTCCCAGACCAAGCATGTACTCTGCAACCCTCTTCTCTCTATAAACTGGATCAAGACCTGATTTTCATAAAGCCTGGCTAAAATTTGTTGTTTTTTCAGCTTAAATTCCTTTTGCTCCCTTTTTGTTCATTTTTGTGTCTGTGTAGCTCTCCACAGCTGTCATTGGTAGGTGCCAGGAAGTATGAGAAGATGCAAAAGGAGGACAAATAAAGGCCAGACGAAAGTGAGGACCTATCCCCCGGCCCCCTTTGGGGGCTTTATCCCTTAAAATGTTACCACTACTGTAGTTTATTTCATTTACAAGATTAAGAACGGAGGTTTTGTTCTCAGCACAGTCAGTGCAGGCTGACTACATCGTGACTAGTCCTTCGCAGAATGAAATTGTAAAGGATCTATTTTCTAAAAGTTCTGCGGAGGGTCGCACCCAAGATGCTGGTAGGCATCACTGACTAGACTACTGCCGGTTTACAGAGGTGCGCCAGATAGTCCAAGGGCCTGGCAGCTAAAAGTGACCCATAAAATTAAATAATATATTACGCAGATCAAGTACATATGTGAATATTTTCCTCAGCATCTAGTTTCGCCTTATTTTATAAACTGTGATAATTTATCGCTCACCCTGCGCGCTACCCGTAAAGCCCGCTGCCCCGTCAGTGACCTTACTCACGGAGAATCTTATCTGGGGTCACTGACCCATGCCACTAGACGATGACCACATACGCTGTCCACGTGGTTCGGTTTTTATTGATCGGTATGAAAACATTCGCTGCTATGCCTTATCACGCTTGATAATGAATTAACCAGCAAAACCTTAGACTGTCAGTCTCTAACCAATGATCTGACTTATGATTCCAAATTGACAGCTGTAGTTTTTGTGAGAACGAAGCATGATAACTAGCCATGCCCTCCCAAGCCATACACAAATGGTTTCATCCTGATTGACACATACTAATAAACCAATGTGGGCATTTGGGGCAAAGATTATTTCAGAGCTTGTTTCTGATTGGTTCTTAGATACAGACAACTCCAGATGGTGGTCAGCTTGTGAGAAAATGAGATAATATTGCAAATTTGTTGAGCAACAGTTCGCATGTCGATGTTACATCTTTTGAAAGTGTGGGGAGAGCCTTTGAAAGCTTAGTCTTTGTGATTCCAACCAGTGGTTCACTGGTTAACATGTCCATGTCACAATGGGTTTGATTTAGAAGAGATACAGTGAACAATAACACGGTGGTCACGTCTCAAAAAGGTCAGTGACCCGACGCCTGAAAATAGGGCTTGCGCGTGGCGCGGTCAGCTTGACCTGGGCGACTTTTGCCGCCCGTGCGGCGTGAGCCCTTGCAAGTCAATACCGACTATTGCTGTTCCGCACACGATGAGGGTTAATGCTGCACTGCAAAATGCCCCCAAAGAACAGACAAGATATCAGCGTAAAAAAGTAACAACCCACCCTTTCACTTCTTGAATATTTAGTTTTCTGGCAGAGAGTCAGGGTAACCAAACAGTTAAGCAACCTGTTTTCTTCTTGATCCCAAGGCAGAGGTCACGGGTTCCATTCCCATCTTGATAATGATTATTTGTCTTTCTTCTTCCTTTCACTCCCGCTTCACTTTTACGAGCACTAACTAGGCACTACAACTTGAATTCCCCTCATAATTTCTCAGTATCATTATCTTAGTGCTCTGTCTCCCCTAAGCTTCTGCTTACTTCTATTAAATCATGATCTAAAATCAACGGCATACTTGAATATCGTCCCCGTTCAGGAAAACTATCCCATGCCATGTTTTCCATAGCTATAAATCTGATGTTTTACAGTTTTTCATCTTGCTGATCTAATGAGATGGGTAACAAAGACAAAAGCTGCTTCTTATTTTCAGGAATCAGTTTGAGATAACTAGGTCTTCTGTATGTCTCACACAAGTGGAATAAAACAGCTTTTTTGCTTCTCCTGAAAAGTACTAAAGTAGAGAATTTGACATGGATGTTGCTCGGGAGCGTACTCTAATTACAAAGCCAAATAGAGAAAATACAAAGTTGTGTTCACTGTTCAGCTATAGCTTTCTATGTAAAACACTATGCTCCCATTACAACAGTTATCACTATATTCAAAGTAAACAGTTTTCTCTGATTTTCATGAAACACCAAAAAAATGACTTATGCAAAATGGTATGACTGTGGCGGTACATTGAAGCCAACATGGTTTTTCGTGCCAAAAAACATGAAAATATCTTCCATTCAATATAATTTTTACTGTATATTACTGAATGTTGAAGGTGAAAAATTCCACTCAAACTTGCCAGGTAACATTCTGTATAATCCTTTCAGCTGTCATAACATATTTTCCTGACAACTTTCAGTGCACACAAATTTCTTTCTGACATCACAACCATCACTTCAAAAGACACTGAGACATTAAATCAATGTCCGCTACATCTAGCTCTGATGATTTAAAAGAGGAAAAAACAAAAGAAAAATGAAAAAAAAACAAAAAAACACACAAACTGAGTCACTGCCTTTTGCTTCTGAGTGTATATGCCAGCTTGTCCTTCCCTGTGGAATATCTAGAATATTCTTGTCATAACTGCCTAAATAAAACAGCATTATTCTTCACATCTACTAATTCTTCTCTTGGGCATGAATCTCCCACTGCATCTTTCAATTCTGCATCTGTTTCATAGTGACATTAGGTTCTGGGCTTTCCGTGCTGTCTTCACCCTTTGCTTCCCTGGCATCATTCACAGATCCACGAGGTTCACACTCCTTCTCTTCATTATTCACATCAGTCTGAGAGAAACCAGTCACATTTTCCGTCTTCATGGTTATCGCTTGAACAACATCATCAATTTTATCACAAACGTTGATATTCACTTCCATTTTACTGCTCACTTTGTTGTTATCTGTAGCTTTTCCGTTCTCTGAGCTTTCCACTGATTGGCCACCCACAAGTTCACCTTCTGTACCGATTTCCATTTTTTCAGCTTCGAAGCTATCAAACTTTTCATGGCTTACTATAATTTACTGTTTGTTGTGCCAAGATCAAGAGCGTCTTCAGCTACTTTCTGTATTGGCTGATCTTGTTCTTGACCTAATTCATCTTCCGTATGGATTTCCATTTTTTCAGCTTCGAAATTACCTGACGTTTCAAGGCTTCCTGATTCATTATCTGTTGTACTAAGACCGACACCGTCTTCAAACACTTTCTGCATTGGTTCATCTCGATCTCTACATGCTTCTGAAATAGCTATCTCTTTCTCTGCTAATGCTTGTGGCACATCTCCAATCTCCTTTTTCTTTATGACAGTATACGTCTTGAATTTGGCATCTGAAGATCCATGTTGTGCCTCACACAACTCCTTGGTGATTGAAATCTCTTCATTTTCTCCTTCTGAAGTTATCACTCTTCTTCCCTCTTCTCTCTCCCAGTTCTCTGTCTCTGTCATCAGAACACTGTCCTTTTGACGATCACACTGCATCAGTTCATTCTTATTTTCTTGACTATTTTGAAAATCCAAGTTTTTCAAGACTTCTTGAAAATCCGCCTCATCCTTCGAAGCCCCCAAAATCTGAATGTCCACGTCCACATGTTTTGAACTTTCATCCACAGCTTTTGTTTCCACATCCAACGGTAAACTCTGAAGTGGCTTACCAATGTTCTCTTGCATTTCATCTGGCGTGCAGCTGATAAAATGTGAGGATGAATCTTGGACTGAGCTATTTGAAGATGGCACATGATTTTTGACTACGGAATTTTCTACTGCTGCACTGTCGCTTGTGTCATTTTCAGAATTTCCTTCAATTTCTTTACAAGTTTTCTCAATCTCTGAAAAGATGTCCATTAGGTTGCTGGACTCCTTTACATGATGAATGGTGTTTGAATTTTTACCTTCGGCAGATGAAGGCAAAGGGTTCTGGGATATGCAAAACAATTCATTCACCGTTTTGCTGCTATTACTAACCAAATCAAGAGTTTGCTTTGAATCAGCACTGGATTCAAAAGTCACTGACAATTTCTCAGATGAGGTTGAAGACACTGGAGATAGCTTACTCTCACTCTGACTTGAGCTGTATCCGTAATCCGTAGTACTGTCATCAGAGTGTGAAACGAATGGCACATGATCCTTATCACTAGGTATGGACTGAACAGTGGGATAAGTCTTTTTGTCGCTGGGTTTTTCATTTGATCGGTCTTCTAACAAAGGATCATTCACATCACTGGTGTCTCTACAGAGTTCGGCGTTGTTCTGATCTGGGATCGCGGTGCTGGGAACTGACCCTGCCAATAAAGTGTCTTTCTGGGAAGCTTTAAGGGTGGAATTATCATACTTTTCAACAATGGTTAACGAAGATATGGGCTTAGTTTCAGGGCTGTGTGAATCATGTTGTGGTAAGTTGGGAATGTTCTCTTGCAGGTCACGTGCCATGCAATTGTCAATGGGTGTGGACGAATCTTGTACCAAACTATTCTGAGTTGGGGTGCTCACTGATGACATGCGTTTTTTCTCTGGCTGATTCTCTGAACTAACTGGTTTGGGACTACAGGGTTGCAAAGGTTGGCTATCACTCAATCTACCTGTTTCTGGGTGGTTTTCACTCAAATTGCCTATTTCTGAATGGTTTTCACTCAAACTGCTTTTCTCTGGGTGGTTTTCACTCAAATTGCCTGTTTCTGAATGGTTTTCACTCAACCTGGCTGCCTCTGGTTGGTTTCCACTCAAAGTACCTGTCTCTGGATGGTTTTCACTCAATCTATCTGTCTCTGGGTGGTTTTCACTCAACCTATCTGTCTCTGGTTGGTTTTTACTCAATCTACCAGTCTCTGGTTTGACAGACTGTTTGACATCATCCTCCTGTGGGGATCTAGACATAGGATTGTCTTCACTAAATTGGTCTCTTCCTTGCTTTTCAACTGGAGAACTGTTGTCCACCTCCTGGTGAAAAACTGCTGAATCGTCCTGTCTGGGACTATGAGGGGATAATGTGTGCTCATTCTCCTCATGTGCAGGAGGACCAGTATCATCATCATTCTCATTACCATCATTTTCCTCGTCATCTGAGTCAGAGTTTTCTGCCAGGCAAACTTTCCACCCTTCTATATCTTCTCCTTCCTGCAAAATTTCTTCAACTTCTTCCTCTTCCGTATCATTTTCATCTTTGTTATCATCATTTTCTTCTGCCCTGCGTTGTTTCCTTTGTCTGTTGGATTCATCCTTTTCTTTGTTATGACTGCTTAATTCCGTGTTTTCAGAAGACGCCTTGGTCTGATCGCTTATACATTCCATATCTGAACTCTGTCCATCCTTATCAATGTCTCTAATAGACACAGAACATTTTTCACCGCCACTTTTACGGATCTTACTTGAAATGTTCCTGGGCAATGAATCTGCCTTAGAATCACATACTAATCCCTCCTTCATTGCACAAGAGCTCCGATCTACTTTTTCCATTTTCCCAATTTCAAGATCATCATCATCATCTATGACAATGACGTCACCTGTAACCAGGTTTGACTTCTGGGGTGTCGGCAATGGTCTCTGATGTTTACAACATCTTACTGGCCCGACACTGTGACCCCTGGTCAGCCCTCTTCCATTGATGACACCACCAACATTAGCACCTGGAAAATGTCTTTTGCAAGTATTTGCTGGGATGCCACGAGACTTTTGACACGTATGAAAGCCTGAAGGATACGGTGGTCGTATACACCCTCTGCCATTCGGATTCCTGTTCCCTAACCAACCTGTCACAGGTCTCTCACACCCGGCTGGCTTGTAACATAGTCTGGCCCCTCCTCTGTAGTGAGAGTTCTGGTGAGCTGAAGTGGGATATGGGATACCAAGTGTGTTTCGTTGAGGCTGGCATCCCGACGCTCCATTCTTAAGGCCAGGGACATTGGCCTTGTTTGCCATGTTTGATGAAACAGCCAGGACCCCAGCAGATTGCAACATTTTCTCCACGTACTCTCGTGAATCTCTTTTTATGTCAGCGAGGCTGCTGCTTGTTTTAGCTGTAACGTTGGGTCGCTGATTGAATGTGTTTGGCAGCATTCCTCCCCTCCCTCTCTGCTGCTGATACCCAACATTCCCTCTGAACTGTCCCTGGTATTTAAAACCGCCTATAGGAACTCTTGTCAAAGGAACAATGCGGGGTACAAGAGAGGGGGATGCACTCTGTTGTTTTGGCCTCATCTGAAAATATGGTTGTGGATTAACTCCTCTGAACGTGGGCTGACCTATGTTCATACTTCCAGTAGGGGAAATAACAGCTTTCTGGGATTCCTCAACCATTGAACTGCTTCTGCCTGCACTGCCTCTTCTCCGTCGGCTCTTTTTCTCATCTTCATCATCCTCAAGCTTGAATGTCCGAAGTTTACGCACATCCTCGCTGCCACCTTCTGTCTGACTTAATCTCTCTTGCCGCTGCTGAAGACGTTCTGCCCGTGTCAATTTCCCACTTTTCGGCAACACTTCCAAGTCATCTTCAAGTAGAATATCATAGTCCAGATATTCATATTTCGGGCTTGGTTTCTTTGGGGGATCAATCACAGCATCAGGAGACATAATTACACTTTTTTTCATCCGCCCTCTCCCTCTTCCAGCACTACGGCTCGTTCTCGCAGGCAGCCGCCCTCTCTTCATCCCTCTGGGACTGCTGAAAGCTGCAGGATCAACAGTCAAGCCCATCTCAGACAAACTTTGGAGATATGCTTCCACTTCTGGATCCGAGTCAACAGTAGATGCAGGTGTGTATGAATCCGCTGTGGGATCATACTTTTGCGGAGGTTTACGTTTCCGTCTGTGCTTTGGCACACTGGCGTTTGAGCTGGCTACCTGTTCGGCTGCCTCACTGTTCTGTCGTTTCCGACGATTGGATTCTCCACTGGAGTGATTGCTGACCTCTGACAGATTCCCAGATAAAGATGGATCTACATTTCCAACATCCGTATCGTCTAAACCAACCACACCAGATGGATTGTCGCCATCATTACTGTCAGGTGCCATCTGTGAAGTCAAACCAAAAATTCAAGCACTGTGTAAATGTATACTTACAAAAAATATTATTTCCTCTCAACATTTAATTCATACTATTGAATTTGAGTTAAGGCTTAACGACGTAACGGCTAAATAATGATCACTTCATGCCTGTCACATTTTTTTTTCTCATTACCTCACTTTTTGGGGCAATTTTCAGCCTTCAGGTTCCTCCAGGTTCATGTATTCTTATAAATAAAATCAAATAAGGGGAAGTTACAAATCTAACAAGAAATGGCCCGTACTGTGCGAAATTTGTAAATACAGTGGAGAACGATTAAACTGAAAATGGATAAACCAAAAGAAAATAAGAATCCCCAATTTTTTTCTTCTTTATGTCTGTTAACGAACTAGCGCTAAACTGAAATAGTCCTACTGTTAAACCGAAAAGAAAGTTGCTGGATTCAGTGGTGACTTTTTATGTAAAATGTATGACATCAGCAAGATGATACGGTGTGCTCGTGACTGCGGACAGCGTTGTACACGGCATCGTGTGCAATAACGAGATCAGCAGGACGACGATTCTGTACTGTCCGTCCACACTCATGTCTCTCTACTCTTAGAGTTAGCCTACATTCGCCCGCATGACCATACTTCGTGTGTCCCTAGGCCTGAGCAATCGTCCATCCTCATTCTCAGTCAAAAACACGGAGCAACTGAGGTTGTATTAGTCTCTTTTGCTTAAATGCACTTACATTTGTCCTCTTCGATAGTGATTTGGGCTACCTCTCTTGAAACTGGCATTTTTCAAGCCTCCTATCGGTAAACCAAAACTCTTTCTAAACCAAAAACAAACCTGTGGTCCCGCTGATTTTGGTTTAACTGTTTTCTACTGTACGATAAAAATCAGTTAAATCACATTATCCATGCTTGCCTGAATCAATTTTGCTCACAAAAAGTGGTAAAAGTTACACCATTTTAAAACACCAGAAATAAAGTTCTACATGAGCTGAATCTACCCCCACCCACCATGCAGTGTAAAATACCTGACTTTCCATTCGAGCCTGTGATGACGTCAAATGAGTCGCAAAAATGGTTGGGTCAGAGAATGTAAGACCACACAAGGCACACTGGCCCACCACCGGAAAGTCTTTCTCCACAATGTGGGCACTGATATGTGTGCTGGAGAGAAAAACATAATCATTTCAAGTTGCAACACAGACAGTATGTCGTCATGGTCATTTTGCAATTCCCCAAGTCATTTTTTAGGTGTTGTAGATGAAATGCTTACCTTAATCATGCAATGACATTGCAATGTGAGTTTTTAAACGAAAACCCATATTCATGTAAATCACAATTGTGATGCATCATGACGGTTCGGTCCACAAGGTATATTTTAGGTAAACTGAGTTATTGACATCACCTGAAAGAGGATTTTCCCTTAGATTTGGTGCTAAATTTATTGAATTCTGAAAATTTTTAGACTGTGTTATAAGCAAATGAAATTGATGACTATCACTTTTTTTAAGACGTAAAGTTTGGAGAAAAGTTCGTTTGGGCAATTACTCAATAACTAGGCCTGTACTTTCCGGACCAAACCGTCACGTTGTGTCACAATTTCACTTCATGGTTATGGGAGCCTAGGCTAATTACAAAGCCAAACACAGAAAATACTGATTTGTGTTCACTGTTCACCTACAGCTTTCTAAGTAAAATACTAGGCTCCCCTAACTACAGGTACTGAGGTACCCTTGCATTCGCAGTAAATAGTTTTCTTGGATTTTCACAAAACACCATTTGAAACATGACTTAGGGAACTGTGAAATGACCGCAATGATGTGGTGACATCACTTTGTGTCACCTCCGGTCACCTGTCGGCTTCATCGTCATCGATGTTAGCTGCTACAGTGGATGTCACGACAAAATCTCCTCCACCCAATCCTGTCCTTAGCTTTCCTAGTTAGTTCACTTATTTCCAGCTGGCTGACTTTCTTGATGTTTGTCACGAGCGAGTGAGCGAGGATCAATAGTTACGAGAAGAGAGTTAGAATAAAGTTAACCCACGGGGTAAGGGAAAGCGTGCATGTGTGAGTGGGGGGGATTACTATCACTGCACACTAAGACGTCCTTAGAAAGCGGACGCAAGAGAAAGCCCCAGAGGGCGAACATAAGGGGAGCAGTCGGAAGACTAGTGAGAGAGTTTTTTCCAGTGATGACTGGTGTCGGGGACGGGCCGAAGAGCCGCGTCGGTGAGCACAGGGGATAGGCCAGCATAGGGCCGAAGGCCACACATAGGCCAGGAGTGACGCTGTCGTGTAGGACAGTCGCAGCACATGAGTCGTGGCAGTCTGGCCACAGACAGGGATGTATATATGCTTGTAATGTGCTATTAAGATGTACTACTGTGACATGGATGTATTACTGTGTGAATTGAAGTATTAACGTGTTATGGCCACGTGAAGTGTATAGGAGGCTAAGGTGTATTGCCATAGGGAGGCGCTATTGAGAGACTGTGGAGTGAAAGAATATTAGTGTGTCATTAAGACCCTGAGTGGAGAGGCTGAGGCCGAGCTGTCTTTAGAGTAATTACCGGGCTGTGGACCCGAGGAAGTGTGCTTACGGGAGAAGGCCGTGGACGGCAGTTTAATTAAGTGATCTAACGTATGTCATTGCATTGTTATCTTTATATTTATGTTTAATAAATGTGTGAGTCTGATGGGTTGTTCTGTTAAGTGTTATACATGTTCGTTCGTGATTGTTGTCCTGTTATACTTATTACATCTCCCAGTCTGGGATTTGTGACAATGTTATCGTGATATGTAATGGGTGGTCTTCCTTGTTTTCTCTTTGTTTCTGTCTTTCCTTGAAGGATTGATATCATAAGGGCAGTGCTTTTGTTTCGGGCCGCGTGGCCGATGTATGCAAGTCTTCTTTTATTTATTTCAGGTGTTATTCTTCTGGTGGTGCCAAGCTGTTCTAAGATGCTTGTATTTGTTCTCCTTTCTGTCCAACTTATTCTGAGTAGCCTTCTGTAAAGCCACATTTCAGCTGCCTCCAATCTTGTTATGTCTGCCTTTTTGAGTGTCCAGGCTTCACAACCATATAGTAGGACTGGCCAGATCAAGCACTTAAGTATGTTCACTTTGAGGTCCGTTGGTGTGCCTCTATCCTTCCAAATGTTGTTTAGTTGAACCATTTTGTGTTTTGCCATTCCTATCCTTGTTTTTATGTCCTTTGAGCAGCTTCCATCTTGCGATTTATGTGATCCTAGGTATTTGAAATCAGTCACTTTTTCTAGTGCTGTTTTGTTTACTAGTATCTCCTGGTGTTCATGGTGCCCTGTTCCAGTATGCATGACTTTCGTTTTCTTAGCATTTAGGTGTAGGCCTGCTGTACAGGGTTCACGGCGGACCTTGGAAACCTTGAAAATGGTCTAACATCCTTGAGAAAAAGCACAGGAACAAAAAATACATTTACAACGAAACAAACAAAAATAAAAGAAAACCTCCAAACATATAAAAAAAAAAAAAACCCACGCAACATTTAAAAAGAAAACAGCCACAAAAACACACAAAAAAACTCACCGCAAATGACTATACAGACCTGGGGCAATTTCGGAAAATAACAACTACATCATCAATTAACTTATTTGACTCTGACATTGTGGTGGTATTCTGTAACCTCAATTACTGAAAACTGAACCTTGACAAGTTGGTAAACCTCGAATTTACATGTGAGGGAAGTCTTCAGTGAACCCTGTATGTAAGAAAGCTAACACACTTCTCAATCACTTTTGTGGAAAGTAGAAATGTAGCCAACAAGAAAAGTAAACATTGGATGATTATTAGTAACAAATAACAAGACAACTATGTAATGAATCGATAATTTTGAAGACTATCTGCCGTATTGTTGTTTGTGACATTTTGAGGTTTTGTCATAAGAGTGATTCTCTCACTCCTAATTTTATTATGTATAAGTGTCATGTGGGTGCACTTTTCATGGGCATTTTTAGGAAGTTTCAATTTTGAAGTGTATTGAACAAAACCCTGATTTTATACAACTCTTCAAACTTTCAATCCTCATTTTCTCCTCGAAAACATACAACAATATGAAAAATATCAGAGGATTTCTGAACAATGCTTCTGCTCAGTTAGGACAATCTCCCAAGCCACCAAATCAAAACGCATCACATTTGGAAAGGTCTGTTTAATCGTTCCATGTATGGGTATAGTTTGGTTGCAAATGGCCCATCTGCTTGCATGTTTTCTTTGTTTAATCATTTGTTTTTAAAAAGACAGTTCTGCTTCATTTGACATCGTCTATTAATATTTGACGGCCTTTCAAAAGCATTCAATTCTGTGCATCCTTTCCCAAATCTGAGCAGTGTGTAAAGCATCCACATGGTGAATTAACTCTTTCTCTTGGAACTGGCATAATGAGATTAATGATGACTGCTTGTCTTTGACTGACCAATCCTTAATGTTCAGCATGCAACAAATTGTTGAATTCCTGATAAACAGTGAATAGGTGTCAAAATTCAAAATATTTCTATTAAAACAATAATTAATTAGTATCTCATATCTGTTACTGAATTCTGCTTACCATAAAACTCCTTAACTTAGCCGCGATCACATCAGTTTCACATAAGATAAAATGCTTTCTAACTTTCCAAAGAAATGACAGCATTTTTTGAATGCATAAAATTTCCCCAAACTCCCAGTTAAGCAAAGCATACAATGCACTTCTGGGTTATTCCTTCTTTGATTAAACCATAGATGAGCCTTTGCAAGAAAAATGTTCTTAGGGCCGCGCAGCCTACTTACAAAGCCAAATAATAAAGAAAATACTGAGTTGTGTTCATTGTTCTGCAATGGCTTATTATGTAAAAATGCTATGCTCCCCCCAACAACCGTCGTTCAAGAATCTGGTGACTGTAAGCAGAGAGTATTTGTATGCATTGTATAGAGAGAAATCCCTTCTGCCAAATTGCGAAACTAGGTCACTGCAGTAACAAGAATTGGAAAAAAAAAAAAAAAAAACTAATTTGAGCCAGCCGTTTGTAAGCTTTTACTCCCTGTGGAAATCAGCAAACAAGTATTGTTTACTGCAGTGACCTACTTTCCACTCCAAGCTGACAGTGGTTTCGTGGAGTCTCCCATGTCTTGCCGTGCAAATCAAACAACGGTGAAACCTCTACATAGGTTGTTCACAAAATCACTGCAAATATCAGAAGTTTTTGTTCTTTACAAGTTTGACTGACAAGTGAATCTGCTCTCCTCTATGATGGTTCTGCATTTACTACTGAGTGTGTGAATTTACCTGAAATAGAATGGATGAGAAAAGACTTTCCCACACTCCGAACAAGTGGTGCCATCACCCACACAAACCGCAGCATCGTCTTTTGTTAGCCCTCCTTTTCCGTGTTCATCATGAACTGGCTCCGTTGCAGCCTCAGACATGATGTTTGCTGAAACAGATGAGCACAGCAAAATACAGAACATTGTCACATCATAAAGGAAGTACCTGAGGCCTCCAATGTAACCACGAAAGGCTTTTTAACCCCAGAGCCTTAAATTCTATAAAATATATTACGTACAGAAAGATATTTAAAGGAATATGGGTATATTTTTTTACAAGTTCTTGAAGCACATTTCATACTTTTAAATCTTTCAATTTTTCACTGATTTTGAGCCACAAATCTCTGAGTTGAACAGAAGAAAGTGTTCCAACATAAATCAAAAAGTGTGTCTGAAATTTGCCTTCTCTGCCTCTCTTTACACACTGATGGCCGAATTTATCGCATATGTGTATTCTGCAAAGGAATTAATGTGTAACAAAAGATCTACTAGTCGTTGCTTCAAATCCAAGTGTTGTTCAGTTGTTAAGATCTAGATGTGCAGATGGTCTTGGTAAAAGGATAATTTGCAAGATTTGTCTTGCACCAGGTTGGCTAGTTTAAAAAAAAAAATGGAGGACTTTTGAGTGCATATTATGGCTAGATTTTCTTAGTTTGTAACAAAATATGTCCCAAACTGCAGGGTATACGCATCCTCACAAGGATACAACTACAACTTTAGGAGCAGCTGTGCTCTTCGGGTCACAAAGGAGTCCCCCTGTACGGATGTTTATAAAGCTAATGCAATAAACTGCAGGGTGCCCTAGGGTTGCAATCTGGCAACACCTGATGAGATCCATGCCAAAGACTTTTCAATTAAAACCATACAGTACAGGCAGTTAAAACTGACCTGCTGCATTTTTTTCCCTTCAAAATGATGCCCTTTTGATCTTTGAAAATTATGGGAAAGATTTTAAAAAGAGATGGTATCTGGTTTGAACACTACACTTTGCATTAAAATTATTCCTAAGCAATCACTGACTATGAATTATTCCTATCTGTAGATAAATCTCATTACATAGATCACAACCCGCACCACCCTTTCCCTCCAACAACACCAACAGTTTGATTTTAATCTTAAACAGTTCATTCTCTGTTCTGAATACAGTTAATACTCTGCATTTATCTATTACTTTTAATTGCCTTGGAACTGAGATTATGAATAAATGGAACCATCTTACTCAAGGGGGAGATCCCTCAGAATGTGTGGCATGCAGCTGCCAAACAAACCATACATTTTCACTGAATGTGTAAATCTAGTTCATATGCATATCTGAAGAAGGCACTTTGCCTGTGGGTCCATGAGGGAATTATTTTCTGTATGGACCCACAGTGTGTCTTGTCCTTTCCGAAAGGATAGATCTACAATTTAATTAAAAAACTTTTATACACACTGAACTCTTTTCAGTATACAATAACTCTTGAGAATTTTACCAGTCTATTTAATCTTGAATTCTGAATTTGAATTGAAATGTAGAAAGTCTGAATTTACCATATACATGAATAGTGCGCCATAAACCCAAACTCATACTCAGGAGTTTATAATTCCTAATTTAAGAAAACTGTTGTGTTGAAGTGAAAACAAAAGGTTAGGGAGGACTTCCGAATGTGTCTCAAAGTAGGGATTTCTTACAACAACATAAAATGAAATATTCCAAACAGTGGCCAGAACTGCTAGAGGTATGTTCCCCACGAAGATATTATAAATTTGAGCAGCCATGCACATAGGATCACAGGGCCCCTAGCAAATATGCACGGTTTGGCAATCAACTGCTGAGTAGACCTACCTTAATAAGAGGTGCAATCTGGCAATACTGGCATGAGATGCATTCGCAAGTTTTTGGTGAAAGAGACACATTCTGAATTTTGGTTTTACTACAACCATTACATCAAAATGTATTATTAAAACAATAAAAAAACAAAGAGTCTGAAGATCTACAGGGTTCTGGTTCAGAGATTTGGGTCAAACTAAGATTTAATTTTTGACCTGCACAGGACGAATTCTGCTAGACATCTGCAATGGGAGTCCGTCCCATCAATTATTCAATGAACACCGCATCAAACCTCAACTTGCTATATAATATGTACTGCATTTTACTTGTCTAGTAGCAGTAGAAGTAATCTTAACTAGTGTTTTTGGCCTTTTAAATGGCTTTAGTGTAAATGGGTCAGTGCCAAAAAGCTCCAATAGAAACATGGACAGAGGGACTGAAAAATGTACAACACACAAAGGGGAAAAGAGACACATTCTGTGACACTTGAACCATCTTTGTTTTAGATTTTACAAGTTTTATGGCTGCAACTGTTCTTAATTTGATGAAATGGGATGATTTTCACATGAAAGTGAAACGTGTTGGACATTACTGTGATGACAGAAAAGTAACAATAAAGTCACTAATAAGGCAAAGAATGCACATAATTTCACCTGTAATTGAGTGTTAAAATCATTACTGTTAGCCAAAAGTTTCAATGATGTATAAAAGAGTGCACTTAGTGCACAAAAAATGCTGTCCTTTTGTAGTCACAGTAACGTCCGCCACAAAAGGCAAAATTAAAGTTTTTACAGTGTTGTTAATGAGGACAGATTTTATCATGCACTGCTGCTCCTATTGAGACTTGATTTAAATTTACTAATTTTAGCAGTTAATTTGAATTTATAATTGCTACTATAAAAATTAGATAAATTTATTTGTTTATTTTGTGTTGGACGTTACAGGATGACAAACATTGAAAAGTAATGTAATTCCCCATTTTTAAGCAAGTATTTAATGGTTAAATACGTTTGACAATACAATGGACATAATACTTCAGTTTGCATTGATAGCCGAGATAATTTGGATGGGACTACAAAAATTAGATGACTTTATTTCTTTATTTTGTGTTGGACGTTACAGGATGACAAACCATGAAAAGTAATGTAATTTCCCATTCTTAAGCAAATATTTACTTGTTAAATATACAGTGACCATACAATGGACATAATACTTTAGTTAGCAATGGCAGCCAAGATAATTTGGGTTTATTATTGGGACTACAAAAATTAGATGACTTTATTTCTTTATTTTGTGCTGGATGTTACAGGATGACAAACCATGAAAAGTAATGTAAATCCCCATTTTTAAGCAAGTATGTAATTGTTAAATATACAGTGACAATACAATGGACATAGTACTTCAGTTAGCATTGACAGCCAAGATAATTTGAATTTAATTCCAGTAAAAACTAAAATCAAGGATAATGCCATCATGATTATAGAAACTCTAGTGATGGTGGCCATTCACAGTGCCAGATTTTTCATTTTTCGTCCTGTGTTCATTGCTGGGACTGGGAAAATGCATATTTAGGGAACATGTTGCAAATAAACTTTATATCAGAGCAAGAATCAGACAAAAAAGAGACCAAAAAAATGTTGGTCATTACAAACAGATAGAAGAACGTGTCGGAGGTTACTATATTTAAATATAGTGTGACGACAAAAATTTCAATTTCTCTGGAGATTTGTTGTTGCATTTCTTCATCTTGAAAACACCATCCTGTGCTCCCCATATGAGGAGGGCTACATACAAACTACAAAAGACCTGTTTAGATGGACTGGGAAAATGAAATGACTGTATCCTTGCATATGTGGCTGGACGTTGTAACGGTGTGACTACAGTACAAAATACATGATTTCTCAAACTTTCTTAGTGAAGCCTTTGCAGCTGAAAACTGACCAGCCAAAGGCAACAATTCCCATTATTTGAAGGATAACATGTTATCATGTTATTGGAACACATGGTTAACCTGCTATTACACTGAGGTATTTCACAGTAGGCTCTTACTTTTTCATTAAAAGCGTGACACCACAAGTAACGTCCAGCCACTTTCTTTTAAACTAGCAATTATCACTTACTAAGCCCATGCAGAAACTTTTTTTGTTCAGTATTGTCATCTTGATTTATCACTCTAAACAAAACATACCTGCCAGAATCCACAGATAAAACAAAATACCCTTTTATTTTGGTTTTTCCGAGGTCCCATAGAATGTGTCCATTTTGAAAATGTAAAAACTCAGTCATTTTCCAAAATCAAATTCAAATTCGAAGAAAAAGAGAGAAACAACTGTGATCATCTTGCTCATGCAGTTTGTTGGATCAATTTTGAATAACCATATACAAAGAAAACACAAATCGGAGCAAAAATGACTGAAATAACACGATCACAAAAAGGCATTATATATGTGAAAAAGAGAGCTTTTTGGCATTGACCCATATAAAACCCCCATATTTTTGCACACCCATGTTCCGCAAGTTTTAGAATCAAATTTTTTAAGCAAAACCAACTCCATGCAAAATAGTTCATTTGCCAAATTACTCAGGGTACACAGATCCCCATGAGGACGCGACTATAGGAATGGTCATGTGCAAGGGGTCGTAGGATGTTTTTCACAGTAAAAGCACTGCACAGCAATCCCCTGCTGAGAATTCCAACTAAGGGTACGTGACTTTTCCTTAAATCTCATTTGAATAGGACTCTGTGAAAGTGTCAGTTGACATTTTTTAATGAAACTGAGGGTGCTTGCGGCACTTGACGGATGGATCAGCCGAAACATGCTGCATGACCTACACAGCAAGGGGGGGGGGGGGGGGGGGGGCTAAACTGCACTTTTTTATCCTTTAATTAAATGGCAACAACATTCACACCTTTACTGCCACTGTCCAAATGCATGAGGTGCAGCTTGTTATTTATCTATATTAGAAGACTGGATCAAAACCCAGATTTTAATCTATAGTATAGGGGCTGATCTGGATCTCTCAGCCCAAATTCCTATGCAGATAGAGAGATAGACTCTAGCTCTAGATGAAGAGATCTAGATCTAGATCTAGAATCTAGATCTATATCTAGATTCTGGTGTCGTTGGTTAGTTATTAGTAGGCCTATGAAGATTTTGATTTACCTTGTTCGCGTGTTTAAATAGATCTAGACCCAACAACTTGTTTGCATAATAAAATTCACAAGCTGGTTTAGATCTTGCTCCAATTTGGACGTTCACATGCGTAATAATGGTGCAAGCGTACTGTTGAGTTATCAGCATATACACGGACCAAGTAAAAACTACCATCAATAATAAGCCATCTTGCTTTGGTCTGTCGACTTGAATGAATTTCATATGCAGGAGAACTCTTGCCCTTGCTGAAACTCCTTCCTTGCCTTTTGATAGATGTACTTGCCAGCTGGCATGTCTCTTGTGAAAACTGCAGCTTAATGGACAAAAATTTATCAACAGAAATGATGGTATGAAATAATTCATACAGGCCTCCTTATGTCTAATAATTAAATACTCTGTACAGACAGATGTAAATCTAGTTTTCTTTCGGTATTTACGGTTTAAATAAAAAAAAAAAACTTGAAAAGTTGTCAGTGATGACTCTGGGAATTTACTTGGCAGACAACATGGCCACCGTCTTGTCCGTATGTTCGCGGTGATTGCGGTTGTTCAGTTTCACAGAATCAGTAAACACATGGTCTACAATCTTGGATTACATTATTCTGAGGTGGGTATTTTCACTGATGCTGTTTTGTTTTATCTAGAGATCTAGATCTGTGTAGCCTGCTGGCACTTCAGAAGTTCTACTTGCTGGTCTACAACAAGTACAAGTAGGCCTACTACAAATTGTAGTAGGCTACTAGAATCTAGATCTAGATTCTAGATCTAGACTAGATCTAGACTATCTAGAACTAGATCTAGTAGGCTACAATGCTGGCCTGGATCTAAAAATAAATCTAGATCTAGATCTAGATATTCTAGATCTAAATGTTCTATATTGCGATCTGGTGGATGAACTCAACTCAGCATGAATCGCAGCTGTTCACCGTGAATGTGAAGGAAGAAGTTCCGAATGCGTTACATAGCCCGAGTAAAGACATTCTGAAGAGGGTTTATTCTGGGGGGTTTGAAAAATAAAAGGGGGCTAGGTATTTTGTGGGGTCTTTTTCTAAAGAAAGAATGCAAAAAAGAGAAACAAATTATATTTAGTATGCACCAGTTTCTCTATTATGTGTCTCTCTCTCTCTCTCTCTTTTCCTATCTACATCTCTCTGCACTGAAAGCATCTGAAAGACGACACATGGTACATGTATTAATTCATGAATGATGATAATGCAAAGAGGAAGCATGAATGAAAATGTGAAAATAATTCTATGTGACCATCGGCGGATTAGAACCCACGCCCTTTCGCTTCAAACTCGGACGCCTTAACCATTTTGCCAAGCAAGTGAGTTACCGGAGTGTCGGTAATAATTTACTAATACTCACAGTCAGTAGCATTGACCTAAATTATGGAAAGTTACTGACCTTGTTAATTTGCATAGTTTTAAAAAATTATGAATCGGCTTAGTTGCGAAACAATCCGATTTCAGGTGCGCGGAGATTGCATGAACTAAGGAGGGCCTTGCCATAAAAACTTCGGACAGCACTTAGCGGAATTTTTGTGGCGGCGTGGCCGTGACAAGCACACTTTGTATTTTCCTTTCCTGGAGGAGATTGCACGGCTCTATCCAGGACCTGATGCGTAAGGTAAAATATTGAAAAATTGGTTTTAATATATTTTGCAATTAATCGCAATGGCTACCCCAGCCCCTTTTCACCTGATTAGTCAATCTTCCGAATGCGTTCCATAGCCTGGGTGAAAACAATACATAGCTACCCCGGCGGCTTTCCCTGATATATGTCAATCTGACTACTGCCCAGACAAACATCGGCCTACGGCCTCGATGATACAAACTGACTAGACCCTCACGTCGTTACATATCAATCTGACAATGCATATCCCCCACTTGTCGAGCTATGGAACGCATTCGGAAGTCCTCCCGCGGTGGCAATTGACACTCCCATACCGGAACTTTATTTCTATAGTAAGCAAATTTAGCATTCGGAAGCCATCCTTAAAGAGAGAGAGAGACATAGGGAGAGAGAGATATCCGCACATAATCACGTGTATCCGTGTGTTAATTGTTATGAGTTTAAATGTGCGGACACCAAACCAAGTTTTGTTTCGGCAAACCTTCGCCAGTTGCGCTTTTGGTAAATTCTGTTACTGTGACCTCTCCCTATCCAGTTTCAAAATGGCAGCTGTTTTTTTAATTTTGTGTCACTTCAGACTTTTTTTGTGATCATACTATTTTTCTTGGTCAAGTATGTTATAAATGTTGTTGTGAATTTAATGTGATAATTGGTCATAGAGTTTGGAACAATTTGTAACAGTGAGCTTTACTCAATAGCGGTAAAAATTATATGTAACGCATTCAGAACTGCTCCCAATGTGAATCTCGCCCTCAACTATCTAGACTAGAATCTAGATCTAATTTAGAATTTGGTTCCAATCCAACTTTAGTTCTAGAGGGATTTTCTATGCCTGTCTCCTTTTGAAACTTCCCAGCAATTAGGGGCCCACAATAGACAGTACAGACGGATCGAGGCACTGCCACTAGCAGCGTTTAGTGGTCCCACTGCCCTAGTCTGTCATCATCTTAATGGCTTTGGCTGATTCGATGCCAGATTGTAAGGCATACGGATCCCCACAAGTAGGCCTAGCCTACACAACTTTAGGAATTTACTATAAGGAGCAGTCGTGCCCAGTGGGATACATGGGATCACACTCCCCCCCCCCCAGCCCTGAGGAGTTAATCCTTATAACAAATAACATTATAAGGATGATTTTCAATAGTAAATGCATGGCTTGGTGATTCCCTAGTTAAGAATTAAGATTAATTTAAGGGCACATATTATATGACTTTCACCAAATATCGAATCAACCATAGCTGCGTCAAGATGGCGGACTAAAGCAGCGGAACCATCAAACATTACGAGTAACTAGTGCCCAGATCGAGATCTAAACTATAGGCCTACATTGTGCTAGATCTAGATTAATCCAATCATTGACCCGCTGAAATGACTGATGTCTCAGGTTTGGAAAGAGTTCTGGCCACTTTGAACTCTTAGAAATGAAGTTTGGGATTGGGACATGGTTAGGTATGAAGGGTAAATATTAGCAAAGGTTAAGACTAGAGTTCAGGATCTGACTGGGCAGCATTCTTCAGTTCAGGAAGGCAGTGTGAATATCCTGCTGATTTAGTGTTCAAAACAAGCAAAGAATGTCGGGATCTCATCTAATAATGTTACTTTGTTAGACAAAATGATATTATATACAATCACTAGGTCTACGACTGGGCAATTTCTAAACCTTTTAACCCACACCCTACGAGGGGCGTTGAAATACAGCATTGTCTTTCCATGCATTCTCTCTGCACGAGGGCACAAATGCCGCATGGCAAGGTCAAGCTGACCATGCAGCGCACAAATCATATTTTCACGCGTCGGGTCACTGTCCTCTTTGAGACGTAACTACTACCATCTTATAATCACTGCATCTCATGTAAATCAAAGGCATTGCGACAAGGACATGTTTACCAGTGAACCACTGGTCAGAATCACAAAGACTAAAAAGCATTCAGAGGCTCTCCCCACATTATCAAACAATGTGACATTGACTTGATTGACATGCAAACTGTTGCTCAATGAATTTGCAATATTATCTCATGTTCTCTGAAAAGCTGACCATCATCTAGAGTTGTCTGTATCTGATCTAAGAACCAATCAGAAACAAGCTCTGAAATGATATCTTTGCCCCAAATGCCCACACTGGTTCATTGGGGATTAATTTAGTATGTGTCAATCAGGATGAAACCATTTGTTTAGGGTTTGACTTGAGGGGAGTGACTAGTTATCATGCTTTATTCTCATAAAAACTACAGCTGTCAGTTTGGTATCACACGTCAGATCATTGGTTAGAGACTGACAGACAAAGGTTTTGCTGGTTAATTCATTATCAAGTGTGATAAGGCATGCTAGCTAATATTTTCATACCGATCAAATACAAACTGAACCACATGGACAGTGATAATGTGGCCATCGTACATTGGCAAGGGTCAGCGTGACCCAGATTTAAGATTCTCCTTGAGTAAGGTCACTGACATGACAGCGGACTTTAAGCCGCCGCGCGTAGGGTAAGCGTTAAGATAGGCCAAGTAGCTGTTTGAACAGTGGAACCAGAAGACTGATGATACAATTTCTGGAGACAGCATTAGCTGTGTGTGTATGACCAGTTTCTGAAAATGTTAGCATGGCTATTTCACCCCAGCTCAAAACCCTACAACTGTAAGTAAAATTGTAAGTTTTAGGTATTTTTAATAAAAATTCTCGTCATTGAATATGAACAAAACCCTGATTTGGCTTCATGTCCCAATTAGCTATACTTTAGAATGATGAATTTTAATTGGTGTTTCTTTCCTTTTACAGTATTGACAGTTTTTGAACTTGTAAAACAGCCATGGCTCTTTCAAATCGAGACCTGGAGGATCTCAAGCCCATGCTAAATGAGACAGTCAAGCAATTTCTTGGCTTCACAGAGCCAACTGTGGTCAATGCAGCCTACAATTGTATTTGCACAGGCTTTGATATGAAGAAGACAATAGGTAATTACAGAGAATAGTTTTCATGAAATCTCATTTATATTACATGTTACTCTCATCTGGCAGGTTTTTCATTATTTTGTTCTTTTCTCCCATGTATCATGTTGTTTCTTTCTGTCACTTCATGTTTTTTTTATGTGTTTTCTCCTGTTACTTCTTCCTTTCAGTACTCTCAGTTTCATGTGTTTATTCTTTATGTTTTACTTTTAAAGTGCCTTTTGCATTTCTCACTCCTACTGATTTCATGAATTTTGTCAAAACTGGGTTTTCAGTGATTATTGTAAATGATTACTCCATTTCATCAAAGTGTGTACAAAAGGATTTTCACAACTAAAATAGTTCCATGAGATAAATATAACTCCATGTGACCAGATCTGTGTTAAACTATCCATTTCACCCAAATGGTCACTTCAACTGTTCAAGTTGTTGCAAAAAGCAAGCAAAATTACCTATTCTACAAACAGAAGGGAAAAGGTAAACAAAAATAACAAATTTACTGAAATGAGATACCTAACCACAATAAATCTGATTTCGCCCTCCCTCGCAGGTGGTTGGCGGTCGCTACTGGTAGGGTCTCCTTCAGTCCTATCATTCTTTTAAATATATTCTGTCTGTTGTCTTGCTTCTTCCTAGCACAATGTGACCGTTGTTGTGTCGATGTGCTTTCTCAAACTCAAACTTGCCCTCCCTCTGTCTCCCTCAGACCCCACCCCCACCCCCATACCCACACTTTCTCACTCTGTCTCCATCCAAGCCCTCAACTTGGATGGGAAAATGATCAGTGAATTCTTATGAACAGAACCCAGTGCACTAAAGTACACAGTATTTTGGTCATTTACTTGGCAAGTCTGATGTTGTATTTAATTTTTTTTTTTTTCTCTCCTTTTTTTTCAGACCAGCTGTCACATATCCTTGATTATGGTCAAGCTTCAACCCTGGCTGAACGAGTGCACAGCCTGTATGAAAACTTCAGGAGTAGCGGGAGAGTTACCAAGAAAAGACGCAAGGTGAAATATTAACAAATTCAAAATATTAACCAGGGATAGGGAGTGATCGTCTGTTCTTCTGGGAAATACATTGACGTTGAGGCAGAGTATGTGGTGATCTTCAGTGGGCACAAATATAATTATGAATCAAGATGAATTTCAATGTACAGCCAGATTCTCAGCAAGAAGCACAGCTTTAAATAATGTGCTAAGTAATGCCTTTTCACTGGTGAGAAGGGAAAAAAATGCACAATTCTTGTTTATATAAGGAGCTGCACATTTGGATACATGTTTTTCACAACAACCAAGGTATCGATAAAAGGATTGTTTTGTTTTATTTTTCTTTTTATCCTAAATATCAATCTGCTTATTTGAAGTCAAACGTTAAGTCATCTGATATAATAAGAAAGGAATCATTTTGTATTCACAAGGTTTAGTCATTATGGTTGATATTCATAATTACATTATCACTGAAAATTTTAATCTTGTAAGTCTGAAATATTCTGGTACTGTGTTTTGTACCATAATCAAGTTTTTCCTGACAAGTGTGTCAGCTGCGCAAACCGTGTGAGTCGGTTCATTGTGAGCTTGGTTATTGATCAAAAACGTCACGAACCAAACAGCTTTATTCCGTCATGACTTATTTTCCATTGTTTTGATTTCCTTTTAGTAAAAACTACAACAACAAGCAATTGGTCAGGATCATTTCACAATTGTCCTAGAAGGCGTATTTTACTATTTTGAGCTGAAATGCTCATCTTAATCAGACAGTCATGTTGTACTGTTCAACAGTTACATTGTTTTGTTTTGTTGACTTGTGAGGTTTTAAATGAAAACCCACATCCACCTAAATCACCAATTAGGCTGTTTTTAGGGAAGTGTGGACTAATTACAAAGCCAGATAGAGAAAATACTGACTTGTCTCCATCGTTCAGCTGTAGTTTTCTTTAGAAGTGAAATACTAATTACTAGGCTCCCCTAACTACAGCTGTCTCTGTCCTCGATGTAAACAATTTTCGTTCATTTTGAAAAAATACCAAAACATGACTTAGGTAATTGTGGAATGACCATGATGATTACAAAGTAAAATTGTTTTTCTTTTCTCATGTAAAATTTGATTACTGACACACATAATATGCAATTTTCACCTGTGACATCCATGTGCTGTTGGAAATGCAAATTGATGGCTTCCATCTGTATCTTATGACTTTGTTTGAACTCTGACTGACTGATAGGATGTGGAAGGAGATGAAAACACCAAGAAGAGGAAGTATATGGATGATGAAATAGAAATTGCTGAGATCTCCCTGACCAACACTGACAACAAACCCAAGAATGCATTGCCCAATCTCAACCCACCAGGCTCTGTGTTGTCACCAGACAAGGTCAGTTATTATTGTCTACAACAGGCATGTCAAAGTGAAAAGTGCTTGTGGGCCACATTGTTAGTGCATGTTATCATAGGGGCCTGCATTATTTTGATTCAACCCGAGACACAGGGTACCAAGTCAAATCAATTCATCATATTCTGTCCTTCGACCTGCATGTGTATTATCGATGTCAACAAGGCAACATTTTGCATCACACCCCTTCATAATTGAACGAAAAAGAGTAATACTCACCGTATTTATAAATACTAGTCCAGTTTATATGGCTTGGTCTCGGTATTCTGTGTCTCAGATTCAGGTACATATTCTCAAAAATAGCAGTGGGCCAAATTCATCAGAAGAATACAACTTAACACACAACACAGTATACCTGGCACAGGGTAACGTTTCATTAGGAAAGGAAAATTTATATACAAAAATTTTATACTTGAAAAAACTTATTTAGCATTTTGATTTTTGGTGATTTGTTTAATCTTTTTTTTTATATTGTTGTGCGCTTTCCAATGTCTAAGCAGACGAAGTAATTTTCAATGTTTTTTAATGTACGGCAAGGGTTTATTGATGAACAAATGGGCATTAAAGCATAAGAAAATTGGAATTTTCGCGGGCTGCACCTGAGCTTGTAAAAGGCCATATGTTGGACTTGCCTGGCCTACAACAAGCTTCAACCATTTAAATTTCACAGTAGAATTAGAAAGTTTTGTACAAACTTTAATAAATTGGTAAAAATTCTAAAATTATTGTGTCAAATGCGTAGAAAAAAGTTTTGTAAATGCGTTCAAAAGCTTTTCAATGATGTTGTAGATCCTAGTCTCAGTCACAAATATTTTACGTACTTTTTGGTCTTGCGCTGCTTTTAAAATCTGATATCTTTGATATTCAGATCAAAGCTTTCAGTTTTGCAAGCTCACTTTATTGACCATTAAATGACACTTTGAGGGCCTTTGGGTTCTTAAGGACTTGTGAGGCACAGTAAGTTTGACCTGAATTTTTTTTTCTATCAATGACACACATAAATGACAGCACAACAAACAAACTTTAGTAATTTTAGCTTTTATTTGTATTATATTTATTATGTGTGTCACAAGAAAATTACAAGATAGCATACCGTTTACATTTAACATAGGTCAAATACACAAAAATTACAGGATATTCATCAGAGCTTATTTTAACCTTAGGTGGTATTTTGTCTGATCTGTAATATATACAAGAAGCAGAGCATAACAAACTTTCAATTTTATCCTTAATTTGAAAATTTTATCAGTGACATAAGAAAATTACACTACCCTACATGTGCTATGTAACGAGGAAGCTTTTCCTGGACACAAGACCAGTGGGACTAGGGTTGTATGTTTGACGTATCCAGGCTTACATATTGCATTATATGTTTTCAGATTAAAGAGATGATGGCCAATGCCCAGAAGATGATCCAAGAAAGGAAAGCACAGCTTCAGGCCACAATGCCAGTGGCACCACCAGCTCCTGTTCAGGTGAGGTTGTTGGTTTTTTTTAAGCATTTTCATTCAGGCTGTTGTTTGGAGTGCATGGTATTTTACATTATAAGCCATTGGTGAACAGCAAAAACAACTCACTAATTTCTCTATGTGGCTTTGTAAATTAGCAGACCTGCCAACCTTCCCGAATTTTTCGGGAAACTCCCGATTTCGAATTACTCTCCCGAAATCCCGAAATCATGCAATTTTTTCCGAAATCGGGATCCATAGAATGAAAGTGCGAAAAAGCTTGAAAACGAACGGCAACGACGGGAAATAAAATGAAAATAATGCAAACTTTGATTTTGACAAAGCACAAACCGGATGTTTTTCACTACCGGAAGTTTACACTGATCTCAGTCGGCCTTCATTTGAAAATACTTGGCACAATCGCATGCAGGCCAATCTAACCTAATCTCCCGCACGTGAAACTGCGATCTGAAGTACTCTTTGAAGATCATACAATAGGCGTCTTGGTACTCTTCTGTGACAAAAATTGACACCTTCCGTTTCCTGTCAAAATATGGCCGTTGGTTTATGTTTCGGAGGTGTATCGAAATCGCCAAGCATCGGCCGTGAAAACTTACGAAAAATGGCTTCGCCTCAACTGGACACATCGGGAATGAATGGACAAAGACTTATTTTATTTCAAAATGCTGAAAATAGGGATGGAGATGATGATTTTGAACATTATTCGTCACGCAGTAGTACTAGAACTAGATGAGAATGAAGATTAAAGGTCAAAGAGATGAAACAGGGCAGGGGCAGTGCGTGCAGTGAAGTTGCTAAACTGGGACAAACCTTCAGTAATTATTATTATTAAATCCTCCCTTCTTCTCAGTAAGAACTTCAGGTTTGTGTGTGTTTTCTTGACATTCTGCTCTTTTCAATTGTTTCACTACCAGTATGATAAGACAAGAGGTGGGGGAGATGAGGTATATATTTGTAAGCATAGGCTACATGTTGTATAGGTTACAAAAAAAACAACAACAAACAACTGGCTAAAAATTATAAGCATACATGGTTTGAAAGGTATTTGGGTGCAATTTGTGGCAATTGCAGGTCAGTTTTTGAACTTGTGATGAACATGCTAACAAGTCAATTTTTTAGTTAAGGTCACTTGAGTGTGGGATGGATATATTGTATGGGCAAAAATGATTGCATTATTAATATTATCTTCTTTAATCAGTTACTTTTCCAAAACTTATCATAATGAATTATTCTTCAATAAAAACAAAAGTACATGTTTTCTCATGAATGGTCAGCTCTCTTAAAATACCCTGTCATTCTAGCAGCCATTGTCAGTTGGTAGGTTAATACATTGTTAGATGTGGCAGCTATAATTTGTTTCATTTGTTGTGTTTGACACCTCGATGCTGTGCGCCGTGCATTTTCCCTAATTTGGTGTTTGAAAAGTTGGCAGGTCTGAATTAGACTACATGGTCCTAACAACATTCTATCATTTTTGGTTTCAGTTGTTTAAAACAAATGCAGATCTGCCAGTTGCACCTTTTTGTAAGATTTTGGGAGGAATGTGAAAAATTTGTTTTGTTTTATTTGAAAAAGAAATTCCTTGCAGGTTTTGAGGACCTAAATTTGGTGAGGTGCAAGATGGTGGTGACAATATTAACATTAAGTACATGTACATCATTAATCTAAGAAGTGTGTTATAGTGTCCAGTAATGTGTTCTCCAGTTTATCCGAATCATAACTAACTGGTAATTTCAGTTTGCCTTTACTTTATATGGCATAGGTATACATGTGCTTGCCCCTTTGGGTGTGTCTTGTTGAAATGTCAAAATTGGGCAAAAAGAAAAAAGTTGTATGTAGCAAAGTCCCGCCTCAGAAATAATATCCAAA
This sequence comes from Onchidella celtica, assembly GCA_963931925.1. Taxonomy (NCBI): domain Eukaryota; kingdom Metazoa; phylum Mollusca; class Gastropoda; order Systellommatophora; family Onchidiidae; genus Onchidella; species Onchidella celtica. The sequence continues at coordinate 6,208,002 of OZ007584.1, read as the reverse complement.
CGATACAATGCAAACTAAAAGAGAAGACAGAAAATGTTCAATATTTCGGCTATCGCCTTTATCAAGAAAAAAAACAACAACACAAAAAAAAAAAGAAAAATGGAACAGATAAAACAATTGAACAATAAAAGGTTTCAATAGGAAATATATGGAATCGAAACACAATATGTGTACTTAACTGCGAGTTCTTGCTTGGTCAGCAGCACAAAAGCACGCCTGCCAATTTTAAGCTTCCATACATTCCATATCTTTCTGTACATCAAGCTTCACACAGGTCCTTAAGATTCATAATTTCTAGAAGAGAAGAGTTGAAAACTTTAAAAGGCCTTAAATTTCGTGAAATGGTATCAGAGGCCTTAAGATGTGTGTTGAAGTGAACACTTTGAGATTTAGTTCTTCCATTCATTCTCTGGATACTCAGTATATTTCAATACACAAAGTCTAAAATTTATTCCATTGTTAGTTCCCATGTTTGATTAGGAATATTAGGAGACCATAGTATTTTACGCAGTGAGTTATTGCCAAACTTTGAATGCAAGTCTTTGATGAAATATTACAAAAGCCACAGAAAATCTATGGGGTTGCTGCAAGGCTTGAAGCAAAGTCAGAATACGGCAAAAAGAAAAAAGAAAAAGTTGTATTATATGGCAGAGCGCACGTACGAAAGAATAAAGAGAAGATACAGATACTATATTTTATTGGACCGTACGCAAGGCTTTGCTACATGGGATTTTTTCTTTTTGACATATTTTGACTCAGTATTTTCTCTATTCGGCTTTGTAATTAGACGTGGTCCAGGAATAACAACGTTTGATTTTCAGCCTTTCACATGTTGTTTTGTTTCTGCTCTGAAGGTTGTGCCCCCAGGTCCAACAGATTCTGCCCTCAGCAAAGCCAAACGACAGGCTGAGCTTCAGGCACAGATCCAAGCCCGGCTAAGTGGTCTGGGTGGGGGTCTACCACCACCTCTCATACCTGGTCTCCAGGGAGCACCAAACACCCAGCAGCAGCAGCAGCAACAACAACAACATCATCATCAGCAACAACCTTTAGCTGGGTGAGCCAAATTGTTATTTATTTACAGAGCTCAGGGTTGCCATTTTTACTGGGTTATGCCTTGTGGCCCACTGCAAATGCTTTTTTGGCCCTCAGTTGGGCATCCCTGAAAAGTAGCCCTCAGTTGGCACTACCAGTGAATGCTGGCAACCCTATGGGGGATTCTCAAATTTGAGATTGAGTTTGGAGAAAGTAGGTCAACACGATAACAATCACATTGTGCTAGGAAAAAAAAACCAAGACGATTGACAGAATATAAAAGAATGGGAGGACAGAAGAAGACCTGATCAGAAGCGTCCAACAACCACCCGCTGGGGATTCTTGAATTTGTTTGTTTATTGCTTGTTTTTTAGGAGTTTGCTCAATACTACTATCCAAATAAGACTGCAAGCACATAATGAAATCACTTTCCGGCCGAGTTTCCACATTTGGCATCTGCGACCTGATTGTTGATGTGAAAAATGGGTCATATATATCATGAATCATCATTGCCTCAGTGCTTCTCTGATCTTTCTCCACATCAATGTGTTTTGAGAAGGTGCTTACAAAATTTTGTAGTTATACTTTACAAGGTATTAGTACAAATTTTTAACAAACTTAAAATCTGCTTTCAGGGGTGAGATCCTATCACAGTGTTAAAAGGAACAATAGAATACACTTTGTTATCCTGTCTTATAGCCTTGTCTCAGTTTCTGTAAAATGTCCAGGAGAAGAAAATGCTCAGGTTTTTATGTTTTATGGATTTATTCCATCCCTAATGAATTCATTTAGCAGGGGTTTATTATCAAGACATTAATACAATTGCCTAAGTTGTGTTTTTTTTAAAAATCAAAGAAAACTGTTGACTCTGAATATAATGGTAGCTCTTGTTAGGGGAGCGTCATATTTTACCTAGAAAGCTGTAACTGAACAGTGGATACAACTCAGTAGTTTCTCTATTTGGCTTTATCATTGGCTTATCTAACAACAGCCTAAATAGTGGTTTAGATGAATGTGGGTTTTCGTTTAAAACCTCACAAGTCAACAAAACAAAACAGTGTAACTGCTGAATGGTGCAACGTGACTGTCTAATTAAGGTGAGCATTTCATCTCAAAACACAAAAAAATGACTTAGGCAATTGTGATATGACCGTGACAAAATGTAATTAAGCAGTTAGAGATGTTAACATGTCTTGTGTCTTTATATCCTTTGTTACTCACTGATGGAAAAAGTGTTGGTTATTTTCCAGGCCATCTCCACTTATCCTGAATGAAGAAGGCAAAACTATTGATGCCAAAACTGGTGAAGCCGTTCAGCTGACACTTTACACTCCAACACTTAAGGTAAGTCAAGATTGGTTGGGACTGGCTAGGGTGTGGGTTCTGTTTGGGTTGAGGTGATGGGTGAGGAGTGCACCAACTTCACGACATGGTATGGCTTCCTTGAAAGTGCTGAAATAACTTATGGCTAAATATCTTTTTTGTATTTTTTTGTCTAGATTCTAATATATATAAAGGGGGGCGTAGTACTAGTAGTTTACATTGCAAGCCATTGCTGATCAGTGAACACAGCTCTGTATTTTCTCTATTTGGCTTTGTAATCAGATTAGGCGCCTCAAACAACATTTTTTTTTTCATAACATAAATGAGGGTTGTCTATATGTCTTAATGTGTGTCTGCCACAAACTACACAAGGTAGAGCCTAAGACTCCATTATTGTTGAGTATTTTCATGTTGTATGTGCATTTTTGCCTTTTCAAGAAAATAAGGATTAAATGAAGGGAGGTTGACAAAAGGGCTAAAATGCTTACAACATTACATCACAAACACATATCTTGAAAAAAGATTAACGAATTGGAATGACACTTGTACCTAATAAAATTAGAAATGGGAGAACCACTTTCATGACAATACCTCAAAATTCGCAAAATGTCGCCTGCAGCAATATGGCAAGTACCCATGGATATACTTTCATTCAGCATCACACAGGGAAGGTTTGTGCATCACTGATTTGGTGCAGTGACATTATTTCTTTCAAAGGTAAAAAAAAAAAAAAGTTGCAAGAGAAACAAAGTGGAAAGCACAGTGAATGTCACCAAGCTATTAGCTTGTGACTTCTTGCTGTTCATTACAAGCCCCGCACACAGTAATACGCATCTGACAAGAATGAATCAGAATTGTTGAGAGATCATAGTAGTAGTGGCCTCCACAGTAGGCTGTTAGAGAAAAGAGAAAAAGGGGGAAGGGGAGTAGAGAATATAAGGGTTTATCCCATCTCCGAGCACTTCATCATCATCATCATCATCATCATTGCCTTTCTCACCCTGGGTCAGGGTATAGGCCACCAACAAACACTTTCCATCCCTCTCTATCATGGGCCAGTCTCTTTACATTATTCCAAGTCTTTCCGCTTCGTTGCACATCATTTTCTCTGGCTCTTCTCCACGTTCCGCGCGGCCTTCCTCTTGATCTCTTGCCCTGGGGATTCCAATCCAATACCTTCTTCGTGATGCTGTTTCCTGGCCTCCTGAGAGTGTGGCCGATCCATCTCCATCGCCTCCTACCAATTTCCTCTCTGACTGGGCTCTGTCTTGTTCTTTTCCATACAATTTCATTGCTGACCTTGTCTGTCCATCTGATCTTAAGTAGCTTCCTCAAACATCTGTTGATGAAAACTTGGATTCTCTTTATGCAGGCCTGGGACGCATTCCAAGTCTCACATCCATACAACAGGACTGACTTCACGTTCGAGTTGAATATCCTCAGCTTTGTTTTTAGAGATATATCCTTGGTTCTCCAAATCTTGCTTAAGGACGTGAAAGCTGCCTGTGCCTTTCCAATTCCTGCTTTGACTTCTGCCTCTGTTCCTCCCTTATTGTCAATGATACTACCAAGATAGCAGAAGGACTCTACATCTTCCAGTGGTTGATCTCCTACTCTGACTTGTGCGCTTGGGGGTGCAACAATTTTTAGGACCTTCGACTTCGCAGGATGTATCCTCAATCCAATAGATTCTGAAATTTTGTTTAGAGCTGTAGTCTTTGCTTGCATCTGGTCGTGTGTGTGCGACAATAGTGCCAAGTCATCTGCAAAATCTAGATCGTCCAGCTGTGTCCATGGGGTCCATTGTATGCCATTTCTTCCTCCACTGGTGGTTTCTTTCATAAGCCAATCAATCACCAGGACAAACAGAAATGGGGACAGCAAACAACCCTGCCTAACACCAGTCTTGATATCAAAGCTGTCAGTAAGCTCGCCATCGTGTACGACTCTGCAACTTGTCCCCTCGTACATGCTCTTGATAAGGTTCACCATCTTCTCTGGGATTCCATAATGTCTCAATATTCTCCACAGTGTTTCTCTATCGATGCTATCAAAGGCCTTCTCGTAGTCAAGGAAGTTCACTATCAGTTAGGAGTTCCACTCTAGCGACTGCTCTACTATGATTCTCAGCGTGGCGATCTGGTCGGTGGTTGATCGATTACTCCTGAAACCAGCTTGCTCCTCACGAAGTTTTGGGTCTGTTGCATTCTGTATTCGCTTGAGAATAATCCGGTTGAAAACCTTTCCTGGGATGGAGAGAAGTGTAATTCCTCTGTAGTTACTACAATTGCTGAGGTCCCCTTTTTTTGGAAGCTTCACGAGGTGTCCTTCCTTCCAGTCCTTTGGAAACTTGCCTCCGGTCCAAATCCTCGAGAATGGTGAGTGCAGACCCTCTGCAGCCCCAGCAGCATCTGCCTTCAGCGCCTCTGGTGGGATCTGATCTGGTCCAGCTGCCTTGCCTCGATTTAACTGCTTTATGGCATCATTAATCTCTGCTTTAGTCGGAGGGTCGCAACTGATCGGTAAATCATTTCTTGCGGGTAGAATGTCGGGTGGGTTGCTTGGTGGAGGTCTGTTCAAGAGGCTGTTAAAATGTTCTATCCATCTTTTTGCCTGAGCTTCCTTTCCAAAAATAGCCTTCCTGTTGTAATCCTTGACAGGAACTTCAGGTTTTCCATATTTTCCAGCAAGAGTCTTTGTAGTCTGGTAGAGGATCCTCATGTGTCCTCCTGTTGCTGCCTTCTCTGCTTTCTCTGCTAACATTCCTATAAACTCCTCTTTGTCTTTTTTAATTGATTTTTTGACCTCTTTAGCTGATGCTCGGTACTCTTCCTGGTTACCAACTCTTGAGCTTCTTGTACGACTTGCATTTACCTGTTCTTTTAGGTCTCTTCTTATCCCTATCAAGTCCAGTGATTTTTGACTGATCCATTCCTTGTGTTCCACTTTCTTTTCCCCAAGAACATCCTGGCATGTCGATGTAAATACTCCTTTTACCTTAGCCCAGTGAGTCTCCAAATCTACTGTCTCTTCGAGGTCAACAAGGGGTTTGAATCTATTCCTCAGTGTCAGCTGGAACTCTTCCTTCTTGTCTCCATCCAGAAGGCTCACTTGAAACTTTCTCCTCTTTGTTCCTGCTCTGGTACCTTGTTTCTTGAGGCGGAGTTTGAGTCTTGCCAGCAGCATGTGATGGTCAGATCCAACATCAGCTCCTCTCTGTACTATGACATCCTCCAGTGAGCGTCTGAATCGTCGGGTGATGCAAAAGTGGTCAATCTGGTTTTCAGTTACTCCATCCGGTGAAATCCAAGTGGCCTTATGGATCCTCTTGTGTGGGAATACTGAACCTCCAATCACATAGCTGTTAAATGCGCAGAAACTTGCAAACCGCTCTCCATTCTCATTCATTTGTCCCAAACCATTGCACCCCATAATGTCTTCATACCCTGTATTGTCCTGTCCTATCTTGGCATTGGCGTCTCCCATTATAATGTTCACATCTTTTCTTGGCAATGTGTCAACTATTTCCTGAAGCTGGTTGTAGAAATCGTCCTTGTCCTCATCGGTTGCTTCATTTGTTGGGGCGTATATCTGCACAATGTTCATGTTGATGTTCTTGTTCTTTGTAGTAAATGATGCCAATATAATTCTCCTTCCGTAGGGTTCCCATCCCCTCAGTGACCTCTGGGCGTGCTTGCTCAAGATGATCGCTACTCCTTCTGTATGCTTTTTGTCCTCCCTTCCAGAATACAAAATCTTTTCCCCAGAATTAAGTTGTTTCAGTCCGGACTGTATCCAGCGGGTCTCGCTAACTCCAAGTATGTGCAGTCTGTATCGCCTCATCTCCATTGTAACCTGGGCACTCTTTCCTGCTTCATACATGGAGCGGACATTCCACGACGCAATCCGGAGTGACTTGTTTGATGAAGGAGCAGTCAGGCCAGTGGAGTCCTTTCGGCTTTGTCCATTGTCCTTCATTGAATCTACAGGTGCAGATGCTCCCCCTTCTCCCAAGATAAAAGACTGATTTAAAGTATTTGCTTGTGTTTCTGTAACTGGTTTATTTTTACAGGGTGGGTAGTTGGCCCACCGCCAACTGGCTCTTCTCGGGAGACCAGGACCTTTGCACCTTTAGTCGCCTCTTACGACACGCAGTATCACGTCAGATGTATTCTTTGCTGTCCCTCTTCTCCGAGCACTTCAGCTAGAAAGCTATTAATACTAATCTTCAGCACTGAATAGCAGCTGTCAATTCCTTATCTGTGAGAAATTTGCCTTATTTTACCTACTAATGCTACCACCTGTGTAGTTCTCAGTTCAAAGAAAAGAAAGGGGGGACTTTGGATAATTTTATTGATTCACTAGCACGTGTTTCTGTTTCAGTTCTGGGTGATTATAATGATTCTACTTCATTTTGCACGTTCTTTTATGTTTATTTTGTCACTGCCTACACACCCCGTCTGCATTTGAGGTGAAGTTTGTCATGAATGGCAGTAATCTGCACACCGGGTAGTTAGTTTGTTTATGTAACTGTCCCGTTCTGCAGACGATAATTGACAAAATGCACCACTACAGACAGAAAGAAATCAGCACAAAATGTTAGATTTCCTTCATGTGTGCGCCCCCCAACATTTCTTGTCTTTACCAACAACATGAGGAGGAGACAGAGGAGGTCAAGGTCTGTTATGTAGCGAATGAAAGAAAGTACTCTCTCTTGAGCTTTTACACGGATGTCAGAATATCTAATGAAAACAAAAGTTTGTCCATATGTCCAAAATGAACATGCAGTTTTGCATTTAACATTTCAGGCCAACATCAGGGCTAAAAGACGGGAACAGTTCAAAGGTTTAATTGAAAGACCACCTGAGGAGATCAGCGAAAGCAAATTTTTTGACGCAAGACTATCGTAAGTGTTAATATTTCCATTTATAGACTGGTCATTTAGCCAGACAAAGCTGCTGCGGTCAGAAAGCCTGCAAAGTTCATTCATTCTTATTTTTCTTTTATGTGTATAGTTGTCCTGTAATATGTTGCTAATAGAATGCAACTTTTCTTTTTTGGCCACAAGTTAAGTTCAAGTGAAAAGAGCATAATGTCGGTGTAATTCTCTATTCGTCTAAGCGCTTTTTACAAAAAGTTACAGGAGAGCAAAAAAACTATATAATTCCTTTACTGAATGGATTTGGGTCATTGGTATTCGCTTAGAGAAATGTTAATTTAGACTGCAAATTAGAATGCAACTTTTCTTTTATTGCCACAAGTTAAGTTCAAGTAAAATGAGCATAATGTCAGTGTGGCCCTTGGCCACAGTGCTCAGTTCTTAGGACATGTAATACATGTTGTAGATTCATTTTGGAACAAGAAAGATTGGTACCCAAAAAAGTTAGACGTTTAGTGAATTACACCGACTGTAAGCAGCTTTGGATGGGGTTGAGAGTGCTGTCATATCATTAACTCACTTGAGACTGGGATTTTTTTTGGCCAACATGCGCAGGAGACTGTTTTTTTTAAAAGTATTTTAAAATTCATAAAAACTCATTTAATTAAGAGATATTGGAATGAAATTTGAACACAAATAAGTTCAACTAAAGCACAAGACACTTTAAAAATTTCAATGTTTTATCTATTGTGGTTTTGATTTTATAAATTTTTGAAAATCATGTCAATTTTTGTTTTCTGGGAAATTTCGGAAATTGAGTGCGCCTGAGGCATGTATTCAGGGTCTAAATCATCACTCAGATTATGATCTGACCAATAACACCAAAAACTTAAAAAATATTGGTCTCTTTTCTTTTGCGTTTAGGGGACGATATTTTGTTTACAATGGCCAATTCAATATTTTTAGTTATTGCAGTTACTTACCTGGGTTAAATCATAGATCAAAAACTATAACTCCTACTTCTGCCAAACTCGGTACGAAACGAAACGAATGGCTCTACATGCGTTAGAGACGTATCACACAGGATTTGCTTGCGTAGCATAGGCGATATCGATGAAAAAGTCATGCAAGGGGTGCGTGTTCCGTCCACAGCGGAAACGGACCGTCACGCAACTGTTGCGTGATGCGTCTCAAGTGAGTTAATACAATCAAATATCATTTTCAGTCTGCACCCTTTGATTGTAACATCATCAGTTATAGACATGAAGACAAAAACAAAAGTTTGAGTGATGAAAGGATTTTTTTTTTTTTTTTTAAATTTCTTGTGCAAGTTATCTGCTTTGTTTCATGAATTTTGAATCTGAAGGCAAAAAATCCTCAGCAGTGGAAAAATTTGTGCTTTGTTCACTTTTCTATCCCAGCAAAACAGTCAGTCATTACAGTTAGAATGCAAAATTTTAGTGGTCATCCCTGATTGGGCGGTTGAAATCAGCAGGGTTAGAAATCTCATGATTTAAGGGGTGGTGCGGGTCCTGAAGGCGATTTTTGTTATTATGAGAAATAGACAATTTTAACTATTATAATCGCATTCAGGATGTCTGAATTAGCAGGAAAAAAATGTAAAAAAAATTGTTTGTCATATGGTTGCCAAATTCAATATAGATAGGCTTCGTCAAATTTTTACTGGATTTATTTAAAACTTCTCTTATGTCTTATTCAGTCCAATTAAAAACTTTATACAGAAGGGAATTTTGATATCTCTGACAGATCTTTTGTTATAAATTTTTGAAAATGGTATGTAGCGGGATTCCATTTCTTCTTATTTTCTATCACAAAAAAATTCAACCAAAAAAAAAAATGAAAAGTTAAAGAAATTTCACTCTGTATGAATTTTTTAATTTGTTCAAACATGTTGTTAGCCAAATTTTATACCAGTTGGTCAATAAATAAAAAACTAGTTCATAAATCACTGATCAAAAGTGCAATTTCGAGAAAATCACACTTGAAAGTTTTTTTTCAATAAAAATGTTATTGAAACGTGTTACACATGGCTAAAGTCATCATTACTGGTGTGCTGGGCCTCAGCAATGATTTCCAAACTACCAAAGGCTTATGACAGATGTGTACAGAGGAGTAGGGGTTTTGATAGCGACACTAAGATGTTATTTAGAGCTAATTTTGCAGCCCAATGGCATGATTCTTGTGCCTTTTTCTTGACCCCCCACCTCAGTAAAAGGCATATTTCAAAATTGACATTTAGTTAGTAAAATAGTGTTCCTAAATGGATAAACTAACCAAAAAGTACAAAATCGCGATATCGTTATTTTGAAGCCTAATTTCGATTTCAGGACCCGTCTCCCCTCCCCCCCCCCCCCCCCTTAACAGGTTTACAGGCATGGTTCATCTGATTTCAGGTTAAAGGGTATCCAGAGACAGAAGAGAGGATTTAAGTTCCATGAGAAAGGAAAGTTTGAACAGCAAGCTACACGATTAAGGGCTAAGGTAAGTTTTTTTGCTCAGGAACTAGCAATTTAGACAGCATATGTCCTGAATTACACAAATTTAACAGCAAGGTGTCTAATTAATGGGTAAAGTAAACACTTCTGCTCTGAAATAGAAATTCAATAGCGTATGTCTTAAATTAAAGGCTAATGTACACAAATTTGAAAAGCAAGCTGTATGATTACATTCTAAAGTGAGCATTTCTACTTCAAAATCGACAATTTGAATAACATATGTCCTGAAATACACAAATTTGAACAGCAAGGTGCATGATTGCGTGCCTAGATGAGCATTTCTACTCTGAAATTGGCAAATTGAAGAGCATCTATCCCAAAATAAACACTAAATGAATTAAAATGACATTGGAGTATGAGCTCTGTACAATATACATAGAAAAATAACCCTGTGCCCAGTGTGGCCCCTTAAATAGTTAACTGGATTATTACGGGCTAAGGTGAGCATTTCTACCCTAAAATTGGCACTTTGAACAGCGTATGTCCTGAAGTAGACAAAATTTGAACAACAAGCCACATGATACTGGGCAAAAGTGTACATGAAAATGGTCATGGATTTTGAGCAGCGACCCTGTCTCAGCTGCGATATATCAATTTTGTGCTGTTGCTTCATTTTTAAAGGTCTGAACATTTCCAATTACTGTGTAAAGTGGCTGTTGTTAGGGGCGCATGGTATTTTACATTATAAGCCATTGCTGAGCAGTGAATACAACTTGGCATTTTCTCTGTTTGGCTTTGTATAATAATTGGGCTGCATGCCCCTTACAACATTCTTGTAAAATACAGTGTAAAGTTACTGAGATGATGTTTTGTGAAGCGTAAGCTCAGGCTGATTAAATTTTTTTTTTGCATATATTAAATCCTACTTCATGATTTTCAGGCTCAACTTGAGAGACTGCAGGCTGAAATTTCACAGGCAGCAAAGAAAACAGGTATAGCTTCTGCTGCCAAGATAGCAACCATAGCACCAAAGAAGGAAATAGTAAGTCACAGCTTTTTCCATGTTGTGTGTCCTCTCTGTCCGTAACTGGGAAATGTGGTGATGAAATTCAAACACAAATCACTGATTTAGCCAGAGGGGTGAATTTCCAGCTATTATGTGGGTAGTTTGTCGGGCCTTCTGTTTGGGTCTCATCCTGTCCTATCATTCCTATAATCTGTCGACCGTCTTGCTTATTCCTGGCACAGTGTGACAGTTGTGATGTCGGCTTGCTTTTTCCAAACTCGGGCTCAAACCAGCTTTTTTTATGCTAATATACTTATTATATTAGAGTTAGTTTGAGTTATATGTTGTCGTCCATCTCATGAACCGGCATATCAACAATTTCCCATTTTACCCTAGAGCATTTCAGAGTTTTGGTGAGAATGAGATTTCTTATGTATAAACAAACGTGTAGCAAAAGCATTCCTGTTTGTAAAGGGGACGTGGTGGTCTAGAGGCAAGGTGCTCACTTCTCATGCCGAATGTACGGGTTTAAATCCTGGTTGGTGTGGGCATGTTTGAATTTTGCGATTTTTCACAGTTTCCTGTCCCTGATCCTTTGACACATAGGATCGAGCACCTATTCTTCTTGGATAAGGACGAAAAACTCGGAGGGCCGCATGTTAAGGATACCTTGGCAGTTGGAAACGGAGAAGAGTAGGCCGAACAGGCCGCTGCATGGGCAAAATTAAATAAAAGAAACATTTGTGGTATATACTTAGAGGATTTGTAAACTGAATAGAGTTGTAATAAACGTGATGGTTTTATTAATATTAGTGACTCTCCTCAACAAAAAAGATAATTGCATTGTGAGTAGTTTCTCAAACTGGTTAGTAAATCACTGTGCAAGGATGAGGTCACTTTTCCATCCTGGGGTGATTCTGCTTTGAGCCGTGGTTTTGATTATGAACCCCCATATCTCTTTTGCGTCAGTACGAAATGTTTTCCATGAGTAGGAAGTCTAAATTTGCAAATTATGTCCTGACTTCCATATATTATGATTGACTGGGGCTTAATTGCCAAATTGATGCAATGTCTCACGTATAAAGTTGTATATTGATGTTTAAGAAATGAATGAAGCTAGATGACACAAGACCCACAACAGTTATTTAACAGCATTCATCATTTTTCAAATGTTGTACTCTTTCAGAAAGAAGGTGAAGTGCCAGATATTGAGTGGTGGGATTCATTTGTCCTGCGCAGAGACTCGTAAGTTTTTCATTTCTGTTAGATTTTCCCATGCATCATTGCATGTTTTGAAATTGTGGAAAAGAAATCTTGGGAGTGTCACACAAAATGCAGAACTTTTTTTTGCCTCTTTTTTTTTGTTGCTGTTTGTTGTTGATATTATTTTATAGTCAGGAAATGAATATGGCAGTTATGAAATCTTATATAATGCATATATTTACTGGAAACTGGTGTCCAGTGTAACGTAAACCAGCTTTGAATGGGGAGTCTTAAAGATACGAGTGAAGACTTTCCAACTGGGTCAGATCTGAGATTTATTTTTTATCCTTTTTATTCAAATGTTTTTCATGATAGCGTACAGAGCTCTACGTAAATAATTTGCATGTCAATACCGTCCTCTATACTTCAAATTCAGCATTTGAGGAGGTGAAACTCAACTGAATTGAACTAATTTGGATTTATGGCTCTTCAAAACAGCAGTATCTTCAGCTTCAAAATATTGATATTTGGAAGTGCCTAAGTGTTGAAAAACATACAGACAAAATTCATACTTAAAGTAGTTACAGCAAAGCACTTCATTTCTCACAAAAGTATGCACCTTTTTTTACTGCAGCATGTCATTGATAAAGGGGGTTATATAGATTTTTCTTAGAAAAAAGACATGCGATGCTTTGTTGATGTTGACATCTTTTTCTGTAACTCGTTAGGTATGATGCGGTTCCACAGAGTGGAGATATCGACAAACAGGCTTTGGAAGGGGTGACCAATCTAGTGGAACACCCAACACAGTTAGCTCCACCTGGTAAGTCACGTAACCATGTACTACTTTAACCTCTTCACTGCCCAGCTCAGAAGATTTCCAGGCTAAGGTTGTATAACTATGCTAGTAAGTTTGGGGGTGTCTGGGGACCATTTTTACTGAGGCCTGCACAATATACAGCTGGCAAGAGTTCTTGATTTGACCAGTGGGAGCTTTCGGAAATAGTGTATTGAAGGCTGTTTTGATAAATCACTGAGAAAGAAATGAAAAATTCCTTAGAAAATTGAACTCATTTTCATGTATAGGGTTTCTCTTTTTGTAATATAAAATGATCTCATGTCCATAATTTGTGGATTTAAAAATATTGTTTTAGGAAAATATACTCTTGTGGCCCACCGATTGTTTTCTGCGATCAGTGCAGCCCTTGCTGCTTTTGGGTCATGCAAGCCTGATTTAACATGGTCGATATTGTAGCTTTTTACAAGTGTGGACGACAGTTATTCTACAACACATTTGTTAGCTTTTACTACAGTAGCTGGGACCTATACAAGATCGACATCACTGTCTGTTATCTGTTATTTATGTCACTGTGGGAGGAATTTCCACTAGAACAGTGATATCTTAAGCCTATGCGCACACCAGCCGATTTTGATTGGTCAACCAGCTGGATGGTGAAGTCACGTCATTGAGTTACAATGAAATCTCGCACACTAGCAGACTTATTGGATCTCACTGAATGTCAGTTTCATGTCACCACCATCCAACCAGTCACGTCCCATGCTAAGCCGGAATCGTGATAAAACTTATCCTGACTCTCAAACAAGTTTAAATAGAGGGCAATGAGGATATGCTTGGTTCATCCATGTTTCAAAACAGCTGTAAACTTGACTACTGTTTATTGGCCTATGCTACATTTTAGCAGCATAGAATCACATGTCGTAAGGGAAGGCACTTCAGAAAGTGTCAAATTAAGAACACATTTGGAAGGACTGTTGTTAGGGGAGCATGGTATTTTACATTATAATAAACCATTTGTGAATGCTGAAAACAACTAAATATTTTCTTCATTTGGCTAAGTAATGAGAATACGGGCCCCCAACAACATTCTTTGGAAAGTGAGTTCAAAGTCTTTGAAATGTGTGGTGAAGTAAAATAATACAATTTTTCAAATCACACTTTTGATACTCAGCACTTTGAATAACATAGTCATTTAGTGTCTTGTAATGCTTGTTATGTTTTATCCAGAAAAAATTTTGGGAAAACGATATTGAAGATTGAATTTTGTCCAAAATGGATTTGTCCGCTTAATAGGCTTCACCAGGTTCATCAAAAATTCCTAAGGTTCATGACCTTAACCTTGCCCCTGAGTGAGGCAAAGTAAAGTGAACAATGCTCTTTGTATTACTAATCATTTGATACAATCTGTCTCAAATTTACTCATGGTCTATTGTTTGCCTCACCTCTGCTGCTTACCACTGTTTTTGATGGTTGATCTACTTTCAGTCTTCTGGGTTTTTCCCAAAATTTTGTGTTTGACTATTCATCACCAGAAATTGACGAATTGCACAATTGCATGGTTTTTGGTTATGCAGACGTACTTATAAAGGTTTAGGTGCTTACATGTTCAGCCTTCCAGCAAAGGGTGATCAGTGTTGTCATTCATCTATTTCTTGTCTGTACATCATCAGTTGAGTCCAGAGATGAAGCAACTGTCCCAGTCTACATGACAAAGAAGGAGAGAAAGAAATTGCGGAGACAGAATCGACGAGAAGCAGAGAAAGAACTTCAAGAGAAGATCCGGCTAGGTCTGGCCCCACCCATGGAGCCCAAAGGTTAGTAACTACTTACACTGAGTTTTTAGTCAGTATACTGCAGACCTGCCTGAGTCACCACTGACACTGGGTATTCATGCAGCATGCTACAGACCTGCCAACAGTCACTAATTTTACAGGACCACCCTGTATTTAGAGTGTTGGGAACAATACGAGAAGTAGTTTTTTTGGTGTGAAAAAAAAGATTGCTGCCAAGTTTATGGATAAAGATCTTTACAGTAAGGTTAACTTTTTCGCAATGTGAGGATCACGGCTCTTGCATGCCCACTGTCCACTCCTTCTTTATAGTGGCTATTACCTGTGTACGCACTATTTTGGGGGTGTTTTTGAAATTCATATAAAATCTTCCGATTCAGAGAAGAATATTGACATTCACATGTTTACAAAGACATAAAAAAAAATAGTACATGCTATGAAAGTGAGTGTTATCCCAGGTAATGGGGGGTACCACGAACAGGTGTGCGAGTGGCCGCACCTCGAGGGCAACTGTTGTATCGATGGGTTGTAAAACATTATGTGAAGTTTGTTGCAGTGTGTAGTGACAGTTTCCGTTTGCCTTGTTCCCAACTCAGTAGAAATATCTAGGGTCCCAGAAAGTTGGGATTTTACAGTAATTGTTTTGTATTTCAATCCAGTGCGGATGGCCAATTTAATGAGAGTGTTGGGCACAGAAGCTGTCCAGGATCCGACTAAGGTTGAGGCTCATGTCAGAGCGCAGATGGCCAAACGACAACGACAGCACGAGGAAGCCAACGCTGCCAGAAAATTGACAGTGGAACAAAGGAGAGACAAAAAAATTTCCAAGATTAAGGAAGACACTTCTCAAGGTGTTCATGTGTCTGTGTATCGGTCAGTAAATATATCTCATAGCACTGGGTATTTGCCATATTGTTGTGTATGTATTTTTGCCTGTTTGAGAAAATGAGGATTGAAGTTTGGTCAGCCGAAGGGCTAGGGTGCATAAAATATTACAACACAAACATGTATCTCGAAAATTAGAATGACACTTGTGTATAATGAAATTAGGAGTGAGAGAAATGCTTTCATGACAAAACCTCAGCAGCGGCAAAATGTCGTATTCAGCAGTATGGCAAATTCCCCTCGAAATAATATAAAATGCATCAGGAACTCGAGCTATTGCTGTGGTCTACTTTTGGCGTAAATTAGGATACTTGGTACCATACTTTAATGTCTGCTTATCATTTCTCTTTGTTCAGATGAGATACCCAGCATTGCCCTAGGTTAACCTTTTTCACTGACTTTCTCTCTCTCTCTCTCTCTTTCTCTCCCTCTCACTCTCTCTGTCTCTTTCCCCCCCCCCCCCCCCCCTCCTGGGATGGAAAAGGATTTGTGTGTACCCGGTAAACAGAAATAACCCTACCTACGTAATGTGTTTAACGCTTTATAGAATGATAAACTTAGTGTATGCATCATTGGCATTGTGTGTGGGCTTCTCGATATGAATGACCCACTGCAGGCAACATTGACATGATGCATTTTTGTTTTTATTTGTTTTTCAGAGTCCGAGATCTCAGTGATCCAGCCATCAAGTTCAAAGTGGAGAAAAATGCCAGTCAGTTGTACATGACAGGGATCGCTGTGCTTTATAAGGACTGTAATGTTGTTGTTGTTGAAGGAGGTAAGCCAATACATTTCTCTCTTTAGGCGAAAGTTCAGGCTTTGAGGTTCCGGAAAAGTCACAACTCCTTAAGGGGTTGAGCTGGTACAGAGGCATAATATTGGTAAAAAAAATATTGACTTTGGGATTTTCACTTTTTACCGCCTACAACATGTTCCTGTAAGTATTGAAGTATATGTACCAACTGCAACACGAAAATTTAAAATCTGTGCAGTCCTTTGTGTTTTTAACTTGTGTCCCAATCTTTACATGTGATTTTCTCAAAAATACTTTTTTGTGCTAACCTCCCATTTATAATCTTAAAATCTCAGAAAGTAATAATGTCAGCGTGCTGAAATTTGGCATGGAGTTGCAAGAGATTTTAGTGGAAAAAAAAAAAATGGGTATTGAGAGTCTATTCCAATATACTTTTAATTTTACACATTTTTTTTTTTTCACAGTGAAAACTGACCTTTTCAGAGTGAAAAGTTCATTTTTGCCTTCGTTGACTGTCATGAATTACCTGTTGTGAACACATCAATCAAAACTAGCCTATGCCTACCTTGATGTCCGTAACACAAAAAGAATTAGGGAGAAAATGTAATAGTTTCTGAGATTTAAAGGTTATAAAATCTGGATGATTTTGATAAATAATATTCAAGATGGCGGCAGTACCTATGGCAACAAATGATTTTTTTTCAAAGAATTTTAACTTTTTTTTTCACTAATTATTTCCCTCATAAGGGACCATTACAAACTGCCTGTTTTCATTTGCTGGCCCAAATAAGGAAATCTCAGATTTCACCAGCTAGACCCCTTAAGTGCATTGGCAAGGACAGTTGTTTTTTTTATATCTTTACCTAAAAAGATATGAATGGATGATATCATCACTGTTCCCTGAAACTGTAGTACTCGGATTTGGCTACTTCTCAGGAGAAGCAAAAAAAACTGTTTGAGCTCAACCGGTCTGGTTATGATGAAGTTTATAAAAAGTTTGCTTTTCAATTATTTTTATTCCGAGGAGTCTACAACCAAGAACCGTTCAGTGGAGCTTTGAATACAGTTTATATATAAACATTGATTTTTTGGAAGTTTTTGGGTCTTCAAGAACAGTGATGATAAGGCATTCTGACTGCAATTAGAAATTATATCAAATATTTTAAAGACTTCAAAACACTTATGTAGAGTAATGGATAGCCAGAGGACAAATTACCACACATGGATGCTATTGCAGTTGTGTCCTTGAGTGGTGTCCATATTTTTTTATGGAAAGACTATATGAGGTAGCCGGCATTATCTGGGATAGACCTGTGAACTCACCGTTCTATCCTTCTCTCTTTTTGGTCAAGAAGGCTTCCAACATTCTACAGTCTTACTACAGAGTTCATGCGCAACACAGCACTATGCACTCATTTCTGGTTGGGAAATTGCGGGCATGGAATTGAATACGTATTAATATCGTTTCATTTCCTCTGCGGTGGGCTTATTACAGGGAGCCAATACAAAGATTGTATTTTACATTTTTACAACTTTTTTTAAAAAAATATCTGAAACTTGAATCAAGAGAATCAGTTGATACAAAAGTGATTGGGCCGGATTCGTTGACACTTAGGAAAATTAACTTTATAAGTTTTGAAACTGTCGTTTATGCTGCAGCGTCGAGCAAAAAAAGAAGGTCCAAAGATATATTAAAAATGAACTGACCCCACCAAAAAAGCGCTCCCATATTTACATGTCATACAAGTTAACAAAAGGAGGAAACTATTTTGCAGCTTTTTATCAGTGGTATGTATTTCATCTTATGTTGGCCATTGGATATATTGCCTTAGACTCAGTAAGGATTTTGGTGCGTTTTTTCCCCCACTTTTCGTGTTCCTCTCTGTCTTTGTAATAATCAAGACTTCAGAATATTGTACCACAGTAGCTGGGACCTGTATGAGTAGATCTACTTCACTGCCTCGCATAACTGAGTTATTTATGTCATTGTGGGAAGAATTTCCACTGGAGTTTCCATGTGAAACTGGCTGTTATTATAGAACACAACTGAAGTAAACAGTGGAACCTGAAGGAACAAAATGGATAAGAAGGAATTTCCATTCTTTCCGAAAGAATTTCAATGGTCCTGCCATATTCTTTCTATATTCCTTATAAGTTTAGTGTCAAGATTCGAGGTGAGTAACGTCTTTGGGGATACTAGCGCATTCGACTAATCGAAAGGCCACTCACACTCGTCCAGGCACAACCAGAATAAGCAGTAACAAACTTGTTAAATATATATATATATATATATATATCAGGCCTGAAGGGCCATACTAATTTATTACTATGTATAACAAAAGATATGACTACAGATACAATAAATATGACTGCGGATACAATCGATATGGTTGCATCAAATAGTGGCTACATCAAAATTCCATTGTGGGAACTCAAGCTTGTCGCTGAAACTTTAACTGTAGTTCAAAAATTCCAGTATCACATGAGATACAAACTCCACGTATTACTTCTACAAAAGATTAGTTCTATGAATGACTTCAGTACTTATTTCTTTCCATACACACTATCATTCTACACTGCATTAATCACTGTCTCTCTTGTGAGGATTGCCAGGTGGCTTTCCTACTACTCAGCTTCTCGTCACTGGGCTGATCTAGTAATTCCTGTCTCGTTAGTGTGGACTTATGGATTGCCTACCATTATACGCTCGTAGCCAATGTACGAACGTGGATCCAAAGGACACGGTTCGCACTTTTGGCCTAGTGCGACGAGGCGTATATATGAACTCTCTGGACGATGACACACTCACTCCATTTCTAACTTCACTCGTATCTGTTCTGTCTACGCTCGACTCCTACTGTCAGGCCCTGGAGCTCGAGCCGAGAGAAACCTCACTGGAGCGAATGATTTCCACAGCCGTTCTCTGATTAAACAACGGCGACTTAAGCTTATATACCTCCAGCCAAACCCCGTGAAAGTTTCTTGTCTCACCTTCCGAAATCATGCCGGGTTCACGTGCCCCGTGCATTGCTTGCACAACTCACTGCCTTAGGGCGTGAGTCCACTAACCTATAAAATCCCACCTTTTACTCTAAGGGTCTGATCACACTAACACTACTCACTGGATCCCCAAACTCAGCTCATGACATTTAGCCTCTTTACGCTCAAAGAAAATCATGTAACTCCCATTTCACCGAAAGACTCTATCACTTATTCAGCCAAGCGATAAAGTTCAGTGCCTTTGGTGTGAAGTAAAACAATCTTGTCTTGTTAATTTTATGCATGACTGTGCAGGCTTAGTTGATGGGGTTGCAGGGGGGGAGGGGAGATGACATTGTGTCCTTGAACTAACCCATGACGCTAGATGGAAAGGCATCGCTACTGCAACTTTTTTTTTTTTTTTTTTTATTAAATCCAGTTTTCTTATCTTCTCATTTAGTGGACCGTTAAGAATGTGCCATGGGTGTTACATCGACTACAATTACATTCACTAACAGTATTTGTCCAACAGTACTCAGTAGAGTATGCAGTTGACCACCACCCACAGTTTTGGCTGTTCTTTTAAGTTATTGTACATACACACATACACAAACTGGAGTTCGTTGTAGGATACAGTACATCGAGATGGGTAAAAAAAAAAAAAAGTAAAATTACCAAGGTATCTAATATAGATTCCCTGTAAGAGACTGAAAATGGTGATTTTAAAACAATTACTCTTAATCCAAAATATTGTTAGTATGAAATACAATTGTTGGACCTCTGAAGTTTGACAGGTTCTACTGTAGTGTGCATACATTTGTTTAGACTTTTTGGATAATTACCTTGTTACTATCATGGTGCTTTGCAAATTTTATTGCAGGACTTCAGTTTTGTTCAGCACAGTTTGACTTTACAATTAAAAAATTATTTATTGTTCTTTAACCAGCAATATCTTGACACAGTGTGATTACACTGAGTAACCAAAGCATCTTTGTGACCTTTCAGGACCCAAACAGCAACGCAAGTTTCGCCGACTTATGTTACATCGGATAAAGTGGGCAGAGTCACATCGAAAGGTGAAGGACACGGGTAAGTCAAAGGTTCATTGTCCTTGTTCAGTGTGTGACTCACTGGTTGGTTCAGTGGTGACCTTTTCTTATTTTTAACCCCTGGAAGAGAAGTCAACTTTTTGTTGTCGATCTCATGTAATGGCACATCAACAGTTTTCCCATTTGAAAGATTTGGCATGGGTGAGATATATGTTAACTCTCGTGCTGCCACTTCATATGTTGCAGAAGATGGCTGATATATCAGCCCTGCAATAATTATCATGCTAAAACTGCCGCAAGGCCGATATATCGACCAGTATTGTTCCAGCATGTTTTGCACTTTTAATTTTGTCACTTCCTGCTGTCTTTCGGTCTGAAAATCCATAATACTGGTAGTCAGAAGGACATTTTGGCCTTGGCAGCAAAAAAATTAAGGCAAGCTTGTGGTTTTTGCTCTTAAAACTATAACTATTAAAGATATCGGTACATCATTCAGTGAGAGTATAAATCTCTCCACAACTTATGATTAGGTGGTCATTACAGTCATAATTTATAAGTTCCAAAATCATGGATGAGATGGGGGACTGTAGCAGTTAAAATGTTTTTACAGCACATTATAGATGATAGCACTTCAATTTTAGTCCCATTCCCCTCCAAAACACAACTGGCACAACTGCTGTCAATAAATAAAACATGGGAATCGTTGAATAGCGGAAACGAGAACTTTAATACAAATGATAATAAGATATCCACAGAACTTCCAGGTCTTCAGCCACGGCTACTTCAGGATACTTATCTACGCTGTCTCACATTTGCATTCCTCTCATACAACATTCACATAGAGCTTTCCAGAACGCGCATGAGCACCTATCCCATTCTCATTGGGTCTTGTGGGTTTGACTGACCCACAAATCAGCCAATAAGATATTAACATGTCTTTGTGTAACATCCCCCCAAGGTCAGTCTTGAGTGAACAAAAACTTCAAGAAAGTTGGAAAAAACTACACACGAACGGTACAGGTCAAACCTAGGTCAACGACCCCGTTAGTAAACAAAGTAATCTAGGGGGCAGGATGAGAGAAACTTATTGCTACACATAAAAACACAAAGGGGGGGGGGGGGGGGGGGTAGACGCTACAGCAATGATTTGGAGTATTGTTCTGATGTAAAAAAAAAAATTTTATCGGATGATCGTAATTCAAGGGAACTGCAACGTCAGCTCAGCCACATTATTGGTGTTTACTTGTCTTTATGTGCGCCATAAATCTAATTAGGCCCAAGTGACATGGATTATTTTTAAGCGCAGACTGAAGTGATGGCTAGCGTTAGGGCTGTGGGCACCATATCTTTGAAACTGTATCTCTTATCTTTATGGTTTCCTTTTACAGCAGACAGTGACGATGATAGTACAGTAGATAAAACTAATCGGTGTGTTCTTGTATGGGAGGTGAGTACATCTTTTGTTGTTGCTTTTTTTTTTTTTTTTGTCTGCCGGCATTCAAAGTGAATTTGTTTTTTTTTTTGTTTTTTTTGCTACATGGGAACAGTTTTGAATATGAAACTGACAGAATGTCATTGCTGCGGATGTGATTTTGGACAAATTGGACACAAATGCGGCAACAGAAGCACCATCTCCATACATATGGAAACATGCCTGTGTTTTGCTACTTGATGGAATTTTGAAATCTCTGTTGCTGTATCCATTTCTGTACACATGAAAACCCAGCTTAACTTGTGAAATAACACAAAAGATCTGTGGCGCAGAGTGTCGTCCCCTCAGAATGACATGATTCTATCTCCACTTTTTGGCTGAATTGAGTAACACACCACATATACTTCTATAGGCCTTCTGTAATGTGTGTCAAAGTATCAAGGAGATTCGATGTGTAATTTGTAAGTATTACTAAAAAGAAAAAAATTGTATCACTGAAAGCTATGCACATATGAAACTTCAATCATGAATTTCTCAAAAGTTGACGGAATGGAGTTTCAACCTTGTCATTCTAAGGCAGTAGTTCCCAACCTTTTCTATACCTGGCAGTCCTAGAAAACTTCTGATATATTCTTGCACCCCCTACAAAACTAATATCTAGTTTGAAGATGAAGAAAGCGAATGTATATCCAAGATTTCGCACCTCCTGAAATATGGCCTCGCGCTCCCGATTTGGAAGCCCTATTTTAAGGGGACAGACAGTATGTTTAGAAGTGATACTCCAAGCAGTTTTATGAGGGTTGAAAAGACCCTATGGGACAGATTATCATTCTACATCGTGCAAACAAATTTATGTCCAGCAGTACATTCACCTTTTATCACAACCTCACTTTATGAACTTTGGTTGCTGACTCATTAGCTTAAAGAGAAATGTAATGTCAAAGTAATAGTTAAATAAAAATAAGATACTCAGACAATGTAAAATTGGACTTTTCGTGGGCTGCATGGGGTCTGCGGGCCGCACATTTGACATGCCCGGTGTAAAGCATTTAAGTCACACAGGATGTAACACTCGTCTTGTTTATGTTTCTTATATAGCTGTCATGTTTACCCTTCTTTGCTTTTTTTAAAATCTACTCATCAGGGTATGGTTAAAGTCCGTTCTTTCGAGGAAATGAAGTTCAAAATCAGTCCAACAGAATCGTTTGCCAGGGAACAGCTGAAGAAGCTAGGCGTGGAGCATTACTGGGACCTGGCATACTCTGGTGCCGTCTTGGAATTAGCAGGAGAAGAGAGCTAGTTATTTTATGTTTGTGGCTGTTTTAGTCAGTTTTTACTTGATCTGGATGCACATTGATGGGGCCTGTTGGTACTTCAGCGTTCCTGCACAGCTGTGGAATTCCAGGGATCCCTGGAATGTACAGATTTGAAGAAAAGCCCTGGAAATAGTTTATTAGCCCAAGAAAAGTCCTGGGATTTATTTAAAGAAAAGCCGATTGTTGAGTAGCCACAGAAAAGTTTTAATTTGAAGATTTGAGGAAAAGCCTTGGAAACAGTTGATAAGCCCCAGAAAAGCCCTGGAATTCTTCTGAGGTTCAAATGAGAGGGAGAAAATTTGAATAAAAATAAGTAAATAAATTCTGTCATTTTGTTGCGTCCTGGACAGACTTTCTCAAAGAGCTGCAAGAACTATTTGCTAGGTTTCAGTGCAGGTTGATGGGACTCGATGGTCTTTTTTATATTCATTGCTCAAGGACATCTGCAGTTTCCCACAATTCTGTTTGGATTGCAGTTTCCATGGCAAAATACATGTGAAGTAATTTGCATTTTAAGAGTTAACAAAGACACATTTCTGTTACTTATTTATCGTCATCGTTCCCTAGGACAGTAGTAACTCAGAAATTTGGAAAATTGATTTTTATGTATGTTTGACTACATTCAAAGCCGCTTCAAATGATCTTGGTTCTGCGCTCTTAAGCCACAAAATAATCGAACAGCAAACTTTCACCATCTTCACTAGACCAGGGGTGCTAAAATAAAGCAGTTTTTTGCTTCTCCTGAAAAGTAGCCAGAACCAGTTACTACAGTTCTGCGTGTGTGTACGTAGGCCTGTATTGATAAGTCCTGGGCTTTAACTGGAATTGAGCAGTTTTCAAAATTGTTCCCTTTGTGTCCTGCAAAATCAAATGTAAGAGTAAGTCTTTTTGTGGTAGGGGAGGTCCGGCAAAGTGTTCTTCCTAAAGCTGTATGTGTCCAGAAATGTTAAAATTTACAGAATGATGTTGTACTGGGAACAGGTTATTTTATGATCTATTTTAGAAATGTATTGTGAATATAAAAGTTAGCAGGATGGCAGATCCATCTGGGCTGCCAGGGTCTCTGTTGGGCTATATGAGAAATCACTTTCCATGAAACAATGTAATGTGCACTAATGTTTAGTGGACTTTGTTCAGATGTTATGATAAATAATGTGTATGATACATGTATTTGAAGTAAATCTGTGAGGCGTTGACTGAATTACAGATTTGTGCTGTACATTTGTAAATAAAATTTTGTTATTAATGACACATATTCTTTATTATTTTGTTCCATCTTCAGTGGTTGTGAACGGGATTGGTAAGAATGGTTTGTACATGGAGGGGTCAGGGTTCACACAGGTCCTCAAAAGTCCTTTAAGTCCTCAATTTTCATAAAAGAAAAAATAAATACTCTAAAAGTCCATAAATTCTGAAAATGATAAGACCTAAAAAAGTCTTTAAAATTTGTGTTTCAATTTAACATTTGAGGTTCAAATCTTCCAATTGCATGCTCGATATAATTGGTATGAAATAACTGAACTTATCAGAATGAATTTACTATGTCTGAACTTTCCTAATTTTGTTCTGCATTAGTCTAGTGTCATTCCAATCATTTAAAAACTTTTCGAGATCTGCGTTTGTGATGTAATGTTGTGTATTCTTTTTGGCCTCGAATGTACACAACTCCAAGTCCAAACTTTCAATCCTCATTTTCTCGAAAGGCAAAAATGCACATAGACAACACTATAGACAATACCTGACAACATAATTATGTGTAGGCACCCGACAAAATGAGGCACTTGGTGCATTTTGGTGGTATGGAGATATTGGCATCACTAGATAGGTTATTCAAAGTCCTTTCATTTGGTACAAAAAAGAAAATTGCTGTAATTTAATTGGCAAGGAAGATATGGCCTGTCAAAGACAGGAAGTGACAATCACAGTTTTGAGGAAAATGCTTTTAGAGTTCCAGCTTTTCATCAAAATTACTGATGATGACTCATTTCAAAGTCAATTTTGAGGCATTTACCCTTCTCAGTTCTCAAACAGGACTATCATTTGGGAAAGGAATAGCAAAGAGGTTAAACTTTTCAAAAATACTGAAAACGCAAAATTGATAAAATTGACCTTATGATGCCTTTTAACGATATTCTTATATATGTGGGGCTTTGTAACCTACATTGTAGAACCTTTTTTTTTTCCTTTCTAGTTCTTTTATGATTACATTAGAACGTTTCTTTATTTTTTTCTAACGCTGGGGGCTTTGTAATGTACACTTTTCAACCCATTTTTTTGCCCTTTCTAATTCTTTTGTGATTACATTTTTACATTTCTTTATTTTATCTAATGCGGGGCTTCGTAACGTACACTGTACAACCCTTTTTTCCCGTTCTAATTCTTTAGTGATTACATTGTAACGTTTCTTTCTTTTTCCCAACGCAGGGCTTTGTAACGTACACTGTACAACCCTTTTTTTCCCCGTTCTAATTCTTTAGTGATTACATTGTAACGTTTCTTTCTTTTTCCCAACGCAGGGCTTTGTAATGTACACTGTACAACCCTTTTTTTGCCCGTTCTAATTCTTTAGTGATTACATTGTAACGTTTCTTTCTTTTTCCCAACGCAGGGCTTTGTAACGTACACTGTACAACCCTTTTTTTGCCCGTTCTAATTCTTTAGTGATTACATTGTAACGTTTCTTTCTTTTTCCCAACGCAGGGCTTTGTAACGTACACTGTACAACCCTTTTTTTGCCCGTTCTAATTCTTTAGTGATTACATTGTAACGTTTCTTTCTTTTTCCCAACGCAGGGCTTTGTAATGTACACTGTACAACCCTTTTTTTGCCCGTTCTAATTCTTTAGTGATTACATTGTAACGTTTCTTTCTTTTTCCCAACGCAGGGCTTTGTAACGTACACTGTACAACCCTTTTTTTCCCCGTTCTAATTCTTTAGTGATTTCACTGTACAACCCTTTTTTTGCCCGTTCTAATTCTTTAGTGATTACATTGTAACGTTTCTTTCTTTTTCCCAACGCAGGGCTTTGTAACGTACACTGTACAACCCTTTTTTTGCCCGTTCTAATTCTTTAGTGATTACATTGTAACGTTTCTTTCTTTTTCCCAACGCAGGGCTTTGTAATGTACACTGTACAACCCTTTTTTTGCCCGTTCTAATTCTTTAGTGATTACATTGTAACGTTTCTTTCTTTTTCCCAACGCAGGGCTTTGTAACGTACACTGTACAACCCTTTTTTTCCCCGTTCTAATTCTTTAGTGATTTCATTGTAACGTTTCTTTCTTTTTCCCAACGCAGGGCTTTGTAACGTACACTGTACAACCCTTTTTTCTTTTTTCTCCCTTTCTGATTCTTTTGTGATTACATTGTAACATTTCTTTCTTTTTTTTCTAACGTGGGGCTTTGTAATGTACACTGTACAACCTTTTTTTTTTTTGTTGCCTTACTGTGTGTAATTTTATCCTTATTCCTGCTACATTTTTAGTTATAAAAATTTGAAATTATCAAGGCAGGGTTGTTTTATTTCACATCAAATGCGTGGAACTTTTGAGACAGCGCTTTGGCTCGACCAAGTATATGGAAGAGAATCTTTCAGTTCAAAGGTTTTTACAGTGTATATATGATTTATTTTTTTTTAGCATGTAAAGAGGCGTAGACTTTTAAGAAATGTAGAGTACAGGAATTATGGCAGGAGCATAAACATCTTTCAGAAAGAAAGAAACTTCTTGTTATCCACTTTGGGTTTCAGCAGGTTCCACTCTATTTATTATGATTATGGTGTTTCTTTTTCACCCCTCCCACTCCCACCAGGCAGAGACAGTAAAAATGAGTAAAGGGCTAAATAAAAAAAAAAAAACAATCAACCACATCATTTTCTTGACGTATTTGAAAATACTTCCACATTTCTTTATTATCACACTTACAAACTACACAGACTTAGAAGAGATAGACTTGATGTTTCATTAAAAAAGACAAGAATGTTAAAGAAAACCAATTATGAGCCAAAACAATTGGAGTTTTGGACCACATCTCAGCTAGCCTGGCTCTTGGCAACTTGTATCCAGTTAACGTAGGAGGAAACGCGAGTGTATATACCAGGTGCTTGAGCTTGTCCACAGCCAAAACCCCATGAGACGATACCAGCCAATTTCCAGACACCGTCTTTCTTGCAGACAAGTGGGCCACCGGAATCGCCCTGCGGGGATGTAAACAAACAAAAGATAGATCCACTGTTGTATGGTCGCTGCAAAACCAGAGAGTATGTACTTATAGAGAGAAATCACTATTGGTGGATTTGCACTGCAAGACACAGGGAGATCCGTGAAGACAGTCTTAGCATGGAGCGGAAAGAAGGTCACGACGGTAAACATTACCCGTTGTACATTTCCACGGGGAGTAAGAGCTTACAAAAAAAACCAAAAAAAACAACCCTTAATTGTTTCAATCAACCCCCAAAATATGAACAAACTATAGTAAATACATGTAGATGCGCACACTGCACTTTATCCAAGGTCAGCTTGGACAGTGGACTTCTGCCTCTCAACAAAATCGGAGGAATGAAATTGTCTTCAGTAGAATCCATCTGGGCCATACGGTACACCCACCTCACACCGTTTTTTTTTTTTGTTTGTTGTTTTTTTTTTACTTAGGGGGGAAGATACACTCCCAAAATGTGTGGCACGCAATTGCCAACTATCAATGAAACACATTAATTTAAATGAATGTGTAGATTTCATGCATATCCGAAGAAAGCCCTATACCTGCGGATCCATAAAAGAATAACTTTTACACTCACTTACAAAATTTTTCAGATTGTACAAAACAATTTGGAGAATTTTACCATCGTGATAAAATTACATATCAATATACTTGTATTTAATTCTATGTTAAACTTGACGGTTCTGAATACGAAACATAAATCAAGAACATGTATCCACATAGACCGTAAGGGGTGCAAAGTGGTCGTCATCGTGCCGTCGCGCAGTAAAACCCAAACTAAACTCTTGCTACCCCCGTGACCTAGTTTTGCGATTTGGTGGAAGTGGGATCTTTCTATAAAATAATACCATACTCTCTGGTAAAACCAAAGTGGGTCATTCCACGGCGAGGCATTTTTGAGTCAAAATCACAGTTAAATTTTCAGACTGTCTCTAATCACTACGTTAGCTCCTGTTTGTTCCAGCTCCACTTTTTGCACAACTGTGCGATGTTGTACGTCTGCGGCTTTTGTAATACGATGGTGAGGAGTTAGGATTCATCGGAACTGTGAAATAGCTTGAGAAATGCCACAGAGCATTTCAAACAAGTGTCAACGTGTGCATTTGTTATACATATACCTCTTCTACATACTAGGAGTAAAAGATCTCCATTTTTTGTTGTTGTTGTTGTTGTTTTTTCTTCAGAAAATGGATTGCTAGAACAAACAAGAACGATTTAGCCACGTCTCTAATGCTGTCATGTCTTCACCGTGGTGTCATGAAATCTAAGTAGAGGGTGTGTGTGGTATTCTCTCCCCCCCCCCCCCCCCCCAAAATAACAACCAATATGCATTTTCTGCATAACGGGAAATGAGACTAAAAATTAATGTGGGATGAACTACATGTACTTTGGCCCTTTGCAGCCATCATGTACGCATCATAGTTAGTACGTCATGGCAATGTGACACGTGCAGTCGGGAAATGAACGTTCAAATATGCCGGCGTTTGTCGTAAGGCATCTGTTTCTTCAATACATGTATATAGAATATTTTATTCTCAATCCCATTCAAACTGCAGAACAAAGCTGACTGTAGTCAATACTGTATTTTCATTGCATCCTGTTCCTCTCGTCGGCATTAACTGTCCATCACTTAAGTTCACCTATCTTACTGTCTGTCTGTCTATTGTATCGGAATCTATCTATCTATCTATCTATCTATCTATCTATCTGTCCCACCTGACAAGCATCCTTGCCGCCCTGCCTGAGACCAGCACACATCATGTTACTGGACACAATGTGACGTCCCATCCAATAGTTACACACGTCATTGTTCAGTACAGGCAGAGACACTTTGTGCAGATAGCGAGTACCAGCGCCATCTGTGAGCAAGTTAAATCATGCAGATGGAAGTTATTAGTAGGTAAACAAAAACAAAAAACAATTCCACAAAATATGCACGGTCCATGTATAACATGTGTACATGTGTGAGCCAACTACAAGTTGATTATAAAACTTTTATGCGGTACTCATTTAATGTACAAAACCTTTTTCAGATCTATACAAAACAAATTTTGAGGAGAACTTGACCAATGTGAAACAATTACAATTTATATGAACGTATTTAATTCTAATGTTATACTTAAAAGCTCTGAATACGAAACGTAGATAAATAACGTGCACCCAAAATGACCGTGAAGGGCTCAATAGTCAAAATTGCGGTTATCGTGCCGAAGGGCCATAATAATTATCTAATCTCAAATTCATAATTTCTGTGGCTTGTGATAAAATTTATACGGAACTACATGTGTTTAATTCTAATGATTCTATCTGTGAAATTTGGCCGCTCTGAATAGAAATGTACCCAACTAGAACATGGTAGGCGTACAGGGGCTGCTACCATGGCGGCGTGCCGTAAACCCAAACAGTGCAGTATTGGTTTGAAAATCGCTTCGGGTATAGTGTGTAATTCTGTGCAGTTGTGTGTACTTGTATACATGTAGTTTAGTTAAATTTGGCAGAAACAAAACAAAAATAACAACAACAACAAATACAGTGCCAAGCTCTATCTGGTTCCAACAAAAGCCGGATCTGGTTTTCCAAAATTCTAATACCATGACAATGACAATTTTTCTTTGATAGTTTTCTTTGTTCGGAATTTATATACAATGTACAGTGTAGCTTGTTTTTCTTTTTGCTAGCCTGGGTTTCTCAAAATACCCCCCCCCCCCCCCATGTACAATGTAGGCCTGTATATATATCCAGACTTGCAGCGAACGCACAAATTTTTTTTTTAAATTTATTTTTGTAAATTACGTATACATTATATATATATATACATTGATTTGTTACACTCACACAAAAAAGTTGCATTTTGTTTTCAATTAAGTTTTGATTTACAACTAATACAAGTGATAACGCAGCAAATTTATATTATGCACTCACATGAGTACAGTATGTGTTTTGTACAAAGCCATCGATTGCCACAAAGCATGAACAATTTTATGAAACTGGTACACAAGAATGCTATAAACATCTCGTTATATAGGTGAAATTGCATGCACTTTCTCTGTCGCTCCGCGGTCCGTATGTCTGTCTGAATGCCGGTCAGCCAGTCTGTCTGTCTATCCATCTGTTCATACACCTGCCTGCCTGTATGTCATGTTCGTGTGATTGCCTGTCCATCCGTTGGCCCATCTGTCAGTTTGTCAGTCCGTCCATCGATCTGTTCCACCGTCCGACAGTCTGTCTGTTAGGCCTGGCGCGCACTATGTTAAAATTAATCACCCGTTCAATGCAAGCAATCTTTCGCGTGGTGTGCAGCACGGTAAACTCTTTGCCAAACAAACAAAAATCTGCGTTTGCACGCCGTGCAGCAAGCGAAACGGGATAGTGCGCGTGGCCCCTAAGTGCTGCTGGATGTTTGTGTTTCTGTCTGTCCATTCGTCTGGCTGTCAGTCAGCCATCTGTCTGTCCGTTCGTCCACTCTTATGTCCATGTGTCAGTCGGTCCGTCCACTCATTTGCCAGTGTGTTGGTCGGTCCGTCCAATCATTTGTCAGTGTGTTGGTCGGTCCGTCCAATCATTTGTCAGTGTGTTGGTCACTCCGTCCAATCATTTGTCAGTGTGTTGGTCGCTCCGTTCAATCATTTGTCAGTTTGTTGGTCGGTCCGTCCGTCTTGATGTCGATTTGTCCGCTCTTTCGTCTATCCATGTGTCTGTCGGTTTGCCCTTCCGTCTGTCCCTCTGTCAGTCAGTCTGTCCGTCCGCCCTTATATCTGTCCATTCGTCGGCCATCTGTCCAGCCGTTCGTCCCTTCGAATGCCCATCTGTCTGTCCTATCTATCTAATCTATCTATCTATCTATCTATCTATCTATCTATCTAATCTATCTATCTATCTATCTATCTATCTATCTATCTATCTATCTATCTAATCTATCTATCTAATCTATCTATCTATCTATCTATCTATCTATCTATCTATCTATCTATCTATCTATCTATCTATCTATCTATCTGTCTGTCCTATCTATCTAATCTATCTATCTATCTATCTATCTATCTATCTATCTATCTATCTATCTATCTATCTATCTATCTATCTATCTATCTTTCTATCTATCTATCTATCTATCTATCTATCTATCTATCTGTCTGTCTGTCTGTCGGTCCGTCTGTCTGTATGTCTCTGATAGTTTACCTTCCACGGCAGAGCCCCAGCCGGTAACAGTACACATTTGGTTTTCAAAACTCTCTCCTGCGGAAGGCAAGCAAGCGGTTCTCACTTCTTGTCTGGTGGTATCCACAGGTTTCTCCAACTGAATTAAAGCGATGTCGTTACTGAAACAGTCAGAGTAATACAGTAATAGTGACAGTTGGGCAGAGAGATTACTGGATGCACGGACAAACAGATAGACATATAGCAGATAGATAGATAGACAGACAGACAGACAGACAGACAGACAGACAGACAGATAGATAGATAGATAGATAGATAGATAGATAGATAGATAGATAGATAGATAGATAGATAGATAGATAGATAGATAGATAGATAGATAGATAGATAGATTAGATAGATAGGACAGACAGAGAGAGAGAGAGAGAGAGATTGACCAGGCCCAAAAAAACGCACGTAAATTCTTTTCACCTCTGCTTTAGGTGAAAATTTAAGTACCGGTAAATTATTACAGATTTACTTTTTTCTCATTTGCTCATTCATTTCTAAATTCATTTATTCTTTCTTTCTTTTTCCTTTCTTTTTATTTTGTCTGTTTATTTCATTCGTGTACTAGTTTCCTCAAGTTCGAACACTTGACATTCTTAGTTACTTTAATGAAGGAGCGATTTGCCACTCCAGAGAAAAAAACACATTAGTTTTGCCTACACGTTGTAAGACGAAACGCTCCCCCCCCCCCCCCTTGCCTACACTGTCTAAGATGATACGCTTTTGTCTACATGTTTTAAAGTCATACTTCCCAGCCTTCGCGTTCTAAGATAATACGCTCCTGAGTAAAAAGTTGTAAACTAATACGCTCTTGCCCTGACTACTGTAGTTCTAAAATGATACGCCTTGGCCTACACAATGTAA
The DNA here is from genome assembly GCA_963931925.1 of Onchidella celtica. Classification (NCBI taxonomy): domain Eukaryota; kingdom Metazoa; phylum Mollusca; class Gastropoda; order Systellommatophora; family Onchidiidae; genus Onchidella; species Onchidella celtica. The sequence goes on along the minus strand of OZ007584.1, from coordinate 6,175,808 downwards.
GATGATATGCTCCTCCGTACAAGTTTTTGCAAACTAATAAACTCTTGTCCACACACGTTCTAAAATGATAGGCCTTGCCAGCAGGTTCTTAGATGATAGTTTGATACGCCCCTGCCTACAAGCTGTAAGATGGTACGCGCTAGCCTACACTTTCTGAGATGAAACGCACTTGCCTAAACTTTCTAAGATGAAACGTGCTTGCCTACACTTTCTAAAAAGATACGCGCTTGCCTACACGCTCAGCGATGATACACTTCTGCCTGTACATTTACACATTATAAAGTTGGGTTTGCATGTGCAAGGACACGGGAATAGCAACGGCAGGTCAAAAACCCTTCCAGTAGTAAGATAGAATGTTTTCATGTGCACGTAAAGGCCGTGGGAGGTCCTCCGCCCGTCCGCGCCAGTCAAGAAAACACACTAAAGGGGGGACTTTTGAGCGGGCTTATCAAAAGGTTGGGTTTAGTATTTGTATGGGACAAAGAAAGAAGAAAGAAAGAACGGAAGCGCGGATTAGGGGAGGTCTTCATCATATTATGTTTGTTAGCATATTGGTAAGACCTTCCAAGGCCGTTTCCAGGCACATAGAAACACTTTGGCTTATCACTACTTGATGGATTTTTTGACGTTTCCCTTGCCGCGTCGGTTTCCTTACACGTGAAAACCCAGCTTGAGACAATTACTCTCCTGCCTACAAGCAGTAAGTTACAGTTACAGATAAGGTCAGTTGCCGGACAAGGTGCTTGCCCAGTCAGTTGTATGGTGCGCAAGGCCTCGTCGTGAGAAGCTTATCAGATTGAACTGGCCAGTTCGGCCATGGTTTCATCATCGCAGAGAGGGCAAATGTCCTGATTAAAATGCCTTGGGACTGGTTTACTGTAGCGATTCTTTACTTGCTTGGTAATTTTTTAAATACAATTATCGTCGCCGTTCCGTAAGTGGTCTTGTCCACAGCGTTCGCTACTCTCTGCTATTTTAACGACAAATGACGTAGTCTACGGAAAAATTTAACACCATTTGCGCCTATACTTGTCCACAGCATCCGTTCCTCTCCGCTACTTTTACGGCAAGTGACGTATGAAAAAGTAAAACACTCTTTGCCACTGTATGCTTGTCCAACAGCATCCATTCCGCTCCGCTATTTTTACGGCAGATAACGTACGAAAATGTAAAACACCGTTTGAATCTGTATACTTGTCCACAGCATCAGCCCAGCTCGGCTATTTTTACGGCAAATGACGAATGAAAAAGTAAAAGTAAAACACTCTTTGCCTCTGTATACTTCCCCACAGCATCTGTTCCCCTGAGCTCCCCACCGCTACAGAGGCAAAGAGGGGTTTTCATAACGTCATTTTCCGTAAAAATAGCGGAGTGGAGCGGATGCTATGGACAAGGCCACTAAGTCTGTAGAAACTCAAAAATTCGATAACTCGATTTTAACATAATATTGTGTTCAACAACAATCAAAGCCGTATCGAACAATTTTGGTTCTAAACCCACAAGATGAAAAGTAATCGATTATCAAACTTTCAAAACACCATAATCACTAGACCTATTGTGATAACATTTAAATCAAATTTTAAAAAAATTATTTTTTATTTTTTACTTTTCCTGAAAAGTAGTCAAAACCTGTCCAAGTTACTACAGTTTTGGAGAGCAGTGACGACATATGGATGTCATTCATAAAATACGCACGTTCAAATTTTACATCATCTCCCCTCCTTCTCCTGCGGGTGTTTGGTGGACGTGGGCGCTTCTGGTGGGGTCTCCTTCGCCTTCTGTTCTATTATTCTGTTATATTCTGTCTATCGTCTTGCTTTTTCTTTGCACTAAGTGGTCGTTATGGTGTAGACGTACTTTCTCCAGCCCCATTCTTTTCCCCATAGGTGTGTGTTTAGTACTCTTTGTTTCAAACTCCCCCCCCCCTCATCCACACCCCCTCATTTCCCACGCCTTTAAGAGCGAACGGCAATTAGAATGGTGAATGTCCATGATACGGCCTGCATGTTCTAAAACTTAAATGGCACTGGCGTCACCTACCAGCACTACCACAGACGTCACCTACAATCAGCACCACTGACATCACATACAATCAAAACCATAGAAGTCAACAACCATCAGCACCACAGACGTCACATAAATTCAGCACCAAAGACGTCACATACAACCAAAACCATAAAAGTCAACAACCATCAGAACCACAGACGTCACCTACCATCAGCACCACAGAGATCACATACAATCAAATATATAGAAGTCAACAACCACCAGCACCACAAACGTCACCTACCATCAGCACCACAGACCTAACCTACAATCAAAACAATAGACGTCACATACAATCAAAACCACAGAGGTCAACCACCATCTGCACCACAGACCTAACCTACAATCAGAACAATAGACGTCACTCACCCATTCCTTCCATCAGAGTTGAAGTTACTGTGTACGTAAATGTGTCTGACGGTGAGGTAATTGCTGCGGTAGATATGTGTTCTGTCGTGAACACCCAGAGCAACGTGCCACAGGTCCTTGTAAGTGCTGAAACACACAGAATGCAACAGTACCACCAAACACCAACTCGCAGAGAACAAAGAATGGTTGCCGATAATGTACAGAAAAATGAAAACTTTGTTTAACTTATTGCCCAGGCATCGCCATCATGACTACAGATTCGGTCAGCGGAGCTCAGGCATTGCCATCATGATGGTGTTGAGATTCTCCAATTTCATGCTCATTCATACAACAGAGAAAAATAACGAACTTGGGGCCAGCATATTCCTCAACTATTTTTATATTAAGTGATTTACATTTGACCACACTAGAGAAACTTTAGACGAATTTATAGCTTTGTTTTTCAGTATGATTCTCCCGAAATGTTTTGAGTGAAGAGAGTTACCAAAATGTCGGAGAGACGAATCTTACTTTACGTTTACCGAAGAGGCGTTTGAAATTGTTAATGTGAATATTCAGACAAAAAAACTGTCGTCTTAGTTGTTATAGATGAAACTGAAAGTGAACAATGTGACGATTTTTATGTTTGGCAGAGAGGGAGGGTAACTTTGACAACTTATCATGGAAACCTCCTTCAAACAGTGAGTTTGAGTTTGAATTATATATGAATGAAAAAATGGAAGAATGACCTTTCATTTGGTGTATAATATGTTAGCCAAATGTAGACCTGAACGGTACATGGAATGTTTTTTTAAAATGATACAAAAGCTGTGTATACAGGGGCTTGACTGGGTTTGGAGGCTTTCTCGGCGATGGTGATAGGTTTCCTGTCAGAAACCTCGAGTTATTTCTATAATTCGCCACTATTATCGAGGAATGCTACCCTGGTTTATCCGCCAACAATATCGGCCCGGGTTTATTCGCCAGTATTGGTGTTGACTAAATACATTAAAAACAAAAAACAAAAATCCATATTACTGTTGTTGGATTAAAAAATAATTAAACAGATCGATTCCTAATTTAAAAAAAAAAAAAGCATTTTATTAAACAAAACAAAACAAAAACTAACCGCCTGAGAATTTAATCCCGGTCACCCGATTGACAGGCGGAGATGCTAACCACTACACCATTGTGGACCCTGCATAATTGTGAAGACATTTTTTTCCAAAATAAACGTCACCAATTCAATGAATTATCGGCGGATGAATACTCCGTTTTATAATTTTACGAATTTTTTTTTTCTTTTAATTGACCTGTTACCAAAGATACTAGAATGGATAAGATAAGACAGCCAGTGCTTTTAGCGAGCACAGATTTCGCATTGCCACCTAGCGATAACGCGCGGAAGTCGTAAAAAGCGTATTTTACAACGCCAGATAGGGAACGTATTGAATTTAGTTCACTGTTCGGCTATCGCTATAGACCTTGATTGACGTCACTTATTGTGGGGTTATAACCTCAATGGCTGTGGGAAAACCCTGGGATTTTTTTGTTTTGTTTTTTTAGACGCCGTAGCACCAGAGAGTATAGTAGCACTGTCACAATTTTCCATCATAAATCTACCATAATATCAAATTCTTTTCATACTATGACGACCCCGGTTAGCGCGCAAATTGTGTGCACCTATTTATTTTTTTTTATCTGTGCGAAGAAGACGGTGTCTCATCTTATCGTTTCTAATATCTTTGGTGTTACACAAAAAGAAAATAAAAAGTTCCTGGCACCACTCTGTCTGTGTCTCTACCTGTCTTTCTTTGCCACTCTGTGTGTGTATGTGTTAGTGTGCATGTTTTTGTGTTGAATCTGTCAACAACCCGCAGTTGTCACGTCCACAACACCAATCTGCAGCAGCAAGGTGAAACAATACACCGACGGTGAAACTCGCAATCCGCGTAAGTCCAAACGTAAGTCAGCTCTGATTTTTTGCCTAAATGACACCACATGACGACAGTGCACCATCTACATCAACATTCTGTAACAAAATACCAATAGAAACCCTTGCATTCGTTATGTGTGCAAACCGCTTAACTTGAATGGTTCTTGGGTTGTATTTGAACAGCAAAGTAGTTTCTTGCGATTTTCTCAAAACAATGGAATTTGGACTAATGCTGAGTTTTCTTATGTACGGAAACGGAAACGGCCACGTCAAAAATCCATCCAGTAGTAAAAAAGAGAGACTGTTTCCATGTGTTTAGAAATGGCGTGTCTGTGTAGGCATTTGTACATGAAAACGTTCTTTCTATATCACTCATTTTTATTTTTTTTTGCATTCCTGTTTCCGTTTCCGTAAACCTCAAAGCACAGCTTTACGCGGTTTGCGAGTTTCACCGTCGACATGTAATCATCTTACTTTTCAAAACTGTGAGCGGCGCTAAGAACCCATTCATTATCAATGAGAGTCCCGCCACATAGATGTTGGCCAT